>CM031951.1:28061924-28301924 GCA_018749465.1 Paracanthobrama guichenoti
GCACACAAGGTACTTTCAAACTCACAGTTGAGTTCACAGAGGAATATCCAAACAAGCCCCCTACTGTGCGGTTTGTCTCAAAGATGTTTCATCCAAATGGTGAGTGCCACTTCCTGTTTTTCTCAAATTAGAAGCCTTGTCAAAGAACCTAACCACAACTGTTCTCTGAAGTCTAGTGCTCGCACAGAGAATCTGCCCCTTGGGGTTGGTAATAAACCAATTTGGCAATATTTCAAGCTTTCCTGTAGCTCAAACAATAAGAGTGTGGCGCTAACAACGCCAAGGTCATGGGTTCGATTCCCAGGGAAAGCAAGAACTGACCAAATGTAAAAATGTGTACCTTGAATGCAATGTAAGTCGCTTTGGATAAAAGCGTCTGCCAAATGCATAAATGTAATGTACACATAAAATATTTACTTATGCATTTCTTGGTCAATAATATTAATTTATTACTGTATTTACTAGGTCTGGGTAAAAAAAATTCTATTTTAATCAATTCTCGTTTTTATGATTCTTAAATCCCAAGAATTGATCTCTTAGTCTACGGTGTTTTCAGTTGATAAATGAACGGAACATTGTATCGCATCTCCCATCCAATACATCACACAAATCTTTGTGTTTTGTTACTTTGGATATGAAATGTTTCAGATTTCAAATTAGTCAAATCAATTAATCTATCCTGTTCAGTTGATGATTGAACGGGACATTGTAGCACGCCCCCCCCGTCCAATAATTCACAGTAATCTTTGTGCTTTGTTACTATTGATATGAAAGTCTAATTTTAAATTACATCCGTTTTATTATGTTTAAAAAAATTAAAAAAATAAATAACGTTTTGGCGCTGTGGCGTGAGGTCACTCTGGCTCAGCTCAGCTCGAGAAGCGGCCGCGCAGGGCGCACATGAATGATCTTCTCTTCTGCCTTAATACCAGTTACAGCGCAACTGAAACATCTGAAAGTGTGTTAAAAGAGAATAAAGCTTGCAGAAATCTGTATCATGTCACATGGAATCGCTCAGTGTTTCAACCGTGGAAAGACGTCAATAAAGAAGCTTGAAAAAAACAACAACACGTAACATCATATTTGCCCCGAAAAACCATATCCACTGTCTATAAACTCGTTAGTTAGCTATGAGTAATGCTAAATAAATGCACCATATTACATATTCATTATCATTTTTAATGTTCTTCAATATTTAATGCATGTTTGAAAAAAATCAGGCAAGTTTTTATGATAGCCGCCATTTAAATGTTTATATTTAAAAAAAATTATAGTAGAAATTATTATTATGGTGAAAATATGGTGCTCTAACTTTTTCTCTTGTTTTTCTCAGTGTATGCTGATGGCAGTATCTGCCTAGATATTCTTCAGAATCGTTGGAGTCCAACTTATGATGTTTCTTCTATTCTGACATCAATCCAGGTGTGTTAACTAACTTTGTTTTATAGTTTTTATGTAGCCTGTGACATTATTAAATCTGACAATCTGCTTGTATTGATTTGTGGTTTAGAGAGTGAAGTTTTGCTTGTAACTATAGCTTTACTTTCCAATGGACCCTCTTCACCTTTCTGGGCTTCTCAGAAGCGGAAGTAGTCATCGTTGGGGAAACTTTAAACGCTGTATAGCAGTGAACGGGAGATGACAGAGCAAATATCATTTTTGTATTTCCATTTGCTCCAGTAGCAACAGAAAAAAATCTGTGCTAGACTTCTCACAGCTTTCCAAAAGAGGGAAACAAATATAAAGATTGATTACGTTGGTCAGAAGAGAAAAAGATGTCAATTAGCCATCACTCCCTTAGTCGTAGTACTTGTTTGTTTTTTTAAAAATATGAAATACTCCACTAGATTTACAACTCTGGAAATGTCATCACAGTCTTTGAAAAGGTTATACCTTTGAGGCCTAAAATAGGATTTTCTCTTTCTTTACAGTCACTTCTAGATGAGCCCAATCCCAACAGCCCCGCAAACAGCCAAGCAGCACAACTGTATCAAGAAAATAAACGAGAATATGAGAAACGGGTGTCAGCGATTGTAGAGCAGAGCTGGAGGGACAGTTGACCACATTCACAAACCATGTTCTCACTGAAACTTTGTTTTCCTTTTTGTTTGGCTCTGTTGTTGGAGGATAGTTTTTCTACTCTCCATTTTTAAGTTTTTATGCACTTTATTCATGCAAGATTTTGATTTGAATTTTTTTTTTCTCGTTTTATTTCTCTCCCACATTTCGCCTGGACTGATTTTCAGCCCTCGTTAAGATCACTGAAAAGGGAATACCTCTGGTGTATAAGGCTCGAAAAACTTTGCATCCGGCATGAACGTGCAGTAATTGTCCTTTTTGCAAAATGCATTAGCATCTCAAAAAAAAAAAAAAAGATAAACATTACGGATGAGTCAATCAAGGTGTTCTTATCTGGAGACATGACTCATTAAGAGACTTTAAGTCATAGTAGTGTTGATGAAAATGTTCTTGGTGCTTCATTGTCAATTTTAATATCATGGTTTTGCTCAATGCAGTTAAAAGTGTCCTTTTAATTTCTGTTTTGCTTCCATTCTTCTGGATTCGTTATGCTGGTTTGGTCACGACTCCTCTTGGCTCTGCTAGAGGAGGGTTGGCATGTTACCACATGAGTGGTAAGAATCTAGTACGCACTGAAAACAGATGTGAGGGTTTATATATAAATGATCAAATTATGTTGACAGAAAATGGCAATGTGGAGTACAAAATATATTTACTAGTAAAAATAATTGAGATTTGCTGGAATTATTCAAAAATATCCTTTAAAATCCTATAGAGATGTTAACTGCAGTTATTTACTTTTCAATGGCTTGCGTCACAAGTCCAATCAATCAAGTCAAATGATGTCTTCAGGTCTTTTTCCAAGCCCTCAATCTTTGCAGATGTATTCCCTGTTACATGCATGAATGGCTGAGTGTCTCCTTTCCTCTACTAATCTCTTGTATATACAAAATGCATCGGAATTTTGTGTACAGATTTTGCACTGGTTGGCAGTCTCCTTTTCCAGCACTTGTAAATAGGCTACTTCAATAAAAGGTGAAACTACTACTACTTTGCACCTCGTTTAATCACTTCTTAAGGCCTGTTCACAGCAAGAAAGAGAACTATAACACTATATTAGTGCGGTGGTCTTTAGGCTGTCATAATAGCAGTCTTTTCTATTTACTAAAACAATCTTTCATCTTTCCGTATCAGCCAATATTCAAATCCAATACACAAAGTTAGGTGAAACGGAACATGCAAAGTGGACCATGCAACACTTAACAGTACACAAGTCCACATTTGCGATGTACTTCAAAGGTGCTGTATGTAAGTTGACTACTAAAGCATAAAAATACCATAATATGTTCACATACTCATCCCTGAAAAACAATGCTACAGCCTGTTATTTTACTTTGAAAGGCGCATTCCATGTCGTAATGTCAGTTTTTGGTCTGGGCAATAACGCACGTTGCCAGTTTACCCAATAGTATTTCGACACCACAGGTTTCCAGTTGGCGGAAAACACAGCGTAATACTGCCATAGAAGCCAGCAAACAAAGTGGCTATTTTGATTTTTTTTGCACACAAACTATTCTTGTCGCGTCAAAATGATTGTAGAACCTCTGTAGTGAGATGGACTTTTTAACAACATCTTTAGTACCTTTTATGGGTCTTGAGAGAGGAAATGTCATTGCTGCCAATGGAGGCCTTTCTGAGCCATCGGATTTCAACAAAAATATCTTAATTTGTGTTCCGGTGATGAACAAAGGACTTACGGGTGTCAAACGATATGAGGGTGAGGAATTAATGATAGAATTTTCATTTTTGGGTGAACTAACCCTTTAAGGTCTTTTTTAATAAGCATAAAAGCTACGAAACACTACAATAAGCGTGCTTTATTTTTTTTAATGAACATATGTACAGTTATGCAAAGCATAAATACAAAACGCTAGTTGAAAATTATTTTTACAAAAATGCATTATACTGTCTTGTGGTTGGATGAACAGGATACGTCCAATACTGTAGAACGCTAATGACTAAGTAGCTGATAAGTGAACCCATCCCCATCTCAAATATATCCCTAAAAGATATACAAACTGAGGACCAACATCTAGTCTGTAACATCACAGGCCTCTCAAAACACCTGAATAGAAAAACATTACATGGCAACCAGGTACACGTGTCACTACCTGTTGTATGCTCGTTCCTTCTTCGACCTTTCTAATGCTTTGTCCATTGTCTTCTCATTGTCTCCTCTGCACTTCGGACAATACCATTTTCCTTTAGGCTTATGGTGCAGGCCAACGCATGAGAAGTGAAACCATTCAATAGTGCATTCATCATTATCACAACCTATCATCTCTCCATAAGACACTTGCTCACACAGGCAGTAAGTGGGTTCATTGGGATCAATCGGCAGGTCTGTCGGCGATGGCTCCCTGTCCTGCTTGCTTTTAGACCTCTTCTTCTTCTTTGACGACGTGGATGACGTCTTAGCCTTCTTCTCTTTCGGCGTGCCTGAAGCAACCTCCTCACTGTGCTCCGTGCCATAATTTGAGTTTTCCCGGTTCTCTGAACCATTCTTCTGCCTGCGTGAACGCTTTCCACCAGATTTGTCAACTGAACTTGGGGTCTCGTCTCGTCTACGTTCCACACAGGGCTTGCTGGCCGAGAGCATTGAAGCAGAAAGTGGTGTCATAGGTACGGTTGTGACGGCACTGGGGGTGCTGGCCACCGACACGGTGCTCTCCGGCGAGTCCTGGCAGGCCTGGAAAAGCTCACCCTGCCACTCAAGCTGCCGGCTGCGATTCTCCACCATTTCCACCATTTGACCTGCGATCTGGATCTTTTCGTCGCCAAGTTCTTCTGTGCGGATCAAAGAGCGCTGGATGCAGTGAAGCAGACGCCGCCTCTGCACAGGGTCTGATTCATTTCTGTGCTTTTCATAAGCCTCATCCAATTCATTGAGGACCTCTGCAAGATCAATAAACCAGGATTCATGTTACAAAAATAAAATAATACTGGCACAATAGAATAGAATGATACTGTATAGCTGCGTTTCCACCGCAGGAACGTTCCCCAGACATTAGGGACTTTGGGATGGTACTCTGTGTGTTTCGAAGTTCTGGGTAAAAATGTCCCCCTCAGAAAGTCGCTGCTTGCGAGGTAGTACCTTTTCAAAGTTCAGGAACTTTCACTTGGATACAGAACATTGCTGATTGGAGCATTTTGATTGGTTGATTGCGCAGCATTTTATTTCAACCACCATTTTTAAAAGTCTGTTGCAGTGCATGCAGTAAGAGTTGTCTGCTATTCGAATCAACAATGGAGTTTAAAAAATACGGCCGATGGACCAACGGCGAGGTTCAGGCTTTATTAAGCTTATATGCGGATGACAAAATCTAGCGGGAACTGAGAAGTCGGACTAATATTCACAGTACAACGGGTAAAAAGTTCCTGGGACAAATTGTTCTGGATAATTTCGGTTGAAACAGGGCTTAAGTCAATCTATACACTTTTTTTTGTCAGCACAGGTGAACTGGATAAACATTTCAACTATTACACATCACCATATTTTCTGAAATGTTGTTTGAATATCCAAATTTGCCATTATCTAATTAAACATCAGATACATTTGGCATCTGAACTTAATTTAAAGGTCAGGTTCAAAATTCGTGTTGCATTTTGTTGACATAGAGGTTTTTAAAGAAGGGATTTTTGATCACTTTTTAATCACTCCATAAATCCGAAAATACTGTCAACAGCCAGAAAGGAACAAAATATTTAAATAAAGCAAATAATAAAAGCCCTCTTAAAGCCACAATATGTAATTGTTCCAAACAAAGGTGTAGCTTAAAGGTGCACTATGTAAAAAAAATTTCAGTAAAATAACCAAAAACCACTAGGCCAGTGTTATATATTTTGTTCAATTGAGCACTTACAATATCCCAAATACTTCCAACTATTTGTAAATCGTGAGAAAAGTGCTATTTTAACCAATAAACCAGGACGTGTGAGGGAGTCGCCTGTCATTTGCGTCATATCCGCGTTACCCTCGGTTTCCAGTTTTATTTAGCAGAAACGCTTTACTCTTACTGCAGTGTGCAACAAGTGTCATAGCAGCCGCTGAGCGAACGCACAAAGTAACGCCATAACATCATTTTCAACACACTCAGATGTATCTAATATGATAAACAGAGCTGCGTTACCTCATACTCATGACCGGAAAAGCAGAAATGGCGCCAGCGACTGAGCCATAATAAAGGTCCCGCTGCGCGCGAGCAGTGTCGCGCTCGTCTCTCATTAGCAATCGCTCCAGTGACCTTGTTCAGCTCCACAGCACTCGCCCCTGCTCTGCTTCATAATACAGTAACGTTAATAACCGCATCCATGAACATGATTTCTGCCCGAGTCCTATCCCGATTAATTTCCACCGGCTGTGAGGTGAAGACCACATGTCCCAGGATTCTGCACTCAAACTTGGCGTCATCAAACTTTGTTGTTTTGAATAGGCGACCTCTAGCGGATGGAAAAAGTTACAAAGTACACCTTTAATGACGAGCACTTCTGCTTCTTCCGCTCATGCGTATGTGAGGTAATGCAGCATTGTTTTATCATATTAGATACATTTGAGTGTGTTGAAAGTTATGTTATAATGCTACTTTTAACATAACATGTTATAAACTCCCCCCCGTAAATGCCACATCGACACAACATCCTCATTAAACCCATCTTCGGTGTGACGACTCGAATCTTTCAAATAATCTAACAAATATCTATTTGCCTAATATGAATTAAGACCTGCTATGTTGCCAGAATTATAATCATACACTGTTTGTTCGTCGGCCAGAGGAGAACTGGCACCCCAACTGAGCCTGGTTTCTCCCAAGGTTTATTTCTCCATTCTGACCCTGAAGGAGTTTTGGTTCCTTGCCACCGTTGCCTCTGGCTTTTGGCTTGCTCAGTCGGGGACACCTAAATTTCATCTATATTACCGATCTGCCCGCATTGACGCTATATGATACTTGAAATTAGCCGGATAACATCACCGTTTCACCAGAACGGCTGTACAAATTCTGTTGCATTATTTTCCTGTTAACAATGTGAAGCTTTGAAACAATTGGACTTGTTAAAAGTGCTATATAAATAAAGGTGACTTTACTTTGTACGTTCTTTGTACGAGACACTTGTTGCACACTGCAGTAAGCTAGATCATATTAGGCATGGTAAAACACGGTACTCGTGGTAAATCAAGAAAACAAAATTTAACCAATAAAACTATATTGAGCTATATAACAGTTAGTTATCTGTCGATTAATGTATCCAAACAGTTGCTCACCTGTCTAATAAAACATAATATATTAAAGTGTCTTTGGTGTTTCCATGGTTTCATACTCACAGAAATGAAGGGTAACAAGGGTATGATGTCACTGATAGGTGACGCATGGACACGGTCCGTGTCCTGGTTAAAATGGCCTATTTCTCTGGATTTAAACATTCTTGGGAACATTTGGGATAATGTAAGTACACAAGTCAACAAAATGTATAACATTGCTTTAGTTGTTTTTAGATTTTAATCTAAAATTACTACATATTGTGCCTTTAAGACAGGACTGAAACTGGATTGAAAGTTTGGTATATGTAAGTGCTGGTGAAGTGGAGATTTCTGATTTAGTGCGTGATGAAAAAACTCGTTTAGAGAAAACGGCCTTTAAAAATGTATTGTACATGAAATTAACAGACGCAAATAAAGTGTAATGTAATATAATAAACGCTGAAATGTAACCCAAAATCTTAGAATTGACCAGTGCAACAATGGTTTTGCCTGTAGCGTCTTCGATTGGTTGACACAGTCGCTGGCCATATACGTGTGTGTTGTCTTTATGATGATTCAAAAAGACTATTTACACAACACTAACACACAACTGTGATTTCAAGCTATATAATTATTTAAACAGGAAGTTCAGTGGCGCTCTAGAATCTACGAGATCCCCGATTTCACACTCCACCCGAGCAGGATAGGTAGTGATTTCATACAAGTCACTAGAAAATAAATTAGATAAGATATAAATGAGAATATTTAAAATATACATGACAAATACATTTACCATACATGTTATCAACTTCGTAGCTTTAACCTCTCAATTGGCGCGACACTTGCGAGTTTCACGTGCTAACAGCTAGCCGCTAGCCAGCTAGCTAGTGTGACATCTAACACCCGTTGCTAAAACAATGCACTGTTTTCTTCTTACATTTCTGCTAAGTGCAAGTGTACGAATTCTCTCACCTTGATATCTGGCGTCTATTTCCTTCATGAGAGACACACATCTCTGTAGGTCCAGCGGCAAAGACTCGACCATCTCCAGATACTCCTCAACATATTTCACCACAACATGAGACGACTCGCCGTTTGAAGAAGGGTTCAGCATCTTTTCACACGCATTTAAAAGGTTGGTAGAGCAATGGAAATACGTTTTTAATATTTATTTTATCCTAGTTTTAAGAATTGAAAGTCTGGGTAGCTGTGAAAAGTTACTCAGGTACGTGTTGTAGTAGTGATTTGTGCAGGACCAGTGACGCTTCTATGGCGGAGACTGAGCTCATGAATATTAATTACCTGGTGTTCCTCCGTAGGCACGCGAAATCTAATTAATATTCATGAGTTGTTGCACTTAGACGACGCTTGGCGGCGTTTGATAGCAAGACTCCAACGGTCATTTCAGATGAGTTGGTAATTGTCTGTTACTTAGGCTTGGCTTTAGTTGAGTGTGGTTTGCCGTTTATTAAAAAAACCTGGACCATAATTTTTTTTTTCAAACTGGTCTCCGGGGAAACATCTGGAGGAAAAAAGTAGCCTAAATAAATAATTAGCGCGCGCACTTAATGAATTTGTAAAAATGTTGAATATGAATGATTTTTAGCATTTGACTATTTTTTTTTTTTTTTTTAGCAATGAATGTCTAATAAAGGTTGGTTTAAAGCACTTAATTAATTAAATTTTCCCATTTGAGAACCATTTACTCATAATAACCAATTAACAATTTATTTACTGTGAACTAATTCAACAATAATAGTGTTAATTACAGTGACAATGAATGAAAAACTCACTATTTGTATATAGCCTATTAATATATTAACTATGTAGAGACTACAATATATCACCTATGAATAAACTATAATCTAATAGTTTGTTAATCATTTGTAAGTACTGTACTTTATTACTGTATAGATTAAAATACAAAAATACAATGTTTGATATAAATAAATCAAATTAAATAAACCTTAAACAATACATTTAACAGTGCATTATTATAATGAGTTTAAAAATATAATATAAAAAAATATAATTTTAGATTTATAATTTTTAATGTATAAATTATGCGGCTGCGTTCAAACTCGGATACTCTTGAGTGCTAAAAAAGCATGGTCTATATAGTATGAATGTAATCTGGACATATTACATTCGCCATGATGTCATTATCATGTTATAGTTATAATTTCATATATTTATAAATATATGAGCTGAGTCTTGTAGCATCAAAACTATTTTTTTTTTCTTTTTCTTTTGTGTGTGTTCATGTTTTTCTATCCCGGTGGTGACTTCAACCTGACTGCACACAGACTCATGGGGACTCGTGTCACCGTGGGGACCTAAATTGAGAGGAAACAAGCGTATAAATCATACAGAATGAGATTTTTTATTTTATTTATTTTTTTATGTAAAAATGCTGAAAGGGGGTTAGTGTATAGGGGGATATAATACAGTACCGTATAAAAACCATTACGTCTATGGAGAGTCCCCACAAAGATAGCGTGTGTGTGTGTGTGTGTGTGTGTGTGTTCATGTTTTTCTAACCTGGTGGGGACTTCAACCTGGATGCACACAGACTCATGGGGACTCATAGCAACGTGGGGACCTAAATTGAGGTCCCCATGAGGAAATAAGCTTATAAATCATATGTAATTAGCTTTTTTAAAATGTAAAAATGCAGGGTAGGGTTAGTGTAAGGGGAGAGAGTATACAGTTTGTACAGTATAAAAACCATTACTTCTATGGAGAGTCCCCATGAAACATGAAAATACAACGTGTGTGTGTGTGTGTGTGTGTGTGTGTGTGTGTTTCCCTTCTTGTTATTCTGATATTTGAGCTTCATGATCAAGTATGTAAGATATTTAATTTCATTATCCAAAATATTACATTCAGAGTACTGTCAGTCAATGCTTATAGTTTTTCATGTATTATTTTAATATCTCACTCAGACATCTTGAATTTTGTCCTCTCTAAATATTATTTAGATGCTTATATTTAGGATCTTTATTCTTTAGGATAATTTCAATCTTATGCTGAAAGGTTAAAAGGGTAGTTGTATTCTTAAAACACCGTGAATGCCCTGCAGGGGTCACTTATGTTAAGGCAATGAGGCTCTAAATGTTGTTTATCGTCAGCTCTGTTGTTTACTGGCACATCATGTAGATATTCCTTTCTCTTGAGTGTATCCTTGTTTCAGTTACAGCCCTGAAGAGAAATCCTAAAGAGTTATCCTACATTTAAACAGTTGTGAGAATGACCTTTAAAAAGTGTAAAAGTAGTTCTTTGTACATCTGTATTATTAGCAGTAAGAATGTCAGATGACTGAAATGTCATAATGTGCAAATGAGAGGGGAAAATGGGTATAAAGTTCTCCAGAGGCCAACACAGCAGAGTCTTCTAGTCTTACACATACTCTGACCCAAGTGGTGTTGTAAAATATCACCTCTTACGCATTTCGGTGTCAATGGAGAATTCAGAGTTTGGACTAAATTAGGTTACTTTCCACATTAACTTAATGTCAAGAACCAGGGTGTTGCGTAGATGCTCTTAAGCTAGGGATAATGATCATTTAAACACCTAAATATAAAGAACACACTCTTTTGAAGGCATTTCCCTCATGTTTGGAAATGTGATGTTAACAAGGTGGCAAAAAAAAGTCTAAATCTTGAAATTCATTCTCAGCTCTTAAAGCTAAAAGACATAGGGCCCTATTTTAACGATCTGAGCGCATCTAAAGCACACGGCGTAAGTGCACTTAGGGCATGTCCGATTAGTTTAACAACGTAAAAACAGCCTGTGTGCCAGGCGCGTCGTCTAAAAGGGTTGAACCTATTCTCTTAATGAGTCATGGGTGTGTTTTGGGCGTAACGTGTAATAAACCAATCAGATTCTCATCTCCCATTCCCTTTAAAAGCCAGTTTGACTTGCACTATGGCAGATTCGCTATTTACATGGTGGAATTTGCGAGCAGAAAGACTGAACTCTTGAGTTACCACGAGTACCATGTACCATGCCTAATATCGATGTAGCTTACTGCAGTGTGCAACAAGTGTCTCATAGTAGCCGCCAATGGAACGCACAGAATAGCATTATAAAATAACTTTCAACACACTCATATGTATCTAATATGATAAAACAGTGCTGCATTACCTCACATACGCATGAGCGGAAGCGCTGCGAAATCAAGGCGTCATCAAGCTATTGATAATTTTAACAATAGTTTATTGTTGTTTTCTAGGAATAGCCATTTTCACATACTTTTCACTTTTAATTAATGCTCTTAAAATTTGATTAGTAGTCTTAGATTGTGTCTTCATCCGTAAAATGGTCAGATCCCATGAATCCACATACCTTCCCTGATTAATACATTCACTTCAGAACATTATTTTGCATTTCAGTTGTATAAATTCTGCACTTATTATAGATCAGTACTTTATCTTATTGTGCAAGCTCTTAATCCTAATTATTTGTAATATCTTCGTTAAATCTTAATATTTACCATAACGTGCTGTTAAAGTATTTCAGAATATTTGCTCCTGTCTGTTTTGTTTTTTCTTTTCTTCAGGAAGCTGCCGAGAATTAATGACTCCAGATTTCCCATGACGTAAACTCATTGTTCAGGCCCTTTCAGTATAAACAAACCTAGGCTTGTCTTCAATGAATCTCATGACCCTTAATAAAGTCACAATGTCTCAGATTACAGTTACTGATCACTTTACTAAGTACTATTCCACCGTCACAATAATATATAATTATGCTCATGGTTCAGACTCATGGGTGGGGGTTAGAAATGTTAGGAACATTGACTGACATCATGAATGAGTTCATCAATACCAGTTAAATAAGTGCTGATGGTGCTGAGCTACCTGGTGAGTAACCTAACTCCTCTCCAGTCTGACTCTGATCAGATATAATCTCTCTTTCTCTCTAAAACACACACACACACACACACACACACACACACACACACACACACACACACACACACACACACACACACACACACACACACACACACACACACACACACACACACACACACACACACACACCACACACCACACACACACACAATAATGGCTCTGGAATATATTGCGTAAGTGTAAATAATTAAATCACTTCAGATTACCATAAATAAAGGGAAATAGGAGACCCAGATTTTTTTGGAACATTGTGTTTTATGCATCTCAGTTATTCTTGTTAAAAAAAAAAAAAAGGATTTGTGGACATTTGTGTTACTTCTTTAAATAACTGCTAGATTTACAGTTGTCCCAAAAGCACTTAAATGTCTTAGCATTATATAACAAAATATCAAACCGTGTGGCATTTATATGAAGGAAAGACAGCACAAGCAAATTGTTGGACTATATCACTAACACATTCTGTTGACTCAATAAAACTTTTATTGCATCTTCATACAAGACAAAAATGAACATAAAACTAAGACCATAAAGGAAATTTTTTAATGCCCTCTTTGGTGCTTTTGCTGTACTTTTTCAGATGCACTGTTAAAATGTAATGTCAGCGGTTCTCAGGTAAACACCTCCCTCTGATTCATTTTCTTATTGTGCCTGTTTTTACCACCCGCATGTTTATCCTCCATATTTCTTCATCTCTCCTAGGGTGTTTCTTCCTTCATTCTGAGACAAAATCTTATTCCTGTATGGAGTTGTTGGAGAAAGACAACAAAATTTAGATGTGGAAAAACACCCTGCACAAAACTTTGGAAAAGATTTCTATTAACCAATTAATAGGTGAACAGTTTTGCAGTCACGCTTATGTTACTCTTGACCTTCTCCTTGTTTCCTTTGCAGACATGGCTGACAAACATGAAGAGGCTCTCCTTCTCCACAAGTTCCTTTATACTAGTCAATGTACAACACATAACAACCTATGTGATTAGACATTTGGCAGTGATACGGTAACAGTTCCTCATTCTGTTAGATTTGAGATTAGAATTGATGAACTTTAGATGAACAATATCTTGACATGCTGTTGTGTGTGTATATGTGTGAGAGCCTGTGTATAGTGAAACCGGAGACAAAGAATGAGATGTCATTAGAGCGCTGTCTTCCGCTTATGGTGACAAGCAGTTAATCAACATGACTTTGACTTTTTATGGTCTTGGAGCTGCCCAGTGCCACTGCTTGATAAGGACATCATTCCCTCTCCTGTCATGCACCAACCATGCAGCGGTTTCCTCTCACTGGCTGATATCGTTTTCCGGCATCACTGGTGGCTAATCAGCCTGGAAACCTTAAGCTTTAATGTAGTAACCCTAGATTGCATTCAGAAAGTATTCAGGCTCCTAAATACTTTTCACATTTTATGTTGCAGCCTTATGCTAAAATGTTTTAAATTATATATTTTCCCACATCAGTCTACACCCCATAATCCATGATGGCAAAGCATAAACTGAAAATGTCTGTCTACCGACAGTCCGAGGATCTGCAGAGAAAAAAACATATTTGCAAAGCTTGCTGCATCATTACAAAAAAGACTCGAGGCTGCATCACTGCCAAAGGTGCTTCAATTATGTATAGTTACGGGTTTGAATACTTATGCATTGTCATATTTCTGGTGTTTCCTTTTAATACATTTATAAAGTGATCACACCTTTGTGTTTTTTTATGGGACATGGAGTGTACATTGATGTGAAAAAACAAAACTAATTTAAAGCATTTTAACACAAGGCTGCAACATAAATGTAAAATCATTAGGTGGTGTGAATATTTTCTGAATGCACTGTAAATGTGTTTGTGGCAGAACATTGTCAACTTCTTTTAAAGTGTGTTCACCTTGTGTTGTAAGATCAAGCATGCTCTTCTGCTGCACAGAGCCGTATGAGGCCACACAGCTGAGGTCACTGATGGACACGTCGTCATCCAGATGTACTCGATTCTCCATAATAGAAAACGAGTCAACCTTCTTGACAGAAGTGTTTTTGGAGGAAAAGTTCAAGGCAGGTTCCCAGTGAAGAGTGGGTGCCGTCTCTTTATATGTGGCCTTACAGACGGCAATCCTCTGACCATTTTCACTGTCCAGCTGAGTTTCCAGACGAGTAACTAAAAGCAAAGAACTTTCATTTAATTGAATTATCAATTTAATACTTTTGGCATAGCTCTAAATATTTTTCTTCTTCTTTTTTTTTTTGTATTCACTGAATTAAAGGCATCACTAGTATAGCAAGATGTACAGTACTGTGCAAAAGTCTTAGGCTCGCTAGTATTTTTTACACACAAAAGTGGGTTTAAGCCAGTCATTTCTATCTTTTGCTGTAGTGTGTCAGTAGGAAATATCAGTTTACATTTATAAATTAATTGCCATTAATTTTAATAATCCAGTGAGATTTTTGTATGCATAAAGAGTCTGACAATAGTCTCTATGCTCCACATGGAGATCTGATCTCATCTTCATTGAGAAACATAAAAAACTGAGACGGACTAAATCCAGAAGAACTGTGGCAACGTCTCCAAGACACTTGAAGAAACCTTCCTGCAAAACTACATGAACAGGTGTAGGAACAGATGCAGGTGACAAACGCAAAGGGTGCTCACCCCAAATATCGTTAATAGAAGTTAATTCATAAATAAAAGCTATTTATGTTGACAGCATTCTGACAAGTGCCTAAACTTTTCACAGTACTGCGGTTTTGCAGGAAGGTTTCCTCGAGTGTCTGGGAGACGATGCCTTAGTTTTTCTGGATTTAGTCTGTCTCAGTTTTTTTTGTTTCTTCATATAATCACAGACAGACTCGATGATGGTGAGATCAGATCATACCGGCTGCTGTCAGACTTCTTGTGCATTAAAAAAAATAAAAATAAATAAACCTCACTGGATTATTACAATTACTTGCAAAATGAATGTTTGGAAATGTAAACTGATACTGACACACTACAGTAAAAGATATAAATGACTGGCTTAAAAACATTTTTCGTGTGAAAATACCAACGTGCCTAAGACATTTGCACACTACTGTAAGTATCATTGAATTAAAGTAGCCAACCCCTGATGTAAACTCAAACATTTCATTTTTTTTCAATATTTTTTACAATAAATTCTCTCTGTACTCACCTCTTACAGAGACATTTACAGCATTGCTTCCTCCTTTATATGATAAATCACAAGAGTAAAATCCTTCATCTTTTATTGAGATCTTGGGAATGAACAGGTAAATTCCATCTGTGGTGTTGACCAGCCTCTTTCCATCATTACAAGTGTCGTCCGGTTTGGGTGACAAACCAAGCCAACATTTTCTGCCTTGCATGCTGATGTTCCACACAATAAAAATTAATTCACTCCATTTGGCATCAATGACATTATCGACACACAATAAAGCGACATCAGCGCCCGCCACAAAGATCTGCTCTTTGTAAACTGGAGGGAAAAAAAACAAATACTTTCAATTGTAAATTACATTAAATATTGGATTAAAGTAAATTGTATTTTTAATCAAACTAAAATAAATAAATGTAATCTGCTTTTGACATGTTGAGGTATATTGTTAAAATAGATTTCAAATATAAAATCTGGATATTGTGATTTATTTTCTTTATGCACTAAACTTCTCTCTCCCTACCAAGCCAGACTGGCTTTATCGGTTCATGTGTCACTTCCTTCTTTAACCCTAAAATAGTTACAACATGCAACAGCTCTGACAAAGATTTAACACAGTTTAATGGTTGTTGTTTTAAAAAGTAACAAATAATTCACATAATATTTAGTTTGACCTCTTGCTCTTGAGGTTGACAAATAATGCTTTTTGCAAGGTCAATCCCCTCCCTTCACTGACCATTCTGTTATTTTTATTCCTCCAACCCCCCCAACCCCCTTTCCCATTTTGTATCCTAATCATCGACAGTACAGCTTTAAATAAATAAGTGTATAAGGTCTGACCTGTTTTTTCAATCACATCATCTTGATTTGGAACGTCTTGATCTCCTAAAACAGTTAGTAACAGGTTAAAGTGAGCGCTCAGCACATGGAAACAGAATCATTCACTGAAATGATAATTCCTGTCTGTTACACAAATGTAATTGTGGGATAATAGAGGTTAAGAAGAAGTTTTATTACATATATGTGTCATATTCCAAACACAAAAATTCCTTATTCTGCTGTACAACCATTTTAAACTTCATTAAATCATAGAAGCATTGTGCTAAAAAGTGGAATAATACAAAAGCAGAATTTCCCTATATCTGATCAACAGTTACTGTCAGTAGACAGACAAGATGTAATTGTAATCATATTACAATATCATATATTACTCACCTATTAGACTTCCTGGTCCAAAGATGCATAGGAGGGTCAATATCCAACTGTTCACCATTGCTTCAAATCTCTGGTCAGACTCCTTTTCACTCACCTTTGAATGTACTTTTTTCCTTCTGCTTTGTCTGAGCAGTGAAGCTGTTGTACACACATTTCATAATCTTCTTTCATATCCTGTCTTATTAACCCCTTAAGCCCTGAAGGCATTTTTAGAGTTTTTTTTTTTTTTTTTTACTTTAGACTCATAACTCCAAAACTATAGCAAGGAGAGTCAAATGGTAGGTATCATTTGTTAGAGCACTTTTATATATTTTTAGAATATATATACATATTACATTTGGACAATCTAATGCTGAGAAACTGCTGATAAAAGACAAAAATATATATTAAAAAAAAAAAATTTTTACAAATATTTCTTATTTGACATGCAATAACTCAGGAAGGAAATGGGGTAGCAAGAAAATGATGTTCCCCTATATGTGTTCTGCATCTGGATTAAATTTTGTGGTGATGTCATAAATTAATAAAAACTTACAGCATTTGGAACAAAGGTAGCCTTTTTGTTCAGTCCTTGACATTTATAAAACTGTTGTTTTCTGAGTTACATACACAAAATTAAAGACTCATAACTCAAGCAAGGAGAGTCAAAAAGTATGTATTATTTGTTAGAACACTTTTTATATTTTTAGAAATGGACAGATGGACAATCTAATGCTGAGAAACTGCTGATAAAAGACATATTATATTATCACAATATTATTTATATTATATTATATAAAAATAGACAGTATAGACACTGCCCCTGGTACATCCCCCCTCGAAAACAAAAATTCAGTCAAATTACTAAGCAACCCCTGAATGTAATAACACAATATGTATTGTTTTAAATCTTAGAATCTCATCTTTCCAATGCATCTATCCATTTGGATCAACTGCCTGAAAAAAGCCAGGCAAAGACTGTACCACCTGCGCCAGCTGAGGAAATTCAGGGTTTCACCAGCTATCCTGAAAACTTTCTATTTAGGGGCGATAGAAAGTGTTTTAACTCAGTGCATCACAGCGTGGTATGGGAACAGCACCAGTCATGACCGCAAAGCCCTGCAAAGAGTAGTGCGCTTATCCGAGCGTATCTCAGGGTCAGCTCTCCCGTCTCTGCAGGACGTCTACACCAAACGCTGCAAAGGTAGAGCTACTAAGATCATCAAGGACTCTAATCACCCTGCAAACCCTCATTTCACACTGCTACCATCTGGTAGCGCTTCCGAAGCCTGATGGCCAAAACTGAGAGACTCAGGAGGAGCTTCTTCCCCAGGCCATCAGACTCCTGAACTCAGTCACTTAACATCACGTGACTTCACGCCAGGATAAACATCGATACACTGACATTGCACTGCACTTTCTGTTCTCGTTGTTACTGTGTAACAACCTGTCATAAACCTGTTTGCACATTATACTCTTTATACATTTGTTAACCACATATTTATAAGTCTACAGTTTACTCACTGCACAGTCTACTTCAATTATTTTATTCCACTTTATCCTTATTTGTTACCTTTTTTTTTCTCTTGACTTGATTATTTATAATTCTACAGATATAGACATATATATATATATATAGATAGTACTTTTTTTATATCCTATTTCTATTATAATTTCCTCCTTGTGTTTTTAACTGTGAATTTGCACTGTCCATGGAGCGGACCTGTTTACATTTCACTGCCGGTTGTATATTCTGTATATAACTGTGTATGTGACAAATAAAACTCTTGAATCTTGAATCTTGAATCTTAAAGAGCGCTGAGTTATTCCTCTAAACCGGAGTGTACCGCCCACCTAGCTGCTATAAAATGTATTGCCATATTTTTCAAAACTGCATTGATCAGCACAACATTCGCGAGGAATATCTCGTGAATGACGCAATGGATTATGTTGGACTGTTATTTTGGACTCATTTTAATCGGGAGCATCAACTGTAAGTACTGATGTGCTGTTTTCAATGATCGGAGCATGTTTCATGAAGTTACAAGCCTAAACACCACTTTAGCGCTACAATAGTTTATGTAGCTTATGTGCGCCTGTCAGGTTATAGTGTGTTATAAAACTATGTGGGAATATTTTACGATCTGAATGACGGATTATGGTGTCATTGGTCTCTTTTTAATCGTGAGAGTCTGCTGAGAATAAGGATGTGCCCATTTTCAACGATCGGAGCATGTTTCATGAAGTTATTAGCGTAAAGGCCAAGTCTAAGCAACTATTTTTTTTTGTACTCCGGTCATGTGCGTCTGTGCTGTTTTTTGTGTGTTATACTTCAATGAGGAATATCATTCGATCTAAAAGACAGATAATGATGTGCCATTTTCCACGTTTCATGAAGTTATGAGTGAAAAACGCCACGTGAATGCCGCATCAGTATATTATTTACATATGGGTCTTGCAGGACCCATATGTAAATGTGGGACCCATATGGGTCGAGGTGGGTGAAGAATTTTCTAAAAAAAACTCTTAGTAAGGTGGGTGTTTCCTCTTAAAATGAAAGAAAAAAAATCCTAGTAAAGGACAAAGTAATCCAGAAAGCATCTTAACCCTTAAAAGAGGTCTTAAGATCCAAAAGTGTTAGGAATACGGATGAGGACTTTTAAGAGGCTTAAGAGTTTCTCAAAAACTCAAAGAGGGAGTAGAAATGTGTTGCACACAATGCATGAGTGAGTTAATAAGACACTACACATTAAATCATGTTTGTGATTGATCTTATTAGAGACACGCTAACATCTCCAACACAGCGCAGAAATGCCATAGCGCCAGAAATGGAAGCAATCACTACATTAACATTTTTGGCAATTAGAAAAATGCAACTATGCACCAGTGATGATTTGGGTCTGTCACAACCTTCTATAAGCAATTACAACAATTTCAGAACCTTATTGTGTCACTTTTCATTTCCTATCACATAGATTAAGTACAACATTAACAGCATGGTAAAAAAAAAATAAAGAATATATATTCTTTAGAGAGAGAGAGAGAGAGAGAGAGAGAGTATGGTAAAACAGGATAAATTACGCCTGTAATTTCAAAGTGACGGTTTATGTAGACTATACTTAAAAGCATTTTTTTTTTCTTCTTGGACAACCAACCAATCACAGTCTTCAAAAGACTGTGTCATACGTAGTAACAGAGTTAGCCCCGCCTCCTCACTAAAATACAAGTTTTTTGTATCAGAGTTGCTCAGAGTTGCTCTCAGATGAGTCCTAAGCTAAGAATCCTATGTTGAAGTTTTTAAGGTAAATTAGGAGCTTTCTGAGAGGATTCTTAGAAGCTTTAAGAATACAGGCTCTGGGCTTCACGCTCACCTGCACAATGTCATCCCAACAGTCAAACAATCCAGTCCGCTACAATCCATCTTGCTATTTAAGGTCACAAAACTCAAAACTTTTGGTAGTACTTAGGAAATCTAAACTCACTAAAGGAGGGAGAACATTTTCACATTTGGCTCCTAAACACTGGAATAGCCTTCCTGATAATTTTTGGGGCTCGGACACACTCTCTCAGACTAAATCTAGATTAAAGATGGATCTCTTTAGCCAAGCATTCACATAATACATCTTATAACCTTGTACTTAAGGGGCCGTATTCACAAAACATCCTAAGGCACAAGCTCCTACAAGTAGCTCCTAACTTGACGATATAGGAGAAACTCGCATAATAGCAAAAATGAGCAAGGTTAATTTTAGGACTCTTAAATTTTTACTCTAACAGTATTTCACAAAGCATTTTTGTGCTAAAACTAGCTCATAAATCTGTGAAACATTAGGAGTAGTTAAGAAGAACAATCCTAATGGCTGTTGTTGGCAATCCACCTCAACAATCTGCCCAAATTACACTGTACACCATTGTGGCAATAGGCAATAGAACCTTGGGTATAACTATTTTGAGTATACCTATTTTGATTTATAGATTTTAATCTATGATAAAACGCCAAAAAGAAATCTTTAATAAATAAATAAATGATGTCTGATTACCTGTGGTAGTTGTTTTCACAAATTCACACTTACAAACTGAATAGAGTAAAAAATATACAGGTGCTGGTCATAATTAGAATATCCTCAAAAGTTGATTTATTTCACTAATTCCATTCAAAAAGTGAAACTTTTATATTATATTCATTCATTACACACAGACTGATATATTTCAAATGTTTATTTCTTTTAATTTTGATGATTATAACTGACAACTAAGGAAAATCCCAAATTCAGTATCTCAGAAAATTAGAATATGAAATGAATATAAAATGAAAAGTATGAACATGAAAAGTATGAGCATGTACATCACTCAATACTTAGCTGGGGCTCCTTTTGCCTGAATTACTGCAGCAATGCGGCGTGGCATGGAGTCGATCAGTCTGTGGCACTGCTCAGGTGTTATGAGAGTCCAGGTTGCTCTGATAGTGGCCTTCAGCTCTTCTGTGTTGTTGGGTCTGGCGTATCGCATCTTCCTCTTCACAATAGCCCATAGATTTTCTATGAGGTTAAGGTCAGGCGAGTTTGCTGGCCAATTAAGAACAGGGATACCATGGCCCTTAAACCAGGTACTGGTGGCTTTGGCACTGTGTGCAGGTGCCAAGTCCTGTTGGAAAATGAAATCTGCATTTCCATAAAGTTGGTCAGCAGCAGGAAGCAGGAAGTGCTCTAAAACTTCCTGGTATATGGCTGCGTTGACCTTGGACCTCAGAAAACACAGTGGACCAACACCAGCAGATGATATGGCACCCCAAACCATCACTGACTGCGGAAACTTTACACTGGACCTCAAGCAACGTGGATTGTGTGCCTCTCCTCTCTTCCTCCAGACTCTAGGACCCTGATTTCCAAAGGAAATGCAAAATGTACTTTCATCAGAGAACATAACTTTGGAGCACTCAGCAGCAGTCCAGTCCTTTTTGTCTTTAGCCCAGGTGAGACGCTTCTGACGCTGTCTGTTGTTCAAGAGTGGCTTGACACAAGGAATGCGACAGCTGAAACCCATGTCTTGCATACGTCTGTGCGTAGTGGTTCTTGAAGCACTGACTTCAGCTGCAGTCCACTCTTTGTGAATCTCGCCCACATTTTTGAATGGGTTTTGTTTCACAATCCTCTCCAGTGTGTGGTTATCCCTACTGCTTGTACACTTTTTTCTACCACATCTTTTCCTTCCCTTGGCCTCTCTATTAATGTGCTTGGACACAGAGCTCTGTGAATAGCCAGCCTCTTTTGAAATGACCTTTTGTGTCTTGCCCTCCTTGTGCAAGGTGTCAATGGTCGTCTTCTGGACAACTGTCAGGTCAGCGGTCTTCCCCATGATTGTGTAGCCTATAGAACCAGACTGAGGACCATTTAAAGGCCTTTGCAGGTGTTTTGAGTTCATCAGCTGATTAGAGTGTGGCACCAGGTGTCTTCAATATTGAACCTTTTCACAATATTCAAATTTTCTGAGATACTGAATTTGGGATTTTCCTTAGTTGTCAGTTATAATCATCAAAATTAAAAGAAATAAACATTTGAAATATATCAGTCTGTGTGTAATGAATGAATATAATATACAAGTTTCACTTTTTGAATGGAATTAGTGAAATAAATCAACTTTTTAATGATATTCTAATTATATGACCAGCACCTGTATAATAAGCGTATTTGGCATGCTTGGAATTTAGCCCAAACCCAGAGTTCTGGCCCACATCTCCAGCCGAGAGTGAGGGGTCAGGGTGGCGGAGGGATGCAGAAAACTGTCGAGGTAACTAGGTGAGTCAGCCCTTGGCTCTGTATATACCTCTTCTCGAGCTGATTAGATTGACCGTTTATACTGAACATATACTACTTTAATTAGTGACACTTAGGCCGTGTGTCCACCAAAAAGTTTTTTCACACGGCTGGCTGGTGTTTTCAATGGGAACGCTGCATTTTTAGAAAACAGTATAACGAAGTATAAAGAGGCGCTGAGCGAGTATTTCGCGTTCAAACACTGAGCGTTCACCGTTTTTTACTGGTCGCCTTTTTTAGTGGCTAAAAAAAATTTGGTGAACACGCGGCCTTAGCCTAATACATTTTAATTGTGTATATTTTGCACTCTTGATATTTTAGAGTGTCACCCCTAAGTTTTTTTCTGCATCATGGCTGATTTGTGGTTTGTATTGCCAAAAGATTCCCTGAGTTTTTGTATTTTTGCATATTTGCCATTCATTTCCTATGTTGGTCATTTTTGACCATGAAGGTAATTTTTTTCCGATCCTTTAACATAACCAAATCATTTCCATGTTTTTTTTTGTTCACATAGCTACCCTTGCCCATGCCTAGAACTGGTCCTGCTTTAGATGCCCTACCACCTGTGAAAAATCTGACGCCAACCCCTGCTAGGCCTTGAGATGACGCAAACTCTGAATCAATATGTGCCACTCCCAATTTTCTATATTTTGTAATCATTACGATTACAACTTGTAATAACTGCTTTAATGAGCTCATTGTTTCTGTATTAAATTAAAACATGATGTTAGCTAACTACATGATTTTTGTTATCTTAGAACTGTATTTTTTAACATATGGACATTGCTTTGACACAGTCACCTGCTCACCTCTGATAACAAATTACTCTAAATTGTTATGTAGAAACATTCATTTTCCATAGAGCTACTTTGAAACAGCGCTATACAAATAAATCTGAATAAAAATCTGGTCCACAATCCTCAGCACCTCAGACTGGGCCAAAGGTTCACCTTACAACAGAAAAATCATCCTATGTTCATAGCCAAGAAGAAAAGTTTAGGGACGACTCTGTGAATGTACTTGAGTGGCCCAGCCAGAGCACAGTCTTGAACCAAAACAAACATCTGAAAATGATTTCCGTCAACAGTTCCTATCCAACCTGACAGAGCTTGAGAGGATCTGCAGAGAAGAATGGCAGAAAAGGGTCTGAATACTTACGCAATTGAAACCCTTCCAGTTCTACTCGCACCGCTCCGAGCGGGATTCGAACCAGTGTGTGTTTCCGGTATAGGAGGTGGGTGAACTAACAAGTGCTCTTGGGGCCAGGGGAGTGAAGTTTACTCACACAGCTCTTTACTAGCTGGCCTCCATTATACAATGTCATATTTCAGTTTCTGTGGAGTGTAGTTTGATGTGAAAAAACAAGCATTTTAGCATAAGGCTGCAACATAAAATAGTATTCAGTGTGAATACCTTCTGATTGCAATATATTTCCTGTCCCTGTCTGCTTGGCTCTGATCCCAGTCTGCTTCCCAGAGCTCTGCTGTTATCTCAAACAGAGGAATGTGGGTTCCTATGCTATCAGTTGGTAAACATCGAACTGTTTTTAGCACTCCCTCCTACCCTGTCTCTGGTTTGTCTAGGTCGGTCAGACTGACCGTGGGGGTTGGGGCGTCATTGCAGGTGCGTCAGAAATGACCCGGTCCTATAGTGACACAACAGAGCAATCAATACAAACGCCTTGACACAGAGTGGTGATGGCTCACCTCCTAATGTCCGTTTTCAAAGAAAGCAGTGGTGGGCTTTCAAACTTGCGTCAGCAGGTGTGTGTCTAGCCTCAGTGCGAGATCCACAAATGCATTTTTTTGTGATCCATGAGTCAGGTCTGTGAGCGCAGGGATGATGAAAGGCGATGACGCAGAGGTGTGACAATAATGCAGACGCTGGTATATATGTATGTCTCCACGTCTCTAGAGGTTAAAATAAAGCTCAAGGTGTTCAGATGCAGTCTGGTTTGAAAAGTATGTGTGAAACTGAGATATGACCTTTCATCAGTTAATTATGTTTTGTGTGTGTGTGTGTGTGTGTGTGCGCGTGTGTGTCTGTGTACTTCACTACTTTGCTGGCAAATCTGCACCCTACAGTGAGATAAATTGACAACCTCCCTTTTCGAATATTTAGTGATGTCATCTTTTGACAAAAGGATTCATACGGAGACATGCAGGACAAAACAAGTATGCTATATCGTGCGCACGATTTATAAATTGAGGGAACAAAATAGTAAATCGTGTGGACGATTTAGAAAATCGAGAAACAAAATAGTAAATTGTGCACACAATTTACTTTTATTTCTTGCATGTCGTCAACACAAATAGGTTCAATTATTTACACATTAGGTATCACAAACTAACAATAAACAATACTTTTACAGCATTCATTTATAAATATAGCCTACTATTGTTCATCCATTCATTAATATTCATTCAAAAATTTATAAATGCTAATTTATACTTAAACATGTATTGTATGTGGAAATTAATTTTAAACAAGAATAAATGTTGCAAATGAATCATTCATTGTTAGTTCATTACACCTAATGCATTAACTAAATTAATTGATTAAATTATCAATTTAGATTATAAAACTTTCTGCAATTTTATTGAACTTTGTTGTAAAGTTTTTGCCAAATTAAGGGTGTGTTTGTGCCATGTTGGTATTACCTTAATTGTGACTTGTAAAAGCGTTCATGTAGTTGTAGTCGGAGAGCTCTGACTTTTACCATGTGACCAATCAATGTATCACCTGACTGCTGCAGATTCATTTTGCGTTGCCATAGAAATGCATAATAATTCTGAGGACATGAACACCATGCATTGTTGATTTTACTTAAAAAGCATGGTCAAGTAGTTCCACGCAACTATATTGAGTAATTTTTACAAATAACAATTTAGTTATATGAACAAAAGAAATTCAAGTAAAGATGACACACGATTTCTTTGAGTAAATACAACCATTTGAATTTGTCACTGTTACATACTATTTATATGTGCAGTTTACTTAATAATGTTATGTTAAATTTATAAAAGATTATTATGTTTACCTTATTAAATTAACTATTTGCTCTACAAGTGTAAGTGGAAATATACAAAATAACAAACATATTTTTAGAAACAAAATGCAAAAATAACTCATTGGACAAACTCAATTTAATTGAGGGCAGGAATTCCATCCAATAAATATGTGCATATGAGTGCCCACAGCCTAAACACAGGCACCACTCTTCTGCATAATGGTAACCACAAAATTACTCCTCTAGAAACTCCTCTAAATGTCCAACATAACTGAACATTAAACACTAACATAATCTAACAACATCTTTCCCTTTACTGAAATACACATAAAATAACACTTTAATCCCTAAATTTACTCTCCTAATGCAGTCCCTTGCAAAGCATGCTGGGAACTACAGATCCACTGCCCAGTTTGTTCGTTTCACTCAGCAATGTTACTTATTAAGTGAAGCTGTCAGTACTCATTATTAGTAGAAACAACTCAGTAATTTTAAGTTCATGTAGTTACATGAGTTTTTAAGTAATGTAAACAAGGATGATTTGAGAACAACTAACAACAGTGAAAGTTCATTTTTATTGAGTGCAGCCAAATAAAGGTTTTTATTCTAAAAATGCAAAAACAGGTAGGGTTAGGGTTAGCCTGTAATACATATAATATCCTGTAAAAATGTATGGTACAAAAACAACAGCTGTGGTTGCCAGAAATTCACCATAAAAAGGGTGTTTTTTATTAAATTAAAAAAACACAAAATGTAACACAAAACACCCTAATGTACATTACTGATAACAAAAATAAGAATAAAACTTTAAATTAAATATAATCATATGAGGTGTCACTTCTGAGACTTCTTTTACTGTAATTTATACGGTGATTCATAGTTTTTACTTGTTAAATGCAGAATTTGACAGTATTTTACAGTAAAATTACATATAATGTGGTGTTAAACCATTATACCATATTTGATCAAGTAACTTACAGATAACCAATTAACTGTGTGTGTGTGAGTGTGTGTGTGTGTGTGTCTTGGTAAACCCTACGTTATGGGGATAAACTGTCCCCTTTTTGGGGACATTTTTGGTCCCCATGAGAAAAGCAGCTTAAAAGTTCGAGTTTTAAGCTGTTTTTCTCGAGTTTTAGACCATCGGAGGACAAAGAGAGTAAAGTGAGGACATTTTGGTCAGTAAGTCACTTTCTGAGAGCCCTTTAAAGGTCTGTTTGAGGGTCAAGACTTGGTTTAAGGGATAAGGTTATAATTAGGATAAGGGTAGGGTTAGTGTAAGTGTTCAGATTAGGGACTTAGTTATGATGGGTAGGGTTAGGGGCTATAGACATTGTGTCAATGAATGTGCTCGCAAAGATAGATGTACAAGAGTGTGTGTGTGTGTGTGTGTGTGTGCAGAAGCACTTGGCCATTGAACAGTGATTCATGACTTATAATGAGACAGTAATTGTCAGGTTAGTGAGGTACAAGGAAGGGCTAACAAAAACATCATTATTTTCATACCTCATTCATGGGAATGGCTCATCGGGTTGTGACGCTCGGGTGTGTGTGCACATGCACACACAAACACGAATGAAAAGGCCTTGTGCCGTCATGGTGTCCCTTACTGGTTCATTTTGTGCATGATAAGCCTCCCTGCTGGGTCCTGTGCATGTGCGTGTGTTTCATCTGTCTTGCGTAAATGTCACAGTGTGCGAGTGTGAGATGCAGCCAATGGGGACGAATTGAGATGGGGCAGCCTGCTGTGACCGCACTGTGTGCGTCCAGATGTTTGAGAGCTGAGGGTGTTAGGTCAACATATCAGCTCGCTCATGTGTTCGTTTGTCGTGTGAGGTCTCTAAGGTTGTTGTCGGGTCATAGCCCTAGTTGTGTGTGTGTGTGACAGGAACCATGCGGGCTTGTGTGAAAACCCAGCAGCTCTGGACAGGGTGACCCCATCAGGAGGCGGGTTAAATATTTATACCAGCCTTCACTGTGAAGATTTAATCTGCCCAGGGGAGAGAACCAGGAAAACCGTCACGTCTAATGCTTTTCACATCACTGCTGGATCTGTGTGTATGCTTGTGAGAGGAGGAGAGCGTGAGAATGAAATATCTTTTTGGACAGAGACAACATTCTGTCCACAGTAAATTTGCATGTGCGTGTGTTTGTTTATGTGTATGGGGGGAAAGAGAGACAGTATCCGTTTCATTTTAATATCACTGAATGCTTTTTGTTAAATAAACAGATGGTTCATTCTGGTTATAATAAGTAATAAACTAATAATTATAAGTATTTATTAGGTTGGAGACTTTTAACATAATGCTTTTGCTGCACTTTTATTGAAGCCATGCACAAAAGAAGCGGCATGTTGCACCAAAAACTAAGCCTTGTAATGCACAACCTCAAATAAATAAAATGATGGTAACAATAATAATATGCACCAGTGTCTGCCCACTTGTTTCCAGAAGTATTGGTGTGGGAGTAACGAGAAAAAATGGGGTTGACCATGGATCATTTAAAATGGCAGTCTGATTCGATCCAATGACAAATTTATTTATTTATTTTTTAATCCAGACTTGACCCAAATGTAAGTAGGTGGGTGTAATAAGCAGCGACGCACAGCCTGCAGGACCGGGTGTGATACAGACTTGATAATAGCATGTAATTCTCACTCAAACCACTGCCGCCTGCTGCTGCTTCTGCTTCTGCTACTGATTACTTTTAAAGGGAAAAGCTGCCCATAACTTCTGGTCTAGGATCTGTTTTCATAATAGCATATTTTTAGTGGAAAAGATTTGGCAAAAGATCCAGTGTGTGTCTGTTTTTGCGCTAGTCAAATTATTCAATGTTCAACCTGTTTTCGCTTCGATGAGTAATGTAGCCAATCATAGACATGTTTGTTGATTTCTTGAAAGAAATGGCCAATCACTAGCCTGGATGCCAGCCGAACTTAGCCCCGCCCACAACATTTGAGGTCGGGAAGTTCAGTCTGGACTTGATCCGTTGTGGAGCAACTATGCTCAAACCATAGATTTTTGGGAGCAGTAGTGGCAGTGTATTTGTGTAGGCCTATTCTTTAGTAAAGAACTACAATAGCGTTCAACAAAAGCATATACCATCAATAAATAACCTTGTAGCTCACAGTAGGTCTGTCTTTAACTGTTTATTCCCCTATGAGGAAAATGAATGGAATTTTTACATTTGGAACCCAACTGATGCACTTAATAAACTCTTTTTTTTTCAAAATTCTGCATTTTAAGAGATAATTTTGTAAAATCCAAATCCAAAGCTTTTTCTGATCTTTTTAGGAAAGCGTTAAACAATGTTTTTCATGCTTGTTCAGTGAACCATAAATTATTATTGCACACGCACCTGTGCACATGAAACAGTCCTTAAGACACTAATAACTTTGGACACTAAAGAGACCTTTCTACTGACTCTGAAAAACACCAGGAGATGCCCCGTGTCCCTGATCAGCTGTGTGAACATGCCTTAGTCCTGCTGTAGGAGGCATGAGGACTGCAGATGTGGCCAATGCAATAATAAACTATAATGCATGACACCTAAGACGATGCTACAGGGAGACAGGACAGCTGATCGTCCATGCAGTGTTAAACAGTGTGTAACCATATGACCCCCAGATGCAGGTCTGTGATGCATGCAGTTGTTCTCAATGATTGTATAACTGGAAAAGTGATACTGTTTTCGTCTATGTAATGCCATCATCGTTTGTGTTTGCCTACGATTGTTCATTGTCTGTGAATTATTGTACCATCATTGTAAAGCGTCATTGAGCTCCAGAAAGGTGCTATATAAATGAAACATTATTATTATTATTATTATTATTATTATTAAAGTGCCTCTACTATTTTAAGTTTTGTTTTAGGGTTCTCCTACTCTGCTCTGATTGGTCAGATGGCCCAGTCTTTGATTGGTCTACTCTGCTCTGATGTCAGATGGCCCAGTCGGTTGTAATTGATCTACTTTGCTCTGATTGGTCATATGACCCAGACTTTGATTGGTCTGCTCTGCTCTGATTGGTCATATGACCCAGTCTTTGATTGGTCTACTCTGGTCTGATTGTTCAGATGGCCCAGTCTGTTGTGATTGGTCTACTCTGCTTTGGTTGGTCAGATGGCCCAGTCTGTTGTGATTGGTCTACTCTGCTTTGGTTGGTCAGATGGCCCAGTCTGTTGTAATTGGTCTACTCTGCTTTGGTTGGTCAGATGGCCCAGTCTGGTGTGATTGGTCTACTTTGCTCTGATTGGTCAGATTACCCAGTCTTTGATTGGTCTACTCTGCTCTGATTGGTCATATGACCCAGACTTTGATTGGTCTACTCTGCTCCGATTGTTCAGATGGCCCAGTCTGTTGTGATTGGTCTACTCTGCTTTGGTTGGTCAGATGGCCCAGTCTGTTGTGATTGGTCTACTCTGCTTTGGTTGGTCAGATGGCCCAGTCTGTTGTGATTGGTCTACTCTGCTTTGGTTGGTCAGATGGCCCAGTCTGTTGTGATTGGTCTACTCTGCTTTGGTTGGTCAGATGGCCCAGTCTGGTGTGATTGGTCTACTCTGCTCTGATTGGTCAGATTACCCAGTCTTTGATTGGTCTACTCTGCTCTGATTGGTCATATGACCCAGACTTTGATTGGTCTACTCTGCTCTGATTGGTCATATGACCCAGACTTTGATTGGTCTACTCTGCTCCGATTGTTCAGATGGCCCAGTCTGTTGTGATTGGTCTACTCTGCTTTGGTTGGTCAGATGGCCCAGTCTGTTGTGATTGGTCTACTCTGCTTTGGTTGGTCAGATGGCCCAGTCTGGTGTGATTGGTCTACTCTGCTTTGGTTGGTCAGATGGCCCAGTCTGGTGTGATTGGTCTACTCTGCTCTGATTGGTCAGATTACCCAGTCTTTGATTGGTCTACTCTGCTCTGATTGGTCAGATGGCCCAGTCTGTTGTGATTGGTCTGCTCTGCTTTGGTTGGTCAGATGGCTCTCCCTGTGTCCCAATGTGCATACTATCCATCCTAAATAGTATGTGGTCCAATGAAGACCATAGGCTGGCATTATGCAAATGTATTACAAACCTAGGATTGAGCAGGAAGTAAAACTGGAATTACTGTCGACTCATTTCAGGCAGTTCAGAATTGATTCTTTCTTTTGGGAGACAATCACTCATTTGCAGACCTTTTACATTCACAGACAACTCACTACATAAAAAAATTATATCCAAAAAAGCATAATAGGGGCACTTTAAATATAAACTGTTTATGGTTGCTAAACAATGTAGAAACATGACATTAATATAGCATGTGCAGACATAAGTGTGCATTTGTCAGTCTTTTGTACTGCTGCAAATTGTCACTCTGCTTCATGTTGTACCCAAGCGGCAACCTCCCCCAGTTTCTGTTGAAGCCAATATGGAAGTAACTTAAACTGCAATTCATCGATTGGCCGCTAGAGACAGGCTCCAGAAGGGAGCAGAATCTCATTGAGCTACATGTTAAAATGCCCAACTTTACAGCAGAAAATAACATGTTTACAGCCTGGTACAAATTGTGGCTTTGGTCTATACAGCTAATTTTGCCCTTCATGACAACTGTGAGGGGGGTGATTTTTTTTTAATTTTTATAACTCATTCGTTTACATTATATAAAGCTTTAAAGTTCTGCATAATTAAGGGCATGGTCACTTTGAGTGACAGGTGGATTGCCGTTTGTCTGCTGTCTGTTAGTCATCGCGTCACCTCAGCTCCACCCACATCCCGCCTCTTTGCCCATTTTCTGTTATCCGGGAGTGACGCGTGGTGACACACTGCCAAGATGGCAATGACCAGCTTGGCCCTACTTTACGCTTCAAAACTGCTCTTCAGAATCCTATGGGTGACGTCACGGACACTACGTCCATATTTTTTTACAGTCTATGGTTGTACCTAAACTCACCCATGGTAAATTCACTGTAATGCACACCCTCGAATGTAATATTAATTTGATTCAGTTAGCAGATGCTAATAATCCTTGAAGAGTTAAAATGTTACTATAAATGAGTCTGTGACATGGTGCACTATATCATACAGCCTGTGTGAAATCATTCAAAGCACTTGTGCTTGACTTGTTTTTGTGTGACTCTGTTAGCATCTGACAGCACACTTTTACATCACTAGCTGACTGACTGCATGTAGGCTATTTTGATTACTTAAAAATTTGCATGCACATTTTGGACAATTCGTAAATGATTTGTAAGTGTATCACTAATGCTTAATGTACAGTGTAATGGTTTCTCGTGTTGTGGGTGGGTTCACATGTAGGCCTTACGTGTTTGGCTTTAAAGTAGTACAGTATATGCCCATTTTTTCATGTGTTCTCAAGAGCTCAAGCTGCTGTCCACATTTAGCCATATGGGTGAGCCACAGACATCAACTGCACAGCACATACATGAGCCACCTCTAAAAATACCCACAGCACACATCCGCCGTCACACACGCATTCAGCACATGCAGTTCTGGTAATGAATAGTAGGAGGCCGTTTGTGTTGTTGAAGATGTTTATTTAGTTTCTGCCAGCACAATATGGCTGCTTACAAGCCTGATGGGTAGTAACTGATTACATGTAATCTGTAAAATCCAAAAATTTATTATATAATTTTTTTTTTTTTATATTACATAAAATACTCATTACTTTATTTTATTTTCGAGCACAGTGAGAAACCCTCACGTAATATAACATTTAATGCGTTTTATGTTGTTAATAACAAATAATGGAATATATTTTATTTTTTTCCTATATTTTATATCTTTATGATACAAGATTATCCTATTCAAATCCATGCGATAAACGATTTAGCTCAAAAGTAATCTAAAAGTAATCAGATTATATTACCTTAAATTTGTAATGTAATGGATTACATTATAGTTTTTGTCATGTAATTTGGAATCAGCAACCGACTACAATTTGTAAGCGATATACCCAGCACTGTTTGTGGATGAGGGCATGTCACAGCTGTCATTGCATCTGTTTAATTTGGCTGCTTCTACCAAGTGAAAGACTTGACACACAGTCTTTGATGTCAACAACAAAAGATATGTGAAAATTATTTTCCTCATTGTTAACATGTGATAATCCTGTTTATTTTGTTCGAACTATGCACATCTTGCATTTTATTATTTGTATTTAGTATCGTTTTAGCATGCATTTAGTATTTTCCCCTGCTGTTCTTCCTCAGAAAGACTTGTGACCCACTGTTTGAGACCTACTTTGATAGATTACCTCAGGCAAAGTTTCCTTTTCCTGTTTCTCTTTCTCATTTCTTTTCTTCGTGAACTCTGTCTTTTGTTATTCAAGCAGCATGCTGACGTAGTTTCTCTACCGCAATGGAGCCTGAACGTGATGGTGTGTATTTCTTTAATAGTATTTTGAGGAAGAGGGATGGAAAGTGCGCTCATATTTGTGTGTGCACGTATGCATGTGGATAAGAGAGATGGTGGAGGAGAAGAGAATGAAAGAGTGGGAGGAATATCATTTCTTTGCAGTCTGCTTATGGAAAGTCTCCTTGTCTTGCAGGTGCATTGTAGAGATAAGAGGAAGAAAAGGAGGAAGAGAGAGAGGGAAACAGCACATGAAGTATCCAACTGAAAGAGGTGAGAAAAAAAATGAGACATTACACAACACTTCCTGAGTATAAGGGGGGAGAGAAAGATGTTTCCCTCTGTGCAGGAATGAAAGACGGGAAATTCTGAGGACTGGTATGTTAGCAATCATGCTCCCAATCCCCAAAAAAAAAACTACTTTATTCCACTGGCGTTTTACACATGTGGCAGGCAGAGCAGTTGCTCACATCCTCAAACGAGACCAAAGCTCTGCTAAAACGATACTCTGTGTTCTTGGGCTCATGCTCGCCCATGTCTCATCCAGCTTCAGGTAAAACAAACGCAGAGGACAGGTTACATCACACCCCTGTCCTCATACCTCACTGACTGCTTGGCAAATTTAAAGCAGTCACTTAATCGCAACTGTTGCTGCTATTCAGCTTGATTAATGTGGCAAGCTCAGAAGGAAAGGCCTTAAGAGTGTGGCTGGTCCTCAGTCTCATTGTAGAGCTCTTCCAAAACCGAGTGACCTGCCTACGTAGGTAGCATTTTAAGACATCATAAGCCCACACCTGACGGGAAGACTGTTCCAAAAGGAAGTTAGGGCTTTAGGGGTGGGTGGCATTTACCAGATTACTGTAGAAATGTGTCAACTGGTACAAATTGTAAACCTGCTTTTGTACTTGTACCAGACATGTTATCAATAATAGCCTTATTTTGTTTTGCATCCATTAAGTTCTACAGTGCCTTTCATTTGAATAAATTAGCTGTCATTTCTTAAGTAGGCCTGTTTATTTCCTGGATTACCTAAATGTTGACATTACCACATGATTATCTTTTTACCACTATTTTGTGATGTACTGTTACTATTGGTCATACTGCCCTGAAATGCTTGATTCTGATTGGTCAGTCGTGACATTAAGCACAAAAAAAAAAAAAAAAAAAAATTGTGGGTGGGTGGGTCCTCCCCAGAAAATTTTTACTGGAGTAGATGCCATTCCCTATATTCTGGTGCCTTTTAATTAAACAATTGCTTTTATAGCCTAAAATGGTTACCATGTATCTGGCAAGGTTTCCAAAAATTAACACAGCGTTGTTTTGAACAAAATATCCTTCCACCACCAAGCAGTTCAGATAACTGTTAGTGTTATAACACAGTGTAAGTGTAACTATAATTCAGTGCTGCAAAAAAGACTACATGATGCCATAAAAAGCAACAGGTGAACTAGAACATTCACTTAAATATCAACTTGTTTAGTGACAGTACTGTATGTGAGCACACAGCCAGACCCACCTGAGCAGCAGATATGCTAAGATGTGCGAGTTGGGCGCGAGTAGTGAAAATGCTGATAACTATATTTAATTTATATGGACTCTGAATGAGCCAAATGGAATGGATTTGAAGAAGCAGCAGCATGGAAGTCAAGGCTGTAGCTAAAACGCGGAATGGAGTTTAATTTATTAGGGCATTCCTCAAGTGGAATGGATTTGACTGACGGCGCTCTGAAAAGTGAACAGACATGTGCGCTGAATTAGAGATGGTAAAAGTGAGTGGGTTCAATATCAATGGTCTTAAAAAGTGGGTGGCTCTTTTCTTATCCACAATGGATCTGATGCTCATGGTTATTCCCCCAAAAATAATTTTTGTCACGTTGTAGCGTATGGACGGTGCTCATAAATGATCAACGGACCAATACTTTGATTATTTATAATGACTCAAACAAGACCGGCGCCGTGAAGTCTACAGACTGACAGGTTAACGGTGCTAAAAGAACACAAAACAGCCTCCTCCAGAACAGAGACCATCATAAATAACAGCCCCCACCCACTACACATACCAAAGGACATCTGAATAGGTTACATGACTTTTAACTTAGTTATTTTTCATTTTAGATGTGCCGTGTTCCCTGTATGTATGCATGCTTTTTGTTATAACCATTTTAGATGTGTTTGATAGGTTAGAAATTTATAGCCAGTGAATGCTTAAGGAAGAATGACGTCAATCCTCGCCGTTCCTTTAATTCCTAAGTTAAACTCCCCATGCTTGGTCTCGAAATCTTTGTCTCTCAATTTGTAGACCGTCTATGTGCGTTGTGTGGTACTATGATGCATCATACTCTTTCTTTTATGCCAAAACCCCAAAGTCTGCATACCAAAACCCCAAAGTCTGCATATCTAAGAAAGCCATAAACATGTTAATGAGGCGAGACCCGAAGACAAAGGGAGATTTCCCGCTTCTGAGTTCCTTCGCTCTGATTGGCTGTTCCGACAAAAGAGGTGTGCCCCGTAAGGGCCCTTTAAGGAGGCCTACAAACGCTCCTCTTTCTCTTCTTGCCTTCTCTTCGCCCCTCTTCGTCCTTTTCTCTCTTGCCATCGCCCTCCGTCCCTCTCTTTCCCTGCTTTTGACCCCCCCCTCTCTGGACTCTCCCTCGACGCGGATTTTCGGGTGGCCAGCGCACCATCTTCCAAGGGACATTACTACACAAGGAACCGAATTTGAACTACCCGCGGATCCCAACGGATCCGCCCTGCAAGATTCAAAATACGGACCGGATCGCGGAATTCCCCCACACGAACGAATTCGCGATCTGCCACGCAGGAAACATATGCAAGTATCCCTTAAGCTGTAGTATAAAGTCTTGAGTTTATACCAATAAGTTGGACTGATTTCTTACTTGTGCTCAATAGGTTGTGTCGGTAATAACACCGTTTCCTTGTCTCTCTCTCTCTCTCTCTCACACTCTCTCCCTCTCTCTCCTTCCTTCTTTCAGTTAATTTGTGTATGTTTGTTTATTGTTTGTTGATTTATTAAAATATATATATTCACACGTGACTGTGCCTGAATTGCTCATACATAGGTCACTTGTACGGTGAACCGACCCTGTTACAAATTAAAAGAAAGATACTTCTCCTGGCCAGAGAAGCGTTGTCTAAGAATTATTAAAAGGGAGATAGTTGGTGGACAATTATCTGTCCTTTGAACTCAATTCTAGAATCAATGAAATTTCTAAAAGTTGAATCAAGCCCTAGATATTAATAATTGTTATAATCCGTTATAATCAACTGTTAATATCCAAATTCCCCTCTGTGCTGATGTATGCATGTTTGATCGTAACACGATTAAACGCATGCATAAATCCCGCACCATTTCCCCTGGGGCTAGATCTCGCTACAACGTCAATAGCAATGCTGTATAATGACCACTCATCTGGCTATTTGAGTCCAGCACTTCTTTAATGTCTCTCATATCACACCACATACTCCCTTCCTCTCGACTCATTCAAACGAAGCTGGTTTCATCTTACGCCTCAGTTATCAATTGTATTTACTAGTGTTGTCAAAAGTACCGACTTCGGTACATTGATGGTACTGAAATTTAAAAAATGTGACACGTTGAGTGCTGAGTGGAATCATAAACGCCTCTGATTGGCCATTGTGCTCACATGCTCATCAAACATGTCTGTGATTGGCTAAAATGATCAGCACTTAAAAAACATGTTGTAAATATACATCAGTGACGCTTTTCATCGAGCACTTACACAGATACACACGGGAGCGTTTGCACTCCCATGCGTTCATCATTGTAGCCAATCACAGACATATCAGATGAGCGTCTGAACACAATGACCAATCACAATTCTGTTTACAATTCTACAAGCTACAAGGATTAGTTCACCCCAAAATGAAAATTCTGTCATTAATACTCACCCTTATGTTGTTCCAAACCTGTAAGACTTTCGTTCATCTTCAGAACACAAATTAAGATATTTTTGATTAAATCTGACCCCTCCATAGACAGCTGTGCAACTACCAATTTCAAGTCCCAGAAAGGTAGTAAAGACATTGTGAAAGTAATGTGACGCCAGTAGTTTAACCTCAATTTTATGAAGCGATGTGAGTGCTTTGTTTGCTAAAAAAAAAAAAACATAATTTATCATTTTATTTACAAAATATGAATATCATTGGGATGCATTGGTATAAAGGGATGTTGTTCACTTAGTATGTGCCTTATCATTAATTTGCAGATTGTCATGCGTCCGGTGGGTTCCTGGGGCTACTGAATCTGAGTTGTCTGAGTCCTGTCAGTTTTCATTTATGCAGACATGAGGGACATGTCCCTTCAGAGATGAATCATGCCTGTTTGTTGAGGGTTGGACTCAGTTCTATTAGCATGCAGTCTTCTTGAGTCACCGCCTGCTCTGCACATGCTATGGCAGCATTCAGCATACAAACACTTGTTTTAAATCATGAGTTTTAGAGATTGGATAAGATTGGCTTCTAACAGTTTAATAAAAGAACAAAGCCTTCCCTTTCCTGAATATTTGACCTGAATTGTGTGAGATTAAATGTGACTTCCACGAAACCTGTGACTTACTCTCATGTGTTACACCACTGCAGTCATTAACGGCAAAGCAACCCACACAGCGCACAGCCAGACAGAGCACAGCTAATGACGCCCAGCTGCTTCCTCAAATTCTTTCTGTGCATGTTGAGTCTGAATTATCTTTTGTCTTCTTTCCCATCACTTTAACAGTGACTGCATTTCACGCACACCTGGATTTCACTTGCTTTGTGATTGTGTATTTGTTTGGTTGGAGGGGGAGAGTGAGGGGGGTGCAACACTTTTTGCCTTTCCTTGAGTTTCTCAGAGTCTGTTTGTATTTAAAGGGATAATTCACCCAAAAATTAAAATTACCCCATGATTTACTCACCCTCAAGCCATCCTAGGTGTATATGACATTCTTCTTTCAGACAAATACAATCGGAGTTATATAAAAAAATGTCCTGGCTCTTCCAAGCTTAATAATGGCAGTGAATGGCAGCCCAAAATTTGAAGCCCAAAAATATGTATCCATCCATTATGTGTGTCCACGTTTTCTATTTTAGTTTTTTATTTGCAATTATTTATTTATTTTTTAATATTTATGCAATTTAAATCAGTGAAAAGGTTCAATACTGTCATTTATGTACACTCACCTAAAGGATTATTAGGAACACCATACTAATACTGTGTTTGACCCCCCTTTCGCCTTCAGAACTGCCTTAATTCTACATGGCATTGATTCAACAAGGTGCTGAAAGCATTCTTTAGAAATGTTGGCCCATATTGATAGGATAGCATCTTGCAGTTGATGGAGATTTGTGGGATGCACATCCAGGGCACGAAGCTCCCGTTCCACCACATCCCAAAGATGCTCTATTGGGTTGAGATCTGGTGACTGTGGGGGCCATTTTAGTACAGCAAACTCATTGTCATGTTCAAGAAACCAGTTTGAAATGATTCGAGCTTTGTGACATGGTGCATTATCCTGCTGGAAGTAGCCATCAGAGAATGGGTACATGGTGGTCATAAAGGGATGGACATGGTCAGAAACAATGCTCAGGTAGGCCTTGGCATTTAAACGATGCCCAATTGGCACTAAGGGGCCTAAAGTGTGCCAAGAAAACATCCCCCACACCATTACACCACCACCACCAGCCTGCACAGTGGTAACAAGGCATGATGGATCCATGTTCTCATTCTGTTTACGCCAAATTCTGACTCTACCATCTGAATGTCTCAACAGAAACTGAGACTCATCAGACCAGGCAACATTTTTCCAGTCTTCAACTGTCCAATTTTGGTGAGCTTGTGCAAATTGTAGCCTCTTTTTCCTATTTGTAGTGGAGATGAGTGGTACCCGGTGGGGTCTGTTGTGGCTTCACAAATGCTTTGCTGCATACCTCGGTTGTAACGAGTGGTTATTTCAGTCAAAGTTGCTCTTCTATCAGCTTGAATCAGTCAGCCCATTCTCCTCTGACCTCTAGCATCAACAAGGCATTTTCGCCCACAGGACTGCCACATACTGGATGTTTTTCCCTTTTCACACCATTCTTTGTAAACCCTAGAAATGGTTGTGCGTGAAAATCCGGCCCGTCTGGCACCAACAACCATGCCACGCTCAAAATTGCTTAAATCACCTTTCTTTCCCATTCTGACATTCAGTTTGGAGTTCAGGAGATTGTCTTGACCAGGACCACACCCCTAAATGCATTGACGCAACTGCCATGTGATTGGTTGCTTAGATAATTGCATTAATGAGAAATTGAACAAGTGTTCCTAATAATCCTTTAGGTGAGTGTATGTATTAATTTAACTGCATTACATTTTCACTGATTTACATTTTATAAACGTTAAAATGTATAAATATTAAAACACACACATAGAAGATTATGACCAATGTACATATATAATTGTCATGAAAATATTTAAAGTGATAGTTCACCAAAAAGTTATTTCTTCTGTGTAACATAAAGTATATAAGAAATTATGATATTTTGAGAAATTATATATTATATATATATATATATATATATATATATATATATATATATATATATATATTATTATTTTTTTTTTTAAATTATTTTTTGAGTCAGTGTTCAATGTTCAGTCAGTGTTCACCAAAACTGTTTGATTGCCAACATTCAGAAGAAGCAAATCAGTCATGCAGGTTTGGAATGATATGTGAGTGAGTAAATGATGACTGAAGTTTCATTTTTGGGTGATCTATCCCTTTAATTATAATGAAAATAATGTCACAAAAAAAAAAAAAAAAAAAAAAAAAAAAAAAGGAATTCCAAATAGTTCTATAAATAGGCTTCATTTTCTTTATGCAAAAAAAATAAATATATATATATATATATAAGGCAAAATAATGACCCAGACACATTCTTAAATGGTTGCATGAACTGTTTAAGCACCTGTAGCCTACATGTGGTCTTTTACGTCTCTTGTTTATCTATCGGTTTATACATGTTTGGCATGTGACGTCACCATAGCATTCTCTCTGTTTATCTGCACCCAGGTGTGTGTGTGTGGCCTCTACACTGACACTCTCACCATTGGAGCCAAAGGGTCAGAGAGTCCCACATTAATCTCATTACCACAGGTAAGTCTCTTATCTCCAGTCTCGATAATCCTTTTATACAGAGCAGAGAGGGAGATTCCCTTTTTTAGGGAGTGACAGGTGCACAGGGAAAATAAGGGGTGCATTATTGATCAGTTATATGCTTCTATTTGGTTAAAACAGCCATAAATAACTACAGCTATATGTGACTGTCAACAAGAGATGGTTCATTTATCAGTTTATATTCTAATAACAGGAGTTCCTGTGCTTTGGATCAGTGTGCCTCATCTGAACAGGCGGAGGAGGGGCGGTTAAGACGGCGTTCTCCCAGTGACATCAGACTTTATCTACTCACAGCTCTCTGACGCCAACCAGTTCTCACGTGTCGAGTCGAGGAGATGATTAAGACCGGCTGCTTTATTGCGTGCACACTTACGCACACACGCTCACACATAGTCATATACGCTGATGCAGTCTGGGACACTGAATTTGATTAAATATAGGACATATTCATTCCTCTCATGTATTTATTTTCATTTACATGAAAAGAAAAATAGCAAGCAACATCTCCTTAATATCTAGATAGTGATGAGATTAAAATGAAAAGTTTGCTTAAGTCTCCTTTTTCTCTGATATTTCTAATGAAAATGATTCTATTCACACAACCGTTTAAAAGGTTGGTAAGCGTCTTTAAAAGGAGTCTCTTCTGCTCACCATGCAAGGCTGAATTTATTTGATCAAAAATACAGTAAAAACAGTAATATTGTGAAACATAATTACAATTTAAAATAAATGTTTTGTATTTTAATATATTTTAAAATGTAATGTATTCCTGTGATGGCACAGCTGAATTTTCAGCATCATTACTCTTCAGTGTCACATGATCTTTCAGAAATCATTCTAATATGCTGAATATTGCTGCTTTCTTATTAATCCAATGTCTTTATTGTCGCTTTTGATCAATTTAATGCATCCTTGTAGGATAAAAGTAATAATTTCTTTCATAAACGAAAGAACGAATGAACAAACATACTTCAACTTTTGATTGATAGTGAATGATTCCTTTAGAATTTCAGATTAAACCTCAACAATGTCTCGAAATCTTCTCAGATTTGGCAAAATACCAGTCTGCAATGAAAAATAAAATAAAATAAATCCTTCAAAGAGAGTTTATAGCTCAGTGTAAAAAGTATAGCACAATCCATGCTAATATGTGTCAGTATATGTAATATATATTCAAGATGATTGCCATAGCTAGTACAGTATAACACTTTAATTACAGTGTCCCTTTAAGGAAAACCACCTGAGACAAAGTTATAAATAATACTTCTACCATGAAGAACCCATAAACATTTTCCTGTGAAAAGAGCATTTCATTTATGAGCAATATTTTCCTTAAATGTGCCACGTGACACCCTGAATGATTTACTGAGTCGTACAAAGACAAAGGTGGAGCACTTAATCAACTGACTCATTCAAAAGGTGTCGCCTCAGCTCGTTTACCCACTGTTATCCTCTTTCTTACCTCTCATCTACTGTCCCAGCTTCACCTCGGTCTCTCTCCCCATTCCTTTCCTCCTTCAGGTCACGACGCAATGCTGCTAACATCAGTGTGTTTTTCCCTTTAGAAATAACCTCACAGAACATTTGGATGAGTTGTTTACTACCTAAAGTAAGGCTTGTTTTTTTTTCTCAGAAAAAATTATTATATTAACTCTCCAGCAGAGTGTCGAGCTCATCTAAACGGGAAGTAGTGAGGGTTTTGAAAGGGTACAGTTTCACACTACGTCACAAACAAATGTAGACGCTACTGAATGTATGCATCCTTAAATGGTGCACATTTGAGGGCGCTTACAAAAGAAACACTTTGACATTAGACAGAAAGCTGCCTGCTCCATTACTTTTGACCTTGTTTAGTCAAATGCCAGAGAGCGCCTTGGAAGAAGAAATGTCCTTTAAATGCCCTGAAGGCAGATAGATTGATCTTCCAAAAGGACTTAACTGTGATTCATGTGACTCTGCCCTTGTGTTTGAAGGCCAGAACTCTTACAGCTGTCAGGCATGTGTGTCAGATTATCAATCATTGGTCATAATCTTCTCAACGATGCATTGATTGTGAGGTCGGAGATTTCCTCTTCATAACCCTTACAGATGGAAGCTATTTTGACCTGTTCCTCAGGGTCTTTAAATGGGATTTCAAGGTTGAAGAACATGTCAGAATGGTGCCAATTCACACACTTTATTTGGTACTGTCAGGATAATGTTTAGTTTATTTGTCTTTTCATTCCTATGTGTTTGATTCTTGTGCTTCAGTTCAGTTTAGCCTTATGATTATTTATTTCCTAGTTTGTCTCTTTAGTTACTTATTATGTTCAGCTGTTGATCATTAGTTTCCTTTGTTACCTCTGTTTTTTTTTCTTCAGTTCTTTGTCTGTGATTGTCAGTATTTAATGTGGTAAGTGTTTGTGTTCTTGTGCACGAGATTCTCTGTGTCTAAAAAAATCCTGTGTAAATCCTCGTTTTGGATGGTATCACCACTTGTGACAGGATCACTGACCTTTAAAATTAGTAAAAATATGGTCTTATGCAAGATGGATGAATGCTGGAGGAATATATGGAGAGCTATCTTCCATTTTACAACGATGATGACACCTTAAAAAAGCTCTTCTGGAGCAGGATGGTGCTGTTGGGGGAGGATCACAGTCCTTTCTCAGAGTTTGTGGATTATACCTTGTGGATATGTGGATCGTTGAGAACTACAACACCATCATCTCTGACTCCAGCACATATTCCATCACCAGCAGTCATCTCACTGTCCGCTCCAGAAAAGAGAAATTGTCTCAGCCCAGAGTGTAAAGCAAAGAGATCTCCCGTAATGGATCCATTGATGATTGCCCATGCCTGCCACGGTATCAGAGCCCAAGCCAGTGCCCACCACAGACCATAAGCTTGAGCCCCTTCCATGCCTGGAGTTATAACCAGCCACAGAGTCCACCCCAGAGCAGGTTTTCGCACCCGTCTGGCGATCTGGACTCGCCAGATCCAGCAAGTCCAATGAACCAGGTGAGGAGTATTGGCTCATCAATTTCGCCACGGAGCTTGTCCCTCTCCAGCCCACTACACTCAACATCATAGATGACCCAGTCTCATCCAATATCCTGCCCACACCATGGTCACCATCCTCTCCGCTGACTCCATCTAATTCCCCGGATTTACCTGCCCCACTGGTGTCTCGTAGCTTCTTGGCTTCGCTCTCAGCGCTGATTTCCGCCAGATCTTCAGTTCCGCCTTGGGCTCATCACCACCAGCACAGTTCTGTGATCCCTTGGCTATACCTCAGGCACAAAGGCCCATTTCTCCACCTCAACCTGTAAACCCTTCAGCTCCACCTTGGCTCTGTGCCCCCTCAGCTCAACCATCACTAAGACCCCACCACCTCCTCAGTCTTCCAACCCTCCAGCTTCACCCAGATCCTTTTTCCCTCTGGTATCGCTCCGTTGGTCACTTGAGCCGACAATGTCACCTTGGCCCTGGGCCGTCGTTCTCGCAGTTCCACTCCACTGCCATCGGTCAATTCCCAGGCTCCGCCCAGGAAGACCATCAGAGGTTTGCATTGGCTCCTCCATCCACCAGTTCCGCTGTGGTATTCTCCTCTCCTGTGGCTCCTCCTGTCTCCTGTCCTTCTCCAGCCTCTCCCCGCCCTCCTTCTAATCCCCCTCCCTCCCTATTATGTTAACTGGAATTTTAACTTTGACATCACAGAAATAAATTCTAATAAACTAATTCTAATTACTTTAAGTTGTAACAATATTTCTCAATATTAGTTTTACTGTACTTTTGATCAAATAAATGCAGCCTTGGTGAGCAAAAGAGACTTCTTTCAAAAACTTTAATATATAGTATTAAAGTATAATATTTAACATTAGTAACGCTTTTAAAAGAAAAACTCCAAACTTTTGAATGGTAATATTCTCTATATATCTAGTATGTACTACAATTCTACAATGCATCAAAAATGCACTAGTTTAGTAGGCTATGTACAATGCACTATAAGTGTACTTGTTTCCTCAAAATTGATCAGTGAGTGATCTGTGGCTTAAACTAGTATGCTCTACTTAGTACTTTACTAGAATGCAGTGCATTCTATGTTCTTAGAAGGTAGTTGGTACTTTTGTAGTAGAAACAATATAGTATGGACATATGCAGTGGAAGTGAGTATACTGTAATGTGAATGTAGAATGCTTTATAAATAAATACATTTATATAGTAAATTAAAATATGCATTGTAGTATCTAGTGAGTACTGTAGAAAACAAATTGTAATATTTCCATGAAAGTATTCACTAATAGGTATGTGCAGTATACAATTTGCAGTATGCTTTTGTTGGCCCATAATAAATGAAGCCTAGCCCTATGATATTCATCAAGTCTTTCCCTCAGGACACCACTGACGTCAGTCATGCCTTATTTTCTCTGCTTAACGACTTTATTTACGAAATTTCTACATGTTGCCTTTAGGAAAAAAGAAGGCTTTCTTGCATTTCCCAGCAGAGTGAAAGAGGCAGACGGCTGTTCAGGCTGGCAGTGCTGATCTCATTCTGTTAAAACTTTCTTAAGCTTTTTTCCACTGGCCAGACTCCTCGTAAATGGTTGCTTTATTTTGTTTTATTTGGTGTCACTCTGTTTTATATGATCTTTCAGTGTGGAGTTTTAGAACAGACTGACAGTAACGCACACTATCTTTATAAGGCTACTTGTCTCAAGCAGTGTCAAAGTTTGTACTGCTGAATGTACCTGCTATTATCAGTACTGTAGCTTCCACTCAGAATGATTTCAATTTCTGTTTATTTTGGGTGCTATCCAATCTTTTCATCACATAACAGATTACACGCCATGATAAACCCAGTCTCTGAAGACATTTATAATCAAGGTATGTCGGAATACAATTATTATTTTACCTTCATGTTTTATAGGTTCCTTATAAAACATTAATTCAATCCACAGACATAAGATCCTTCACTGAGGACCTGAAGTGCACAATGAAAATGTCAGTCAGAAGATGCTGACTGTGCTGTTGCAATGCTCTTGTCAGTACAGTCTAATTTTTGCATGTTTTGTTGGAAAACATTTAATATATTAATTTCAAGCATACCTTTAATCTTTCTAAAACATAACTCTACAGATAGCACTCATGCTAAACACAACTCCCAGTAGTCACAACTCCCAATTAATTCAGTTTGCTGTTAGCATGTTGCTAGGCTAATGATCAACAGTATTCGTGGCTGCATCTGAAAGCCTGGGCAGCTGACTTGTTGCCATCAGGCAATGACTTTGCATTTACAAAAAAAACAAAAAAACAAAACAAAACAAAACAGTTATTCTAACTAATACTTTTTAGTTAACTTTACTTAATGTCTTAATTGTAAAAATCTAGTAATCTGTACTATTCCTTGTTTACTCAGAAAACCCAAGTTAAGATCAATTGATTGGTTTGAGTGCCAGTTTGTCAAGCAAAAACAAACAAACAAACAAAAACAAAAAAACAGAAAAAAAAAAAACATCACCATTATGGTGATCAGTGTTCACTTTGGTTGAGCTTTGGAATGTTCATATTATTATAACTCTTCCTATTGATGCAGTGATGCAACAAGAAATCACAGTTATTTGGTTTCAAAAGAAGATAAGAAATAAATAGGTTGCTTTTAAAAGTTAACCATTAACTGAATTAATAATTAATGATTTAGTCTGAAATTAGGTCACCTTTTTAAATGAACCAGTAATATTTCCCTTTATGTCGTATAATGGTCGTTTACAATTGTATTGGTAACATTTATGTCATAAACATCTGTAAATGTTTAATTGGCTTGATATAATCCCTCTATATGTGTGACAATATCTTGCAGTTGTCTATGCTTGAGTCACACACAGACTTCAACATTCAGCATGCAAAACACAACAATGGTAACAGCAATGATAGCTATACTATTCAAGAGTAAACCTGAAGTAAAAGATCAAGTACTCCCTACAGTTCTTTTTGGTTACTAGAACTCTTGTGTAAATGAACTATACTAACTAAGCATTTGTTAGCACAACATACCGTACTATTCCTATTTCACTTTACTTGCTTTTTAAGGCAATCGGTTTGCATGTTTTTTTTTTAAGTAATTTGATTTTACAGTGTAGCTTGCGAAACTGATTTCAGACCTTCATGGGAGTATAACGATTTAATAATCTACAACAAAACAGAGTGAGCTTTGGTTATAATACGAATTTAATTATTACAATACTGATATCTCTCTATGAATGACATACAAACGTGGGAAAAGTAGGTCAAAAATGTACTTTTACACACAAACTTGCCACCCCCACAACGTTCAGATGCCATCTTTATTTTCTAGCATAACTGCCACAGATTGTGGGATATCATAGCATATGAAGATATCTCAGTAGAAAAGATGTGCCTTGTTGCCTTCCTACCCCTGTATGAGAACTGCATTTTTCAACTTTCTGATGCAGTCTAACAGGCATAAAAATATATAGCACATGCAAATTGTCAAGTTGGTTGAACGAAGTGCACGGCAAATGGAGTTAAACAGAAAACAGTCTTTATTATAACCCACAAGGCAAACACAGGAGAATGTTCAAGAACACAACCACAAAACCACTGACGTTACAGGAAAATGAACTAAGGGGAACTAAAGGCTTATATACAAACTGGGTAATTAAGGTAGAGACAGAACAGGCATGGGAACTAATTTTAATAACCATCGAAACAAACTCGCAGGAAAATGAGAACAAAGGAAACAGGAACTAGAATTAAACCATAACAGAATCAACACATCACATATGTGACTCAACTCGTCACATGTTGACGCTTGGTCAGTTCCCTTCGACGTCACTTTTTAACACATAGAGTACCCCTTTAGCGGTGTGCAGTACTCCACTGATTTCAATGAGAAACTTTGGCGTCATATACAGATGCGTTGGGCATGGTTATCCTGAATTATTATGATGAAATATATGTGAAAAATGAAATTATATATTGGGTTATGATTTTGCCATTATGACATGGAGTGTGATTCTCAATTTAATCAGCCAGCATAATTTTATTTACATTTATTTATTTATTTATTTATTTATTTATTTATTTATTTATTTATTTATTTATTTATTTATTTTATTTACGGTATTCAGACACGTTTGAACAAATAACCCAACCCCATCCCATTCCTAAACCTACCCATTTGTGTATTATAAAAAAAACAGGATATAACAGGCAGATACGACTGCAGGCACAATTTATTAAAAAAGTACAAATATTCCAAGTGTTCAGAGGCCAAACGATTGATTTGTGTGAAGAAAATCCCCAAAAGCGATCGTCTCCATCCGTCGAAGATCATGAACACATTTCAAAAATTGTAGCCCGAAGAAATGTTACATCAGATTTCATAGTGAAATTGCATTGGCTCTCGTATGTCTCGTGACCGATCGCATCATGCTAAAGAGTCGGGTGTATCATTTGAATGAGATATGACAATCATTTCAGCAATTAAAACATTAAGATCAACTTTGTTCTTCACAGTATGACTTCAGAAGACTTGGAATGCAACAGTTAATACTTTTATACAGATTTTGGTCTGTTTTTGCAATAAATACCTGTGACTGTACTTGTATTTGCCTGTTATGTGTTTTATATTATTGAGAAGTGGGTAGATTTAGGGTAGGAGTGGGGTTAGTTGCTCCAAAATATAAAAGTAGCATATACATATTTATAAAATCATGGCTACTTTTACAAGTGCAAAAAATTTAATGCGTCTTTATCTGATGCATTGGGCAAACAACTGAAATCAAGGGAGTACCCTGCATGTCAAAAAATTGCGCTAAAGGGGTACCCTGTGTGTTAAAAAGTGATTTATAGAAGGGATATATATATACATACATATATATATACACACACACACACACACACACACACACACACACACACACACACACACACACACACACACACACACACACACACACACACAAACACACACACACACACAGCAAAACCAGCCTTCAAGCAAGGTATACAGGTATACAGTATTGTATACTGGTATAAAAGTATACAGGCTTTACAAGTTAGTAAAAAGTAAAGCCTATAAAAAGTAAAGCAAAAGTAACCTAATGCATTACTTTCCACAAAAGTAACATAATTAGTCACTTTTTCAGGGAGTAGTGCAATATTATAACGCATTACTTTTAAAAGTATCTATCTGTCTATCTGTCTATCTATCTATCTATCTATCTATCTATCTATCTATCTATCTATCTATCTATCTATCTATCTATCTATCTATCTATCTATCTATCTATCTATCTATCTATCTATCTATCTATCATTTTTATATATTTTACATTTAGTATATTATTCCTCTTACATCTCTGGATTCTGATCAAATAGCAGTCTGTTTTTTAAAAGCTGTTTAAAAGCCTCAAGATAATTTGTTTTTAATCTGTACCATGCTGTATTACATTTACTTTTTATTGTGTACAGTTTGAACAGATCAGCAATTGTGTCTAATGTATTTAATTTATTAATGTTCTGTCTGTTCTGTTACACATTGTTTCTGTCCTTTTACCCATGGCAACATTTTATAATGTTGATAGTGTGTGTGTGTGTGTGTGAGAGAGAGAGTGGCCTCAAGTCTGTCTGTGGTCTCTTGCTGACGTAAATTCAACACAACTGCTTTGTTTGTGTGGTCTGAACTTTAACTGACAGAGCAAAACAACTAATGTGTTAAGCTGCTTGTCTCTGAGCCCATCTGTAGCACCGGCTGCTATCTCATGCCTACAACCTTGTGCACTTCTGTTGCAAAAAGCAAATTGTTGCAAATTTTGTGTCATGATGTTCTTGGGAAAAAACTTGGATAGAGGATGTTTCTATACTGTGTGGGAGTGATAGCGTGTGTGTGGTTGGATCATCCTTGTCTTTTATACAGAGCGTCACATGGTACATGGCCTGGTGCTTATGACTGTTTCTGTGAAGGGAGGGAGAAAGATAGTGTTGTCCTTTGTTCTGCATGTTTTGCACCCTCCTGCATGCAAAAGCACAGGATTTGATTAGGGATGCGTTAAATCGGTCAACACTCAAAGCACATCTGTTTGCTAGTTTTGCAGATCTCTTTTATTTTCACAGAAGAACGGCAAAGTGAATATTGCATGTGCCTCATTCCTGCTAAGGTGAAAGTCACAGCTGGAGGAGACAAGAAAATCAGTGAGCCTTAGATATGATCGACCGGCTTCATTGATCTGTCTCGGGAGAAAAACTCACCACATGAGCAATCCTGTGCTAACTGCATTTCTATTTCATAAATGGCACTGTGTGTGCACGTGTTTTTGAGTATGCCTTCCCGTGTGCAGAGACATACGCTTAGATATATTTATGATAACAGCAGGGCAATTATGCATACAATATGGGTACGTTTGCACACAGTTCAGTTATAAACAAGAGTGGAAACCATCTTAAATTGAGAATGAGTTAGTAAACGTACTGTGTGAATGGAAATGATCCAGATTAACTGGTTAATCACGATTTCATGGATTAATTTTTGTTTTGATTTGAGTTCATCCATCAAATCTTACTTGTTCATAACTTTTTTTGTTTTTTTGTATTTCAAATATGTGCTAAATATATGTTGTAAACAAGGAAATATACATTTCAAATGTAAAAAGTTTTAGAGAATATAAAAAATGGGGTCGCAAAATTATTTACATTTTGAAATATTAATTTTAATATTAATGAATACAATTTTAATATTCATAATGATAGAAAAGACAGACAGAAAGACGGACAGAGAGACAGAGAGACAGACAGACAGACAGACAGACAGACAGACAGACAGACAGACAGACAGATAGACAGATAGACAGATAGATAGATAGATAGATAGATAGATAGATAGATAGATAGATAGATAGATAGAAATTTGACCCATTGAGGCATGGACTCCATTAGACCCCTGAAGGTGTGCTGTGGTATCTGGCACCGAGATGTTAGCAGCAGATCCTTTAAGTCCTGTAAGCTGTGAGGTGGGGCGTCCATGGATCGGACTTGTTTGTTCAGCACATCCCACAGATTCTCGATTGGATTGAGATCTGGGGAATTTGGAGGCCAAGTCAACACCTCAAACTTGTTGTTGTGCTCCTCAAACCATTCCTGAACCATTTTTGCTTTGTGGCAGGGCGCACTATCCTGCTGAAAGAGAACACAGCCACCAGGGAATACCGTTTCCATGAAAGGGTGTACATGGTCTGCAACAATGCTTAGGTAGGTGGTACGTGTCAAAGTAACATCCACATGGATGGCAGGACTCAAGGCTTGCCTTCTTCCCATAGTGTATCATGCCATGTGTTCCCCAGGTAAGTGACACACATGCACCCGGCCATCCACATGATGTAAAATAAAACGCGATTTATCAGAACAGGCCACCTTCTTCCAATGCTCACATGCCCACTGTTGGCACTTTCGGCGTTGGACAGGGGTCAGCATGGGCACACTGACTGGTCTGTGGCTATGCAGCTCCATACACAACAAACTGCGATGCACTGTGTATTCTGACACCTTTCTATCAGAAGCACTGTTCCTTCTTTTGAACCACTTTTGATAGATACTGACCACTGCAGACCGGGATCACCCCACAAGAGCTCCAGTTTTGGAGATGTTCTGACCCAGTCATCTAGCCATCAAAATTGGCCCTTGTCAAACTCGCTCAAATCCTTACTCTTGCCCATTTTTCCTGCTTCCACACTTTGAGGACAAAATGTTCACTTGCTGCCTAATATACTCACCTAAAGGATTATTAGGAACACCATACTAATACTGTGTTTGACCCCCTTTCGCCTTCAGAACTGCCTTAATTCTATGTGGCATTGATTCAACAAGGTGCTGAAGGCATTCTTTAGAAATGTTGGCCCATATTGATAGGATAGCATCTTGCAGTTGATGGAGATTTGTGGGATGCACATCCAGGGCACGAAGCTCCCGTTCCACCACATCCCAAAGATGCTCTATTGGGTTGAGATCTGGTGACTGTGGGGGCCATTTTAGTACAGTGAACTCATTGTCATGTTCAAGAAACCAATTTGAAATGATTCAAGCTTTGTGACATGGTGCATTATCCTGCTGGAAGCAGCCATCAGAGAATGGGTACATGGTGGTCATAAAGGGATGGACATGTTCAGAAACAATGCTCAGGTAGGCCATGGCATTTAAACGATGCCCAATTGGCACTAAGGGGCCAAAAGTGTGCCAAGAAAACATCCCCCGCACCATTACACCACCACCACCAGCCTGCACAGTGGTAACAAGGCATGATGGATCCATGTTCTCATTCTGTTTACGCCAAATTCTGACTCTACCATCTGAAGGTCTCAACAGAAATCGAAACTCATCAGACCAGGCAACATTTTTCCAGTCTTCAACTGTCCAATTTTGGTGAGCTTGTGGAAATTGTAGCCTCTTTTTCCTATTTGTAGTGGAGATGAGTAGTACCCGGTGGGGTCTTCTGCTGTTGTAGCCCATCCGCCTCAAGGTTGTGCGTGTTGTGGCTTCACAAATGCTTTGCTGCATACCTCGGTTGTAACGAGTGGTTATTTCAGTCAAAGTTGCTCTTCTATCAGCTTGAATCAGTCGGCCCATTCTCCTCTGACCTCTAGCATCAACAAGGCATTTTTGCCACAGGACTGCCGCATACTGGATGTTTTTCCCTTTTCACACCATTCTTTGTAAACCCTAGAAATGGTTGTGCGTGAAAATCCCAGTAACTGAGCAGATTGTGAAATACTCAGACCGGCCCGTCTGGCACCAACAACCATGCCACGCTCAAAATTGCTTAAATCACCTTTCTTTCCCATTCTGACATTCAGTTTGGAGTTCAGGAGATTGTCTTGACCAGGACCACACCCCTAAATGCATTGAAGCAACTGCCATGTGATTGGTTGATTAGATAATTGCATTAATGAGAAATTGAACAGGTGTTCCTAATAATCCTTTAGGTGAGTGTATATCCAACCCACTAACAGGTGCTGTGATGAAAAGATAATCAGTGTTATTCACTTCACATAATGTTATGCCTGTCAGTACACATAAATAAGTATAAAATACACAATAAATAAGAATAAGAAATATAAGTAACTTAAACATTGTGGAAATATATTTATGTAAATACATTTTATTATCTATGTGAGCAAAATATTTGGGGGGTTTTTCCGCTGTATGGGCTGTAAATTGTTGTATGGACAGTATTCGATTGCTCCTGTCTACCCTGTTTGCTACTGCTGCTGTGCTCGCATGTGCTCTGCTCTGCTCTTTTTGGATTTTTATTTGATATAATTCTCTGTTGTTTAAACTGCTAATTATAACCTACTCATCTTTATATATTGTCTAACACTGCCTACCACATTAAAGCTGACATCACTAGCTTTTAATCTAAATCACTATCACACGTTAGCTTTTCGCTAGCCTGTTAGCTTGCTATCTCTGCACCCGGGTTTCCTGTTTTCTGAGTTCACTAAACAACTGTGGTGAGTTGGATTAGTAAATAGACTCCATCAAACAACTTTGGTAAGTTGGATTAATCAACAAATACGGTAAGCCATGTCTTCTTCTCCAGTCATTGTCACCTGCACCGCATGTTTCATGTTTAGTGTATCTGTCTCCGTTGGCGAACAGGGCTTCACATGTGATAAAGATTTCAGAATTAGAGACACGCATCCAGACTTTATTTGAGAGTAGTGAGAATGTAACAGCTTTAGACACTGCTCTGGATGCGACTAGCTTAGTGAACGTTGTACATTGTTCGGTTCGGCTGTAGAGCCCGTGCAGCAGGCACTTGGGTGACGGTCAGACGGCATAGTCGCGGATCAAAAAACCACTCTTCCATTCCGATTGGAACATCAAACAGGTTCTCCCCACTCAGTGACGCACCCACTGAGAATCCTGTTAAAAGTGCCCTAGTTATTGGTGATTCTATTACACGGAACGTGAAAATAGAGACACCAGCCACCATAGTCACATGTTTACCGGGAGCCAGAGCACCTGACATCAAAGCAAATTTAAAAGTGCTGGCTAAAGCTAATCGTAAATTCTCTAAGATTATTATTCACGTCGGCACTAACGATGTTCGACTTCGCCAGTCGGAGATCACCAAAATTAACATTAAAGAGGTGTGTGAACTTGCAAGTACGATGGCAGATGCAGTTTTTTGTTCTGGTCCACTCCCTGTTAAAAGGAGTGATGAGATACTTAGCAGACTATCATCACTCAATGGCTGGTTGTCTAAGTGGTGTCCGCAAAATAACATAGGGTTCATAGACAATTGGAAAAGCTTTTGGGGCAGACCTGACCTGTTGAAGAGGGACGGCATCCATCCTTCTTGGAGTGGTGCTGCTCTTCTCTCTAGTAATTTGGCATGTAGTCTTAAAGCTAAACCTTGACTAACTGGGGCCCAGGTCAGGAAGCAGACGGACTGGCTTACCCGACCGTCTGCTAGCTGTCTCCCGTTACAGAAGTCAGATAAATCCCAACACATAGAGACTCTTTCACCTAGATATTATCACATAGAGACTGTGTCTGTTCCCGAATTAGTAAATACAAAAAAACATCAAGACCATTCAACAGTAAAAACTTAATTGATGTCAAACGAATAAACAACAGATATAATACAGATGATCAAATGATAAAGCTCGGGTTGCTGAATATTCGATCCCTTTCCCCAAAAGCACTTATTGTTAATGATATAATTACAGATAATAATCTAGATTTGCTGTGTTTGACAGAAACCTGGCTAAAACCTGACGACTACATTACTTTAAATGAGTCCACCCCCCAAGATTATTGTTATAAACACGAGCCGCGTCTGAAAGGTAAAGGGGGAGGGTTGCTGTAATTTATAATAATATCTTCAGTATTACTCAGAAGTCTAGTTTCAAATATAATTCTTTTGAAGTTTTGGTGCTTTATGTAGCATTATGTAGTGTAATTGATAAATCCCGTTTGACATTTGTGTTGGTTACTGTATACAGGCCACCAGGGCACAATACAGACTTTATCAAAGAATTTGCTGACTTTCTATCCGAGTTAGTACTGGCTGCAGATAAAGTACTAATTGTTGGTGATTTTAATATCCATGTAGATAATGAAAAAGACGCATTGGGATTAGCATTTAGAGACATTCTAAACTCTATTGGAGTAAGGCAACATGTGTCAGGACCCACTCATCGCCTTAATCATACGTTAGACCTAATATTGTCACATGGAATAAATGTTGATACCGTTGAAATTCTGCAGCAGAGCGACGACATCTCAGATCATTACCTAGTATCATGTATACTTAATTTAGCTAAGGCTGCAAAGCCGTCCCTCGCTTCAAATATGGCAGAACTATCACTGCCGCCACTAAAAATTGCTTTTAAATAATCTTCCTCATCAGTTTCATCTCCTCAGCATCCCAGATAGCCTAGAGGAACTCGATTTTGCAACAGAAACTATTGACTCTCTTTTTCCAGCACTTTAGACACAGTTGCTCCCGGCGCTTAAAGAAGATTAAAGAAAATAGTCCAACGCCGTGGTACAATGAGCACACCGGGCCCTTAAAACAGTAGCCAGAAAAATGGAGCGCAGCTGGAAGAAAACAAAATTAGAGATTTTTCAGTAATTCATGGAAAGAGAGCATGATCGCATACAGAAAGGCCGTAAAAACTGCTAGATCTGCTTATTTCTCGACTCTCTTAGAAGAAAACAAACACAACCCTAGGTATTTATTTGATACAGTGGCTAAGTTAACCAAAAATAAAGCTTATACTTCTGATGGTTGTAAACAGCACAGCAGTAATGACTTTATGAACTTCTTTACGTGTAAGATCGATAATATTAGGAAGAAAATTATAACCATGCAGCCGTCTACTATAGTGTCACATGAGACAGAGCATTGTTGTGTCACTGAGAAAAAATTACATTCATTCACTGCTATAGGAGAGGAAGAATTGGCTAAACTCGTTAAATCATCTAAATCAACAACATGTATGCTCGACCCTATACCGACTAGGCTATTAAAAGAGATGCTACCAGAGGTCATAGATCCTCTTCTTAATATCATTAACTCATCTTTGTTATTAGGATATGTACCGAAAACGTTTAAGTTGGCTATTATCAAACCACTTATTAAAAAAACTCAACTTGATCCTACAGAATTAGTCAATTACAGGCCGATCTCAAATCTACCCTTCCTGTCAAAAATACTGGAAAAGGCAGTGTCTTCACAATTATGTTCCTTTTTAGAAAGAAATGGTATCTGTGAGGATTTCCAGTCAGGATTTAGACCGTATCATAGTACTGAGACTGCTCTCATCAGAGTTACAAATGATTTACTCTTATCATCCGATCGTGGTTGTATTTCTCTATTAGTGTTACTCGATCTTAGCGCTGCATTCGATACTATCGACCACAACATTCTTTTGAATAGACTCGAAAATTATGTTGGCATTAGTGGAACTGCATTGGCATGGCTTAAATCATACTTATCTGACCGTTATCAGTTTGTAGCAGTAAATGAAGAGATGTCACACCGATCACAAGTTCAGTATGGAGTACCGCAGGGCTCGGTGCTAGGACCGTTGCTCTTCACCCTGTACATGCTACCACTGGGAGATATCATTAGGAAGCATGGCATTAGTTTTCACTGTTATGCTGACGATACTCAGCTCTATATTTCTTCACGCCTGATGAAACTTACCAATTCACAAGATTAACGGAATGCATAGCTGATATAAAACATTGGATGTCTAGTAATTTCCTGCAACTTAATTCAGAAAAAACTGAATTTTTAATTATTGGACAAAAAAACTCTGCAAGTAGTAACCTAGAATACTGTCTAACACTCGATGGCTGCTCTGTCAAGTCGTCGTCGTCAGTTAGGAACCTGGGTGTGCTCTTTGATACCAATCTTTCATTTGAAAGCCACGTTTCTAACATCTGTAAAACTGCATTCTACCATCTTAAAAATATATCTAAATTACGGCACATCCTTTCGATGCAAAATGCTGAACAGTTAATTCATGCGTTCATGACCTCAAGGCTAGATTACTGTAATGCTTTACTGGGTGGTTGCCCTGCTCACTTAATAAACAAACTCCAGCTGGTCCAAAACGCAGCAGCTCGAGCTCTTACTAGAACAAGGAAGTATGACCATATTAGCCCGGTTCTGTCAACACTTCATTGGCTCCCTGTTAAACATCGAATAAATTTTAAAATCTTGCTTATTACTTACAAAGCACTAAATGGTTTTGCTCCCCAGTATTTGAGCGAACTCTTAACGCATTATACTCCATCACGTCTATTGCGGTCTCAAAACTCTGGCCAGTTGATAATACCTAGAATATCAAAATCAACTGCAGGCAGTCGATCCTTTTCCTATTTAGCGCCTAAACTTTGGAACAGTCTTCCTAGCATTGTTCGGGAAGCAGACACACTCTGTCAGTTTAAATCTAGACTAAAAACACATCTCTTTACTATGGCTTACACATAAAACATTATCAATTTCTATTACTCAAATCAGTAAATGATTGTCAGGCTGCATTAACTAGGTCAGCCGGAACCGGGAACACTTCCCATAACACCTGATGTACTCGTTACATCATAAGAAGAATGGCATCTACGCTAATGTTAGTCTCTCTGTTTATACCAAGGTTTACTGCAGTCAGCCAGATCCAGGCCGTATCCAGATCAGATGGTGGACCAGCGCCTGGACATGACCAACGCATCCCTGAAGTGTCTGCAGAGAACATGTCAAATAAACTCCCCCCGTAAATGCTGCATCGACACGACATCCTCATTAAACCCGTCTTCGGCGTGATGACTCCAATCTCTTGAATAATCTAACAAATATCTATTTTCCTAATATGAATTAAGACCTGCTATGTTGCCAGAATTATAATCATACACTGTTTGTTCGTCGGCCAGAGGAGAACTAGCACCCCGACTGAGCCTGGTTTCTCCCAAGGTTTTTTTCTCCATTCTGACCCTGAAGGAGTTTTGGTTCCTTGCCACCGTTGCCTCTGGCTTTTGGCTTGCTCAGTTGGGGACACCTACATTTCTTCTATATTACCGATCTGCCCGCGTTGATGCTATATGATACTTGAAATTAGCTGGATAACATCACCGTTTCACCAGAACGGCTGCACAAATTCTGTTGCATTATTTTACTTTTAACAATGTGAAGCTTTGGACTTGTTAAAAGCGCTATATAAATAAAGGTGATTTGATTTGATTTGATATTATTTGGGACTCACACACTTGTTTGTAATGAGCCTGCTTCATTGCCTGAGAATGAGACCGAGCACATGCATCTTGTGACTGACGCACTCTGCTGACATCACTCCACATCTCACCATCTGACCTGCACAGACGACTCAGAAGAGAGAGGAGCAGGAAAACAAGCGCTTTGTGAGGTACAGAATGAAATGAGAAGAGGACAGATAACAATGATAATAAGAGAACACAGTGTATATGGACTAAGAAAAAGAGTCACAGAGCCTGTGAAGAATTAATAAAGATATAATAAAAAATAACAACAAAAAGAAAAAGATGGTGGTTTTAGTATGAATAAGAACAGATTTTTATAATCTATGGAAGCTTGTTTCCACCACAGAGAAAAATAAATAAAAGGTAATTATGACTTTTTCTTCCAGTTCTGAAAATAAAAACTGAACTGCAAGATATAAAGTCGCAAATTACAAGGGAAAAAATATGCGTTATACTGTAAACTCAGAATTGTGAGAAATAAAGTAATTACGAGAAAGAAAATGTCAGAATTGCAAGTTTATCTCACAATTCAGATTTTTTTTCCTCAGAATTGTAAGAAATAAACTCGCAATTGTGTTATAATGTCCCAATTTCCTTTTTATTTTTTATTTAGTGTGAAAAAAAAAAAAAAGATTGTCAGATATAAACTCATAATTACGATAAACTTGCAATTCTGAGAAGAAAAGTCTGAATCGTGGATATAAACTTGGAATTGCGAGTCCTTTTTGTATTCCGTGGCGATAAAAAACAACAACAGACTTTCGAGATGTAAACTTAGAATTCTGAGAAAAAGTCCGAATTGTGAGATGTTAACTCACAATTACGAGTTTATACCTTGCAATTGTGAGAAATATGTCAGAATTGTGAGCGGAATTGTGAGATATACACTTACAATTTGCAAGAAAAAGGTCAGAATTGTGAGATAAAAGGTCACAATTACCTTGTTTATTTTTATTTTATTCCATGGCAGAAACAAGCTTCCATAATATGTCTGTAATTCTTATGTGAACTGAATCATTAAAACAAATTGTTCATAAAGTAATTGATACAGATGGAGCAGTGGCACAGAGGGTAAAGTCATGCTCTATATGACAACAGAGATGTTGTGTTTAAAGGGAATGTCCCAGTGTCTGACCTGGGTCATGTCCTGAACCCACTCCCCATCTCCTCTCCTACTTTCCTGTCAGCTCTCCAGTGTCCTGTATAATTACAAAGGCAAAATGACAAGAAAAAAAGGTGTTTCTCCAAAGCACTGTGGCAAAATATTCAAATGTCTAAATTATCTTTCTTGCAACTTCTGCAGATCTTTTACTTTAAACTAAATTTTCTGATCATCATCTCCATATCAAATAATTAATCAAAATGTCGAAGCTGTTCTTTTCCATTCTTCAGCAATGCATCATGAAAACTGTTTGTTTAGTTGTTGCTTTTTTCCCCATGTCTTGTCTTATACATGGCACCAGTGCATGAATCAATGAATACATGCATACATACCTAAAATGTAATATAAGTTGTATGTGTATTTTGTTTGTTTGTAGTACTGACCTCTGCCCTTTTAAGCTTCATCCCATACGGGGACCATCACATAACCTCAACTGTTTTTGAGTGATCAATTTAAATATCACCCACCCCCAACCTGACACTTTCAGCAGTGGGTGTGGTGGTTTACCTCGTGTAGGCAGAGATAGCCTAGTTACAAGAAAAGAGAATGTTACTGAGCTGTTACATGAGTGCAAGAAGGGCTTGTTATGTGTTTTCTCGCAGACAGTGACACACAGAGTGAGATGTACTGACACAAAAAAGGCTGAGTGAACACATTGGAGATTCATCTAACCTGACACCCCCCTCCCCTACAGCTCTTTATTTCACTCTGGTTGTTTGGACTGGAAGGTCACCCTGGCCAGGTAACACAATTCCGCTCTTTCCGCGTCACGTCTGGCCCAGTGACGTCTCGCACACACCTCTGGTTGCCTGGTGTCGCCGGCTCGTTTTCACCGTGTGAATGGAGATTGTTCATGGCGACAGATGAGGGCGGGTGACCACCAGCCAACAGCTTTCGGTCATAAGCCGGAGGGTAAATGCTCAATTATTGAGAGTGAATGAGAGAATGATGTTGGTAAGAGAGAGAGTGATAGATGAAAGCGAGAGAGACAGATATGAGGACAGACAGATCGCCCAGACAGAGGCAGAAAATGATGTGTTAGATAGGAAGGATGAGACAAACAGCATTGTGCTGATGTTCACCCTCACTTTACCAGCCCATCTGTCAGGACTGCTCTGTCAAATCAGTCATTTCACAACCCACACACACACACACACACACACACACACACACACACACACACACACACACACACACACACACACACACACAATCAGATATTACACAGATATTACAACTGAGCTCATACACACTGCCCACATATTAGATTTGATAGATAACATGACAAATCCTGACACAAAGCAGGCATGGGACAAATAACTGGAACTTGACTGATTTACGTCAAGTCAATATTGGTTTATATCTGTATTGATTTGAGTTGACATTATTCTTAATGTTATGCAAGAAGAAATTGAGTTAGGAGTCAATTATACAGTTTTGTGGTCATTGCACAAAAATACTACGGTTTGCCACTTAATTTCTTTTCAATCTATATAAAGGCCCCTAAGTGGACATGGTTATGTAAAAAAAAATATGAGATGGGAGGAAAAATTATATTTTACTGCTGTTGCTTAGACTGGGTAAACCCAGCCTGATCTGCCGGCGATTTGATTTCGCCCTGCAGTTCAGGTTGGAAACCTGTACATTCATTTCTACTGCTTCTGTTACACTTTTGTGGGAACCAATCACAGACTGGCTTATCCAGAAAAATGGAGCGCAGCTGGAAGAAAACAAAACTAGAGGTTTTTCGTAATTCATGGAAAGATAGCATGATCGCATATAGAAAGGCCGTAAAAACTGCTAGATCTGCTTATTTCTCGACTCTCTTAGAAGAAAACAAACACAAACCTAGGTATTTATTTGAGACAGTGGCTAAGTTAACCAAAAATAAAGCTTCAACTTCTGATGGTTGTAAACAGCAGAGCAGTAATGACTTTATGAACTTCTTTACATGTAAGATTGACAATATTAGGAAGAAAATTATAACCATGCAGCCATCTACTACAGTATCGCATCAGACAGAGCATTGTTGTGTCACTGAGAAAAAATTACATTCATTCGCTGCTATAGGAGAGGAAGAATTGGCTAAACTCATTAAATCATCTAAATCAACATGTTTGCTCGACCCTATACCGACTAGGCTATTAAAAGAGATGCTACCAGAGGTCATAGATCCTCTTCTTAATATCATTGACTCATCTTTGTCATTAGGATATGTACCGAAAACTTTTAAGTTGGCTATTATCAAACCACTTATTAAAAAACCTCAACTTGATCCTACAGAATTAGTCAATTACAGGCCGATCTCAAATCTACCCTTTCTGTCAAAAATACTGGAAAAGGCAGTGTCTTCACAATTATGTTCCTTTTTAGAAAGAAATGGTATCTGTGAGGATTTCCAGTCAGGATTTAGACAGTATCATAGTACTGAGACTGCTCTCATCAGAGTTACAAATGATTTACTCTTATCATCCGATCGTGGTTGTATCTCTCTATTAGTGTTACTCGATCTTAGCGCTCCATCCAATACTATCGACCACAACATTCTTTTGAATAGACTCGAAAATTATGTTGGCATTAGTGGAACTGCATTGGCATGGTTTAAATCATACTTATCTGACCATTATCAGTTTGTAGCAGTAAATGAAGAGATGTCACACCGATAACAAGTTCAGTATGGAGTACCGCAGGGCTCAGTGCTAGGACCGTTGCTCTTCACCCTGTACATGCTACCACTGGGAGATATCATTAGGAAGCATGGCGTTAGTTTTCATTGTTATGCTGACGATACTCAGCTCTATAATTCTTCACGCCCTGACGAAACTTACTAATTCACAAGATTAACGGAATGCATAGCTGATATAAAACATTGAATGTCTAGTAATTTCCTGCAACTTAATTCAGAAATTATTATTAATCATTTTTAATTATTGGACAAAAAAACTCTGCAAGTAGTAACCTAGAATACTGTCTAACACTCGATGGCTGCTCTGTCAAGTCCTCGTCGTCAGTTAGGAACCTGGGTGTGCTCTTTGATACCAATCTTTCATTTGAAAGCCACGTTTCTAACATCTGTAAAACTGCATTCTACCATCTTAAAAATATATCTAAATTACGGCACATGCTTTCAATGCAAAATGCTGAACAGTTCATTCATGCGTTCATGACCTCAAGGCTAGATTATTGTAATGCTTTACTGGGTGGTTGCCCTGCTCTCTTAATAAACAAACTCCAGCTGGTCCAAAATGCAGCAGCTCGAGCTCTTACTAGAACAAGGAAGTATGACCATTTTAGCCCGGTTCTGTCAACACTGCACTGGCTCCCTATTAAACATCGTATAAATTTTAAAATCTTGCTTATTACTTACAAAGCACTAAATGGTTTAGCTCCCCAGTACTTGAGCGAACTCTTAACGCATTATACTCCATCACGTCTATTGCGTCACGTCTCAAAACTCTGGCCAGATGATAATACCTAGAATATCAAAATCAACTGCAGGCGGTCGATCCTTTTCCTATTTAGCGCCTAAACTCTGAAACAGTCTTCCTAGCATTGTTCGGGAAGCAGACACACTCTGTCAGTTTAAATCTAGACTAAAAACGCAAATTTTTACTATGGCTTACACATAAAACATTATCAATTTCTATTATTCAAATCAGTACATGATTGTTAGGCTGCATTAACTAGGTCAGCTGGAATCGGGAACACTTCCCATAACACCTGTTTACTGCAGTTAGCCGGATCCAGGCCGTATCCAGATCAGATGGTGGACCTGTACCTGGACATGTCCAACACATCCCTGAAATGTCTGCAGAGAGCGTGTCAAATAAACTCCCCCTGTAAATGCCGCATTGACACGACATCCTCATTTAATCTCTGGCGTGACGACTCCAATCTTTCAAATAATCTTACGAATATCTATTTATCTAATATGATTTAAGACCTGCAATGTTGCCAGAATTATAATCATACACTGTTTGTTCATCGGCCAGAGGAGAACTGGCACCCTGACTGAGCCTGGTTTCTCCCAAGGTTTTTTTTCTCCATTCTGACCCTGAAGGAGTTTTGGTTCCTTGCCACCGTTGCCTCTGGATTTTGGCTTGCTCAGTTGGGGACACCTAAATTTCATCTATATAACCGATCTGCCCGCATTGACACTATATGATACTTGAAATTTGCTGGATAACATCACCGTTTCACCAGAACGGCTGTACAAATTCTGTTGCATTATTTTCCTGACTTGACTTGACTTATCCACCTGGTGCGCTATTGGTGGGTTTAACACAATGACGGACAGAGAAACGATGGATTGATGCCCGTTGATCATGCCTCTTGTGTTCTGACTGGTTGAAGGACTATCCGATTTCATACTGAGTCATTTGAATTATGCCTGTTGATCACACCTCTTGTGCAGTAGAAAATACAGAGCAGACTCCCCAGATCAATGTTCAATCTTAAAAGCCAGACAAGCTTTTGCTTTCACTCTGAAGACATTTGTGTTCTCTCACAATAGTACACTGTAAACCCCAAAAAATTGAAAAAACTCAGAAATATTGAGATAATCAGTTACATCAAAAATGTTAAGTTAAAAAATTCAAAGTTTAATTAAGCAGAACTGGCATATTTTTATTTTGTATGCATACAATTTAATTGCACTTAACCTGAAATATTTGAGTAGCCTAATTCATACATTTAACTTAAAATGATCATGCAATCTCAACTTAAATATTTTTAGTAGTGGAAACTTGGCTATATTTAACTAGCTAATTCAGTAAATGATAACTTGCTAATTGGTAACGAAACAGAAGGGGATAGACAAGCAGGTAAGTAATAGTGATCTTTATTAATAGAGTGTGGTTGTAGCAGTGTGAACCAGGCAATGGAAGTAGATGGTGACTTACAGAATGGTAATGGTGACTTAGCCAGTGAAGACTCAGAGTGTTGTATCTTGCAGGTGAGGGTGGATCTGGAGAATGAAGATCTGTGACCAAGCTGACGGATGGAAGACAGGAGATGAGAGCGATGATCACAGGTAGGTATGAGTGGTAGGTGACCAGGTCAATATACACTCACCTAAAGGATTATTAGGAACATCCAGGGCACGAAGCTCCCGGTCCACCACATCCCAAAGATGCTCTATTGGGTTGGGATCTGGTGACTGTGGGGGCCATTTTAGTACAGTGAACTCATTGTCATGTTCAAGAAACCAATTTGAAATGATTCGAGCTTTGTGACATGGTGCATTATCCTGCTGGAAGTAGCCATCGGAGAATGGGTACATGGTGGTCATAAAGGAATGGACAATGCTCAGGTAGGCCGTGGCATTTAAACGATGCCCAATTGGCACTAAGGGGCCTAAAGTGTGCCAAGAAAACATCCCCCACACCATTACACCACCACCACCAGCCTGCACAGTGGTAACAAGGCTTGATGGATCCATGTTCTCATTCTGTTTAACACCAAATTCTGACTCCACCATCTGAATGTCTCAACAGAAATCGAGACTCATCAGACCAGGCAACATTTTTCCAGTCTTCAACTGTCCAATTTTGGTGAGCTTGTGCAAATTGTAACCTCTTTTTCCTATTTGTAGTGGAGATGAGTGGGACCCGGTGGGGTCTTCTGCTGTTGTAGCCCTTCCGCCTCAAGGTTGTACGTGTTGTGGCTTCACAAATGCTTTGCTGCATACCCTGGTTGTAACGAGTGGTTATTTCAGTCAAAGATGCTCTTCTATCAGCTTGAATCAGTCGGCCCATTCTCCTCTGACCTCTAGCATCAACAAGGCATTTTTGCAGGACTGCCACATACTGGATGTTTTTCCCTTTTCACACCATTCTTTGTAAACCCTAGAAATGGTTGTGCGTGAAAATCCCAGTAACTGAGCAGATTGTGAAATACTCAGACTGGCCCGTCTGGCACCAACAACCATGCCACGCTCAAAATTGCTTAAATCACCTTTCTTTCCCATTCTGACATTCAGTTTGGAGTTCAGGAGATTGTCTTGACCAGGACCACACCCCTAAATGCCTTGAAGTAACTCCAACGTGATTGGTTGATTAGATAATTGCATTAATGAGAAATTGAACAGGTTTTTTGAACATTATTTTGAGCTTTAGGGATTACAGTGTTCCCCAGAGATAGATAAATAAATAAATAAATAAATAAAACCATTTTTAACATTAAATAGGCCTTAATTGAATGATAATAATTATAATTATTATTTATTTTATTTCATTTTTTTTTTTACATTTTATTTAATTGTACTTTAACATGAAAATTGATATTTGTTTAAAAAATAATTAGTTTAAAACTGCTCCATTTTTGGGCCTGTGATGAGGAAATCAACTATGGTAAAGCCTTCTCATTGGCCCTGAGGAAGAGCAGGGTCATCTATAAAAATCTCAATAATTATCTCAATATTTATATCTCAGTGACAGCATTTTTTCTCTCCTGACTAGATAATTTCCGAACTCGGCATGATGAGAGGGAGCGAGAGTCTCTCACAGGATTTATTTATTTGGCAGAGGACCTGGCTATTTCTTGGAAATGGAACAAAGGATTCTGGGAAGGGGCAATTCAGGGAAGAGAGTTATACTGCTCTGACCGAGAAGAAATATTTTGTAAATATATCACTTGCATTACATGCAGACTTCTACCTCTCATTGAGAGCCAGCTACTGTTAGAACTTAACTACAGCTGTCTTTTGAACTCGAGCTAATCCTGTGCATGCGTCTGATGCATGGCTGGTCTCAGTGCTGTTTTACTTCAAGTATGTTTATGCACTCTTTCTTTCACATCACAATGCTTTCTATTTTGCACAAGAACTAAAGCGCTTAATTTCCTGTTTGAGGTTTAGCAGTACTTCTGATTTCTGTAGTTCCCAGGGTGGCTGTACTACTTTGTGTTTGGTGTGTTTGTGTTTGTATGTGTGGCAAACCACTTCAAAATTACTGCGCTTAAATCTGGAACATGTCAGAAAGTCCAGTGCCATAGTTTCGTTAATTTAACTGAGTCAGGTGCCGTTTCCACTGTGTTTCCCATGTTCCCTCCATTAGTCCTCTTCTCTCTGTGACGCAAGCGCTACCGTGCTTTCCATTTCCTCCTTCCTGTGACGCTCCTCCTACTTCCTGTGAATGAGACCCTCAGGAGTGATCGATACTTCCTGATTTAGACAAAGCTCTGCTGTTCTTTCTCAGCAGTCCTATTTCTATAACATTTCCCAGCATGACATTTTTCCAGAGTGCTCTTAAGCATACGGGAATAAATTAATCAAAGTCTCATTACATTCAGATGTTTTGTATACGACATTAAAGTTACTGGTAGATTAAGTAGTTTAATTTGTGCTTGCTGAATCTGGTCCCATCTGTTAATTATGACAAGCATAGAATAATGGTGTCAGGGGATGTTGGTAAGTAATATTAAACATGGGGTTGACCAAGGATGTCTATAATACCTGAAGTGAGTAATCTGTTAGCATTAGCATTCCCTCAGGAGTATAAGGTTTGGATGCTGCCATCTTTGGCACTAAGTTCTAGCAGGGTTTTGTTTTTTGTTTTTTTTTTTTTTTTAGTACGTTCTGTACTAAAGTACAACAGTGCTCATTGGCAGATGGAACCAGAAGATCACACAGTCCTAAAACCTTCACTAGGTTTTTCCAGAGCTGTGACGTCAAAGACAACAGACAAAGAAAAAAGGTGCCTTCATGCCATGTGGAAATTACTGTAATTACAAGATTCACACATGTAGAACTCTGAATTTTCAGAAAGCTCCAACTTGTACCACTGAAACATGTGGAAACAGTCAAAATGGGGGTGGCTTCTAGCCTGGTCCTACCAGACTCTCGTACATTTCATTTGTACAGAGAGTCTGGCCACTCTCCATTGACAAGCGTTAACTTCCTTGAAGGCGGGTACTCTGTTGAAGTTTAAAACGATTGAATCTGCCCAGAGCCACTCTGGATCTCCCATAACCAATCATTAACGTTTGGTCGTGACGTATATCATCTCAAACTAGTGTACGACATCAACGTCATCGTTCTCAGCCACTCCCTCTGTTCGCTGATTGGGCCGGTTAAAATTTGACCGGAGATAACCAGAGAATATACCGCAAACCCAGACGGAGTACTGAAGGAAAATTTTAATTGAGCGGAAGTACGTAGGAGGGCGGAGCCAGGCTAGGTGGTTTCAGCAGTTAAATGTAAATAAGTAGTTATCATAATATTTCTGTTTAATAATTCCTATAATGGACAATTGTTAATATTTTAATAATGCATACAAAATTGCCAAAAGTTTTGGGACGTCTGCCTTTGCATGCACATGAACTTTAATGACATCCCATTCTTAATCCGTAGGGTTTAATATGTAGTTGGCCCACCCTTTGTAGCTATAACAGCTTCAACTCTTCTGAGAAGGCTTTCCACAAGGTTTAGGAGTATGTATATGGGAATTTTTGACCATTCTTCTAGAAGCGCATTTGTGAGGTCAGGCACTGATGTTGGATGAGAAGGCCTGGCTCGCAGTCTGCGCTCTAATTTATCCCAAAGGTGTTCTGTCGGGTTGAGGTCAGGACTCTGTGCAGGCTAGTCAAGTTCCTCCACACCAAACTCGCTCATGTCTTTATGGACCTTGCTTTGTGCACTGGTGCGTAGTCATGTTGGAACAGGAAGGGGCCATCCCCAAACTGTTCCCACAAAGTTGGGAGCATGAAATGGTCCAAAATGTCTTGGTATGCTGAAGCATTAAGAGTTCCTTTCACTGGAACTAAGGGGCCAAGACCACCGCCTGAAAAACAACCCCACACCATAATCCCCCCTCCACCAATGCAGATCAGGCAAGTACCGTTCTCCTGGTAACCGCCAAACCCAGACTCGTCCATCGGATTGCCAGACAGAGAAGCATGATTCGTCACTCCAGAGAACACGTCTCCTCTGCTCTAGAGTCCAGTGGTGGCGTGGTTTACTCCACTGCATCCGACACTTTGCATTGCACTTGGTGATGCAAGTCTTGGATGCAGCTGCTCGGCCATGGAAATTCATTCTATTAAGCTCTCTACGCACTGTTCTTGAGCTAATCTGAAGGCCACATGAAGTTTGGAGGCCTGTTGAATCTGCAGAAAGTTGGAGACTTCTGCGCACTGTATGCCTCAGCATGCACTGACCCCACTCTGTGATTTTACCCGGCCTACCACTTCGTGGCTGAGTTGCTGAATATCCAGTTTGTACAGTATAAAAACTATTACACCTATGGAGAGATCCGGTAAACCACATATTCAAGAATATGTGTGTGTGTGTGTGTGTGTGTGTGTGTGTGTGTGTGTGTGTGTGTGTGTGTGTGTGTGTGTGTGTATTTATCTACCCTCACATGGCAAAGACAGCCCAACAGGTGTTCCTCACCCAGTGTCCCCTCCCATGCTCCACAAACAAACACATACATCCTCTAATCCCAGCTGAGCTGGTCTTTATTCTATACTCTATGATCTATACTTACTATTTTCCTGTGCAGGTACAAAAACAAAACACTCTGGGGAGGGGGAATCACAAGAATGATTTGCACCTCATGATAGCATTTACTGTAGGCCTATATGCTGAATGCAATTCAATCATGATCTTGTTAGCCAGTTCTGAGTGTTAGCTTGTGGAGGATGCAGTAGACTCCAATGTTCTGACATACTTTACTGGGACTCTACAGCATCACTAATATCTAATCATCTATACTAATATCTACGCTAGTATAATATCTATACTAATATCTAAACATTCTTAAATCAGTATACAAGCATAATGACATGAGGTATTAAGTATTGTTTAAGTTTTGTTTCCCCTTTGAATTACGTTTATTTGTATGACCCCATTTGCAGATAACTTTTCTTGTTTTAAGCTTAAACTCACATAATTTTGAAACATATTTTTTTATGACTTAATATCTCATGCCATTTTGCTTTTCAAGTTAATGGACCTTGGTTTAAAAAAAGTTTAGCTATTTTTACTAGAAAACAAGAAAAATACTAAATAAGGCCAATTTTTTCTGTCTGTACATTTGCCCAGTATATAACACTTTCCTCATTATTATATGAATAACTGTTGGCAACTGAACTCTAATGCACACAAATGTCATTTAGCGCCTGGTTTGTAAGCAGTCAGTGAATAGAACTAGATTTTGGTCTGACTGTTTACTAAATTTGTCCCCATATAGAAGCACAATGATGATGACAATCCCTGGATAGGGAAGAGCCTGAGCATAGTGGACAGGGATTACTAACTGAAAAAAATCACAAGGAAAGACTGGCACATACTGTCAGACAAATATGGAAGGAAGGAGAGTGGTGTATCGGAGCATCAGGGCAAGGAGAGAGCGTTCTGGAGGGGTTGTGTAAGCCTATTAGACTAAGTGAGGTAAATCCAGCTCTGCACGTGCATTTGGCAAGAGCGGCCTGCAGAAAAAAAGCCACCCAGCTTAATGTCCAGGGAACTCTCCAGCAGAAGACACAGATTAAAGTTTACCTGAAGACTAAACAAACAGCACACATGGAGGCAAGAGGGAGGGTGAAAGAAGTAAAGCACCAGATAAAAGAGGAAGCATAAGAAGATGAAGGGCAGAGGGCAGAGATGTCATGAGAGATCTTCCTCTAACAATAAACTTAATACCCAGACATAATCGCTTAAATGCTGTACTCTTTCCAAGCAGTTTCTTTCACATTTATATTGCAATACTGTAAAAGAATAAACAATACAAATAATAAATTGTCCAAAGCAATTTAAGGTAATGCAGGAATAATAATAATAATAATAATAATAATAATAATTGTTATTATTATTATTATTATTATTATTATTATATTGTTACTTATTTTTCAATTTCAATTAAGCCGGTTAACGTTGAAATTAAATAAATAAATAAATAAATAATAACACCCACAGTTATTTTAATTTATTCTTCAATTTCAAATAGGATAATTCATAAAAATAAAAAAATAAAAATAATTAAGTAGTAATACCTTATAAATTATATATTAGTTAAATAGACATAATGTTATATATAATTAGGCAGGACTTTACAGAAGCAAGAACTGTTGGTTTGAATATGCAGCCTGGCGTAATGTGAATAAAGTAAAATGAGATGAAATAAACTAAAATAACATATGCTCTGTGTGTGTCTGCCAGAAAGCAAGACAGCAGGCCCATTGCTTCTGAGATAGCAGAGACAATATCACAAAACTGGACACCTGTGGCTCTGTCAGCAGCAGCTGTCTTCTTGTTTAACCTTGCTTGAAGGCTGGTTTTGCTGTGTGTGTGTGTGTGTGTGTGTGTGTGTGTGTGTGTGTGTGTGTGTGTGTGTGTGTGTGTGTGTGTGTGTGTGTGTGTGTGTGTGGTCCTGGTGTTCCCTGTGTAATGGGGACCAAATGTCCCCAGCAATGTATACCAAATTTTGACTTTGTGGGGACATTTTTTGTTCCCCATGAGGAAACAAATGTATAAATCATAGAGAATTATTATTATTTATTTTTTTGATAATCTAAAATAGCAAAAAGTTTTCTGTGATGGATAGGTTTAGGGTTGGTGTAGGGGGATATAATATACAGTTTGCAGTATAATAAAATATATTACGCCTATGGAATTTCCCCGTGTGTGGATGATATGCTTTCCAGGTGGGAGAGACAGAGAGTTCAGCTTTGGATTTTTCATACTTCCTCTGTCACAATATGGGATATGTGACATTTGCTATTAATATATACTGTGCTCATATGCCATCTACCTCATTTCTCTCCACTTATACGTCTTTCTGTTGACTCACTGGGCCTCTGAGAGACACCCGTCTACACTGACATATTTATTTTGCTGTTATTTACCTCCTACACATTTAATCAACCCAGTGGCCTGCATATTAAATTCATTCATTTCATAGAAATAGCATCCGGTGAATGTTCTCTTTCTCTGTCTCACATACACACCCCCACATTCTCTCTGTCTGCCTCTCTCAGTCAGTCATTCTGTACTGTTTACAAGAATTACTGCAGTGTGTGCTTGTGTCTGTGTGTATTTGTCTGTTTAATGGGCAGGGCACAAAATCTGCGCTCACAAAAATAAATAAAATAAAAATATATTATTATTATTAACGAAAATAAATCTGAAATTATATTTTTATTATTGACGTGACAACAACAATACTAATTTGTTAATTATTCTTCATAATCTTAATTTATTCTTCAATTTCAATTAGTCTAATTAACTTTGAAATTATTATAAATTAGTGAAATAAATAAATCTAAAAATCTTTTTCAATTAATATGATTAACAGCAACGTTAATTAATAATATTTGATTGTATTTATTTATTAAATATTTATTATCTGTTTATAATTAGGTTACTTTGAAATATAAAAATATCAATTAAATAAATTATTATTAATTATGAACTATTAATGAAAATTATAAATAAATAAATAAATAAATAAAATCTGATTTAAATATTTTATTTTATGTATTATTGTTCTGTTTAATAACAACAACACTAATAATAAAAATAATCCTATAATAATTATTATTTTAATTTATTCTTTGATTCCAATGAACTTTCAATTAAGTAAATAATTATTAATTAAACATTTATATTTTATTAATAATTGTTTAAACTAACTAACTAAATAACTAAATAAATAAATATGAAATAATTATTTTATTCAGATTATCATTGTTCTGATGAATCACAGGAGATTGGTATGGTAATGGTTATGGTAATGTTAATGTACTTGGTCTTGGTGGAATAGATCTGCTATCTGCTGCTTCAGAGCAAGTACCGAGACTTGCTACTGCCAATACATTCACAGACATTGCTGTGAGCATGTAAGACATGCTGCTGCTGCTGCACATGTGACATACAGTACATGAAATAACCCCCGCAGCAGATCTATACAGGTGGAGCTGGGGGAAGTGGAGGGTTTCTGAAAGTGCGCTGCAGACTGCTAACAGCAACACTACCAGTATTTGAATGTTGTGAGTGCAATGAGTGCAGCTCATTGGCCGCTAATGCAACAGCAACCAATCAGCTGCGCTATAAAAATTATGCGATCACTACCAATGCATTAAGGACCTATCAGCTCACGCCAGAGTTTCATATCAGAACTAGATATTCACTATTATTATTGTATTATACAATAATAATAATAATAATAATAATAAGTACCTAGTTCTGTCATGAACCATAGGCGTACTATTTTTTTATACTGCAAGGACTTATATATATACGATTGCTTTCGTCTGAAAGAAGGATGTCATATACACCTAGGATGGCTTGAGGGTGAGTAAATTATGGGATCATTTTCATTTTTGGGTAAACTATCCCTTTAATATGAAATACATCAATGTTGGCTTTTCATAATAAGTCACTTGGCATTTTCTGAATTTCACAGCAGCTTTGAATGTGCTTCATCCAATCAGAGTTAAAGCTAAGGGTTTTATTTAAAAAAACAAAAAAACATTTTATTCTGATTTTGGGAGGTATTAATAATAGTTGCATAATAAAACCACATCTTTGACCTCTTTATCTCTCGACCTCTCTATGTTCAATCCATTCTCTGCTTCTCTCTCTTTCTCTTTTTTTCCTCTCTATATTTCATGTTTCTAAATCCTTTTTAGCTTTTACCCTAATTTTCGCTTTTTTCACCCTCCATTACTCTCTGTATCACCCCCTGTCTCTCTGCCTCTCCTTTCTCCTTAGGGACAAAGGACTGTCTACCAGCAATGACGCACTTAGGGCTTTTGTGCAGAGAGGCATTTGAACAAACATATTCGTGTCTCTAAAAAGGAGGGGGGAGGTGAGAGAGCTGCGAGAGGCTGGGGACGTGAACTGTACATGAACATGAGCCATGCGTGTGAAGGCATGCCAGGTAATAAACAGTCTTTCTCACTAATTAATGCTGGCTGTGAGGTACATCTCATCTCACCTCAGCAGGTGTGAACAAGTTCCCGTTGTCTAATCTTCCAATAATTTTATGCATGACTCAAATATCAGAGTATGTTGATTCATACACTATTGAATAAGGTTTGAGACAGTGCTAATGAATTTTTGTTGCTCCTCTGATCAGAAGGGATGACATATCTCTGAATCACGTCCTCCTTTGGATCTTGCGATGGGCTGCTTAGTGTTGTAAAAGTTGCCCTGTGACAATATCACATGGGTTTGGACCTTTATACCATGTGAGCTTACCTCATTATTGCCCTTTACTGCCATATTTACAGGAAACTTTGTGAGCCGTTCAGCGGCTGATAGAGCATTTGAAAGAGTCTTTGATGTTTGTTGTCTAAACTCAGAGAGAAGTTCTAAGAAAAGACGTGGCTGATGTCTTGACATGCTCAGGAGTTTTATGGACTTGCCAGCAGTAGGGCTTCACAACATCACTCACCAGCTACAACTGTCAATCTTCTCTTTACAAATTAGTAGGATGCACTGTTCAAAAGTTTGGTTTTGGAACGATTTTGTTTTTTAAAGAAGTCTCTTATGCTCACCAAGGCTGCATTTATTTGATGAAAAAATATAGTAATATTGTGAAATAATATGCTGGTTGACAATCTCTTCAGATAGCTATCACTAAGTTAACTGGTCTAAATGTATTTACATGTATGTGTATCATCTGTGGAAGGCATAGGACCATAAAATGTTTGTCCAATCATACAGTGTCCTACCTGCCTGTCAACGTACTGTTTGAATTTCCATATCTCCACGCACAGACATCACACGTCATCAGCGCGTCTCATGCTATGCAGAGTTAGACAGATGTCAGTCACTGAGCACCACAACCAAAACCTTTTACAGTTCCTCCTGAACCAAAACAACGAGCTTATGATGCGTTCACTCCATAACTACCAGTTTAGAAGAGATGGAAACCCGTGACGTTATACTCGGAGCGGTTCGTGATTTCAATGGCAACACAACGCCAAAATGAATCTGCAACAGTCAAGTGGTACAGGTCAGTGCTCTGTACCACTTGAGCACTGAAGTGGTACAGAGTGGTACAGAAAACCAAACATTATTCCTCCAGTCTTCAGTCACATGATCCTTCCGAAATCATTCTAATAGGATGATTTGATGCTCAAGAGACATTTCTTCATATTATTATTATTATTATCAATTCTGAAATCAGTTGTTCTGCTTTATATTTTTATGAAAACCGTGATAACGTTTAGGATTTTTGATGAGTAGAAAGTTTAAAAGGACAATTTATTTAAAAGTATAAATCTTTTGTAACATTTTACATTTTTACTGACCCCAAACTGTTTTAAACAATAGTGTACATTACAAACTATTATAATTGTATAAATCATATTATAAATATTATAAATCATTATTATATTACTACAAAAACAATAAAGATTCCATTTAATGTAACAACATAAAACAGCATTTGAACCGATCAAATTACACCAATTACCACCATTACACCGTAATTTATCTAACATTAGGGATGATGAGAAACAAAAGGGACTAACTAAATTTTATAAAATGATTGCAATAAACATAATTTTATATTATATATATTATATATATATATATATATATATATATATATATATATATATATATATATATATATATATATATGCTAACCAATGAAACACAATGTAAAACTCTCCATAGGCAAATGCATCAGAGAACCAATTTATTCAGATGAATCATTCGAACAAACTGATTCACTAAATTAATCAGACTACCTAATGTGTCGTATGAGAGTGAACATTTCAGGATGGCGTGTTTGATTATTATCTCAGTTTTCTGTAAAGCTACAGTGTGACAAATGTGTCACAACACACCACTGCTTGTTACTGGAAGAGCTGCACTAGCATGAAAATAGCTAAACTAGTTGGTTTGTTGGTTACACCCCAACACTGGCCACCATTCCCCTTCGGCTAACCCTGTCTGTAATTACTCATTTGTAGAAAATAATCTTCTTACTGTTATACCATTTTCACATCAACACAGCAGAACACATTTTCCAGAGCATAAAACCTGGTACACTTCATGATATTAGGGAAATTACTGCAAGGAAGCATCAAATGCACTGTCAGCATAGCTTGAAATATAGGCTATACGTCAAGGTATTGATTAATTGAGAGGGTAATCAATAAATATTTGGAGCTGCCTCTCATTTAGCTGATGGCTCATTGATTAACACAGCAGAGATGATTGAGTTACAGGAAATGACTGTATGTTTGCCTGACATACCCTGCAGATGCCAGCACTGTTTTGCTTTATAAACTTTGAACTCTGACCCATTAGCCAAATAGGCATTCAGCAACACAGTGTTCCCTCTTCCAAACATGCACTTCCTTTGTCTGTGTCTGTTTGTGTGCATGTGTATGATGTGTTTCATTAATGTTGTACGTTCAGTTCTGAGGACAGAAGCACCAAATAGTCAGCACTGTTGTTTGTAAAAAAAAAAAAAGACTTCTTTGAAAATTATGCTTTGACGTCCAAACTCACGAGGTGGGGATGTAGCTGCCAAAATCAACAGATAGTGGGAAAATAAAGTCAATAATCAGTCAAAGAAGAAAGGCTTCTCTATTCTCTCTTTCTTTCCCTCTTCTCTCTCTCCGTCGTCCCCACAATAGTTTTGGATCACAGAATGTGTCTATTTGCACGTAGACACATTTTTGACTATCGCCATGAGGTCTCATCTACTTTGCAGCTTTTTTGGGCCAGAAAATGCACACTTGGACAAGAAAGGTCTGGCAGACCGACATGAAATGCAACCAATCAAAGTTTGATTTGGTTCAAATTAGTTAGATATAATACTGTTCCAATGTTTATGGTCTTTTATGCTTGCAAAGGCTGCTTTATTTAAAAACAAAAAAACAAAAAAAAAGATCTATCAAAAGTGGCCCAAGGAAGGAACAGTGGTGAACTGGCAACGGCCGAATGAGTCATGGGCTGATAGAAAGGTGTCAGAATACACAGCGCATCGCAGTTTGTTGCGTATGGGGCTGCAGAGCCGCAGACCAGTCAGGGTGCCCATGCTGACCCCGCCGAAAGTGCCAAAAGTGGGCACGTGAGCATCAGAACTGGACCACAGAGCAATGGAAGAAGGTGGCCTGGTCTGATGAATCATGTTTTCTTGTACATCACGTGGATGTCCGGGTTCATGTGGACCGCTAACCTGGGGAACACATGGCACCAGGATGCACTATGGGGAGACTGCACTGTTGCAGACCATGTACACCCTTTCATGGAAACGGTATTCCCTGGTGGCTGTGGCCTCTTTCAGCAGGATAATGCGCCCTGCCACAAAGCAAAAATGGTTCAGGAATGGTTTGAGGAGCACATCAATGAGTTTGAAGTGTTGACTGGCCTCCAAATTCTCCAGATCAATCCAATCGAGAATCTGTGGGATGTGCTGAACAAACAAGTCCGATCCATGGACGCCCCACCTCACAACTTACAGGACTTAAAGGATCTGCTGCTAACATCTTGGTGCCAGATACCACAGCACACCTTCAGGGGTCTAATGGAGTCCATGCCTCGACGGGTCAGGGCTGCTTTGGCAGCAAAAGGGGGACCAACACAATATTAGGTCATAATGTCATTGTCACAGTCACCAGCTCAGTCACCCTCAACACTACACTTCCCAGAATCCCTCCGGCTCACCACCTGCACCCATTCCTCAATCTCCTCCACCTACAAGCCATCACCCTCGTTAGCAGTCATCAGCACAGTTCTCCATTATGTTTAGTGTGTGTTGCGCCTGCCTGTTTTCCTTTCTAAGTAATATTATTACTAAAACCTGTGGTTGAACTTCATTCTTAGTCCTCGTCTGTCTGCCTGCAACCACCCGTGACAGTTATGCCTGATTGGTGTATTATTACAATTTAAAATAACTGTTTATTTGAATGTATTTTAAAATGTAATTAATTCCTGTGATGGCTAAGCTGAATTTTCAGCTTCAATGTTGAAAACAAGTGTGCTGCTTAATATTTTTGTGGAAAGTGCGAAATAGAAATGTATTTGAAATAGAAATGTATTTTAACATTTATAATATTATAACATTTTAACATTATAAATGTCTTTTCTGTCAATTTAAACCCATTTATCCAAGCAGTATCCGAGCAGTAACTGACTTCTAATCTAGACTTTATGAGAGACTTTACAATTTCAACTTGAAATTAGATGTTTGGACAAGTTCAATGCATAATAATGTACAGTGGTTACATGAGATGAAAACAATTGAGGTATTCTGACATCAAGAGCTATTGTGGACTAAGATGAGTGTAATTCAGTGGGAGTCTTATCTCTGTATGACTGTGTAGTTAACAATGGTGGTTGCTGTTGTGGTATTTCCTAAAAAAGCTGTGGTAATTTTCATCGCAAACACTGATTTCCAGGGAAATCCTGTCTGACCCATCTTTATAGACCAGTGGAAAAAAGGAATGGCTTTTTAACTCTTGTCCCACCAGCATTTAAAAAAAAAAAATAATAATTGCCAGCCACCTGAACATGCAATATATCAAAGAACAGAGCCTCTGCTTTAAAAAAATTAAATAAAAATGTTTTATCCATGCATTCTCAAGATTTAAATGAGGGTAAGTTTCATAAAAAAGCTACATTTTGAACAAAAAGCTGAGAAAATCGACTACAACTTGCATAAGCAATACTTTTCTCACTTGTTTCTGCTCTTTTTTCCCATGTTTTGATCTGGAAAAATCAAAAATTCCGGAAAATTCTGTCAATGGCAGGGAAAGTCAAGTCATCTTTATTTATATAGCACTTTTTACAAGTCCAATTGTTTCAAAGCAGCTTCACATTGTTAACAGGAAAGCAATGCAACAGAATTTGTACAGCCGTTCAGGTGAAACGGTGATGTTATCCGGCTAATTTCAATTATCATATAGTGTCAATACGGGCATATCAATAATACAGTTGAAATTTAAGTGTCCCCAACTGAGCAAGCCAAAAACCAAAGGCGACGGTGGCAAGGAATCAAAACTCCTTCAGGGCCAGAATGGAGAAAAAAACCTTGGGAGAAACCAGGCTCAGTCGGGGTACCAGTTTTCCTCTGGCCGACAAACAAACAGTGTATGATTATAATTCTGCCAACATTACAGATCAGAAGTCATATTAGATCAAGAGATATTCGTAAGATTATTCGAAAGAGTCGTCACGCCGAAGACGGGTTTATTGAGGATGTCGTGTCGATGCAGCATTTACGGGGAGGAGTTTATTTGACACGCTCTCTGCAGACATTTCAGGGATGCGCTGGTCATGTCCAGGCGCTGGTCCACCATCTGATCTGGATACGGCCCGGATCCGGCTGACTGCAGTAAACCTCGGGATAAACAGAGAGACTAACATTAGCGTAGATTCCATTCTTCTTATGATGTAACGAGTACATCAGGTGTTATGGGAAGTGTTCCCGGTTCCGGCTGACCTAGTTAATGCAGCCTAACAATCATTTACTGATTTGAATAATAGAAATAGAAATAGAAAGAGTTAATGCCACATGCTAACAAAGGCTTGTGATATTTTTGCCACTCCTAACATAGTTTCTAAAGTTTTGGTATGATAAAACTTTAAACATGTTCATGTCTTTCATAATAGCTCTGTAGATTAGCAGCTGAATGTGAGTGTGATGTATCATGTTGTGGTGATAAATGACGTACGAGAACAAGGAATTTGCAAACAATGGGGTGGTACAGTGAAATGCAGCTTTCAAAAGCAGATGTGGTGGCATTAGTTTCACAAACAATACCATTTGAAAAAAATTCAAAGTATGCCATGCATGTTTATTGTGCAGTTATGAAAAGCAAAGATGAGAGCCTTTCATTCTTTTATGACACAAAAAGGTGAAGGTAAATAGGGCATAGCTAATGATATGGCAATATGACTTGGACAGAATGCTAATTCTATAGCTTTGAGTAAACAGTGATTGTTTTGGGTGCCAACATATCTGTTTTGATTGGGTGAGATGTTTCCAAAGCAGTATGGAGTAGTATTGCCAGTATTGCCTTGGGTGGTTAATCATCATCAGATCACAGCTAAAACACTTTTTAGACAACTGAAGTAAGTTAATAAGATTAGTGAAACCATTACACAGCCTTTTGTCACAGACTGTTTTATTCAGGCTTCTTTCTCTCTCCCATAAACACACGCATCCACACATCCTCTTGGGTCATAATCTTCACAATGACGTCAGAAGAAAACTGCCAGTTGTGCTATGAATCATTGCCCATGCCAATAGCCTTTCCCGACCATTTAGGAAATCTGTGTATTTATTTTTACACACAGTGTTTTGTTAAATTTATTAGAAAGACGCAGTACATTTCTTTTCCTCATATTTATGTGGCAAACATAGAACACCTCAGAATGATTGCACACAAACATAAGATTAAATGTATTTTTTTATTTTTCAAAATTGTATTTATCGATGTGTCATACAAAAAAACCTTTCCCCTTTTCATGAGCAGAAATAACTGAAAATAAAAATGACCATAATTAATTAATTACTGTAATTGAATTACTTGTCCTTTGGAAAAGCGAAGGATTACTCTTTGTTTTTCTGTAATTGAATTACTGTTACTTCTGATGTAATTGCAATACATTTTATAGATTATAGAAACAATAGTGGATTTCACATCAAAATGTTACATCTAATGTTAAAAAGTATGCTGCTAATGTAACCTTCTCCTTTAAATACTTTAGTCAGTTCAAGAATAATTTATGCCATTTTATATTATTTATGTATATCCTTGTATTGTTCAACCGGTCGAGGTTGATTTGGGATAGTGTTGTCAAAAGTACAGACCACGATACCAAGTCGGTACTGAAATTTAAAAATGTAACGCTTTGAGCGCTGTTGAGCTGTAATCGTAAACCCCTCTGACTGGCCATTGTGCTCACGTGCTCATCGGATGTGTAATCATCTAAAATGTATTGGATTACTTATTACTTTCTAAATCCCAAATTAGTGTTGTCAAAAGTACCAACCGATACCAAGTCGGTACTGAAATTTTAAAAATGTGATGCTTTGAGCGCTGAGTAGAATCGTAAACACCACTGACTGGCCATTGTGCTCACATGCTTATCAAATATGTCTGTGATTGGCTACAATGATCAACGCACGGTAGCGGTTGAAAGCACACAGAAGTGTTTGAAAGAGTTTTGAAAGCGGGAGCAGGAGCGTTTGAAAGCACAAGCAGGCGTCAACCAGCGGACTGGTAGGCTGATAAATGCCTGCATTCAGTCGCTCCGTGTGTATCTGTGTAAGCGCTCTATGAAAAGCATCACTGATGTATATTTACAACATGTTTGTGAAGCGCTGATCGTTGTAGCCAATCACAGACATATTTGATAAGCATGTGAGCACAATGGCCAGTCAGTGGTGTTTACGATTCTACTTAGCGCTCAAAGCATCACATTTTTAAAATTTCAGTACCAACTTGGTATCGGTTGGTACTTTTGACAACACTAATTTGGGATTTAGAAAGTAATAAGTAATCCAATACATTTTAGAGAGAGTAATTAGTATCTAATTACACTATTGAAGATGTAATTAGCTAGTAATTAATAAATGTTTTAACTAGTAACCCAACACTGAAAATGACAAAAGTCAAGTTGAGCGGCTAGCAATAGCAAGCTAGTTTTGAAAGCATTAGATCCCAGTCTCCCTTCTGAGCGTCTCCAAAGCCACGCTTCCTTATAAACACATGAACGCGTACAGCAGCGTCTGCAAAGCGTCACGTGACGTAAGACAGCATTAAATTACCTCATGTCTCAAAGCACATGACATTACAATAATAATGAACATAAACAAGCTCTGACTTGTACCACCTGACTGCTTCAGATTAATTTCGGTGTTGATAGTGTTGACATAGAAACATGAAAATTTGATTCTGAGGACGTGAACAGCTCCGGAAGCCACGGGTTGCCATCTCGTGATTACGATTATGAGCTCGTTGTTTTGATTCAGGAGGAGCTGTAAAAGGCAGCTGCTGTTTGTTTTTTTGTACTCAGTGTCTGTCTACAACTCTGCAAGGCCTCATGAAATGCGCTGATGACTTGTGATGTCTGCACGAGCAGGGCGAGCGGAGGTATTGAATACAGGCACTGAAGACATCCTATCATTGTATTCGGGCCGAATGCAATTATTGGACGGATATTTTTTGTCCTGAGACTTCCACAGACTATATATGTGAATGTTTTAATATTTAGACCACTTCTATTATTGATTGCTATCAGGATGTTTCAACCAGTATAACAAAAATTGATTGTGAAATAAACAGCCTACCCTACCCTACCTTTAACTATTACAATTATAATACCTAATTCCCCTGTTTGTTTTTTCTGTTTTCCAATTTTAGCTGTAGTTGTAAAAAAAATGTATTAAAATGTAATAACTTGTGTTTTATTCTAATAAGACATGTCTGAGAGCTTGTGAATATTTTCCTATTCTTTAGCTCAATAATGCATCTTATTGTGCATTTTAATCCTTTCATTTGGTGCAGAATGTTACATGTCAGATTATGGAATCATAATGGTTTGCAAATGGCGTTTCAGGTTGACTTTAATGTGAAAGGGCACAGTTTCTCGGAAAAAGTCTCATTTGAGGATTGATATTAACTGTACAATGACCTAAATGTTTGTTGGGATTAAATCACTCAAGGTTAAGAGTCTAGAGCAGAGCCCAGGTGGCATCATGTGACAGGTTGCATAACAAACAGGATCATATCAAAGTAAGATTATATTCAAAGCAGAGAGATATGCAAACAGGTTGGGTTAAAGTCATCTGCAATGCAAACCATGTGCTGCGGTGAGTGCGGAGCTCCACTGCTAGCCTGTGACCTTTAGGGCTGTGCAGCATTGATGCTTCAGGTACAGTCAGGTGAAAGTATGACATTTGAATCAGCTGATTTCTTTGCATTGTGTTTGCATTCCTCCAGCTAAGCGAAGATTAACCAGCAGCGTGGGATGACCTGTTTTTTTTTTCACCTCTTCCTCAGTCTGTGGAGGAAGTATTGTGTTGATTTTGCCTCCCCCATCAACTGTTTCTACCTCATTCCCCCTTTCCTATTCTTCTAGCGATGCTCTGGCATTTCTGCAGTTGTCCAGTGTCTTGTTTGTTTATTCTCTCTGCCTATTCCACTTACACCATGACTCAGAAAACTTTTTGACACCACTAGAAATGGAGCGGAAAAGTTTGTGTGTTTGTTGAATGTGTTGAATGTCTCACCACCAACACCAAGAAACTCCTCCGTAGACTTTGATATAGTCTTTTGCGTAGGCGGCGTGTCCTCTATTTCTGAAAGGTCGTCCGCTTTTGAGGGAGACCCCTCATTAATGTCGCGACGTGAAGATGCTATATTGGGTTTTCCTTTTCCGAGATATTAAAACCAAAAGGAGTCCCCAACCTTCGCCTTGTGAAAAAAAAAAAAAAAAAAAAAAAATTCCACCAGCCTGTAAACCGTGCATTCGCAGGTAGTGACTAAGCCAGATATTGCACAAAAATATTTGACAAATAAAAATAGAATTCTTTCACAGGAGATGACAATATTTGACTCAAAATAGATCTTTTGCGTAAGAGGCACTACAGTCTATAAAATGCTGGGTTAAAAACAACCCAAATTGGGTTGAAAATGGAATAACCCAGCAATTGGGTTGTTTTAACATTATGAAAGAATCTGCTGCCCTTTTGTGAGGCAGTAATGTCTGAACTATAACTTATGGACCTGCTTGAATGCCTTTAATTTGAAACATTGTTTTTTTTTTTTCTGGAAGATATTCATCATCTGTTTGACAGATGAGTTGAGGTCACAGAAAGTAAAACATTACACCTGGTGATAATGAGGGTGATGGTACATGTTCCATTTCATGACAAATAAGTATGTGTTTTACGACCCTGTTGCTCCAACTGTCATCTATGCAATGTGTTGTATTGCTAACATCATATTAGCCTTCTGCGTATGTTTCAGTGTTGACGCAGCAATTACCAGTAGATCTTTATCTGTATCAGCCATTAAAGTCCTCTGCTGGGTTGCCTCAGGCATAAATCTATGCACTGGTGTGTGTGTGTGTGTGTGTGTGTGTGTATGCATAAACAAAATTGTGTGTTCACAGGGAGGGGTTTGCAAGCAACAGCTTGTGTGTGCACATATTTGTGTGCACGTGTAAGATCTCTAAGATATGCTAATGCCAATGCGGTATATGCTCTCTGTGGACATTAAGCATTATCATATAGATCAGCGCTGTGCATACACAATGAATGATGCGCCCATCCCTCTCTTGTTGAGCTGCAGAACATATTACTCACATTAGGAGACTCGAATCTTGCGAAGAGCCCTGTAAGTGGTGTTTTCTAACAAAATTGTGCAATGCACACAATTTGCATTGCAATTTGCACAGACATATTTGCATCTATTTCTTGAAAATATTGCAATGTGCCTTTTGAATATAATTTGGGATTAACATCAAGTACCATATGGCTGTATACATACCAAGTTCTGTCACGAAACTCTGGATGGCGCTGGCTGATGGGTACTTAACCTGATGACATTTACATTCTTTACTACATGACACAAGCTGATTGGTTCTTGTCACAGCTGGTTAGCGTTTGCTACAGCAGTTTTCCTCTGAAACCCTCCACCTTCCCCAGCTCCACCTGTATAGATCTGCTCAAGTAATTTTATATATGCTATTTGTGCAGCAGCAGTATTTCGTACATGCGTTGTTTGTATTGGCAATAGCAATAGCAAGTCTCTTGCTCTGCATCAGCATCAGTAATAACAGCAGCATCATAGTAGATCTATTCAGACAAGACCAAGAGCCAGGTTTACTAACAGCTTGTGCCAACTTAAACCCTCAAAAAAAAAAAAAAAAAAAAAAAAAAAAAAACTACTGTCAGGATTTACTAAAGACATGCAATGTTAGCACTGAAAAGGCATGGACAGAGTTAGAATTTGTGGCTGACCTTATTGCATATGCATCTGTAGGAGTTTTCCTTTCAGACGCAATATTTATGGGAGGAAAGTATTTAAATGAGTCACACAAGGTGGTTTACTAAGTTTTGCGCTTGTACCAAACGCTACTCCTTATGCTGCTCTTGGTAGATTGTGTTGGTCATTATGCAAATGATCCGGCTGCATCAGTGTTCTTTAATGTGCGTGTCGTCAGTAGATCACGCACAGAACTTTCCACTCCCATCTGCACATTTTTGGAATTACACTCTCACGCTAATTTAGTAAATCTGGCCTCAAATACATTGTCATATCCATTACCATGCTAAAAATCTTCCGTCAGCTGTCATGATAGTACTGATTAAAGGCTATGCAAGAAATTGGTGTAGCTAAAATAGTCAAACCTGTTACATACTTGTCCACATACTTGTGGCTATGTAAAATACTTTACACTATATTATTAATAAAAACAACATCTAATATTTGATATGAAATATGACATGAAATATAAAATACAAACTTACCCCCTTAACTGCTTATGGATGTAACTATATGCATATTCTTTATAACGCTGATAGTTTTGTCAATTCCTTTTTTTATTATTTTTTTAATTTTTTTATAAATTAGATGTGTATGCGTAGGTCATTTTATCCCGTCTGTTGTAAAGCTTTTAAATTCTGATTAAAATTTTTGGGAGGAAGTTTTTATTTTGTACTTTTTTATGTATTGTTGTGTAAAGGCTGCAAGCAAACTGCCTTCAGGAAATGATATAAATTGAATGAATTGAACTGAACAGGTTTTGCCTCAGGTTGCTCCAGGCTGTCACCGTAATAAATGTATTGGAAATCACTATGGATAAAAATATTTGCGAAATGGCACCTGAATATTTACTTACTTACTAAATATCAATCTGAACATAACATTTAAGCTATATGTATGTATGTATGTATGTGCGCTATATGTACCAGACAAAAAGTGAAAAACTATTTACATTTTATTAGCCATGTGACAAATACTCTTTACTGAAGATGCTACATCATAGGGAGAAATGGAAACTCGTTAAAACATTTTAAAAAGGCAAAATAAATGTTAACTAAATTAGTTGCCATGAGGAATTCCGCAAATGGCAGATGGAAATATCCCTTTATGTGGAAAAAAAAATGTTAATGTATAGCCTACTGTGAACTTATGTACCCCATCGCTCCAAAACAAACATGCATTCTCATTTGCGTCCACACACCACAATCATAATTCATTCTTTGTATTCCTCAAATAACACGAGCATGTCAAACAAGTTGACAGCTGTGATAGAGCGCGCGGAGTATGCATGCCTTCCAGCAGGTGGAGCAGACTCTGAGCCTCCACATAACACTAACAGCTTGAGAGCGGCGACACATCTCTGCCACTGGCGTCATCGTCCTCATCTCCAAGCAACCCCTCCATCAGCACTGGCGTCACCGTACGACGAGCCCGCACAGTTGCTCGGCAACTTCTGCCTTGTGCGCTCGCCCGGCCTCGCTCCCCGCTCAGAGCTCTGACGCGAGTATGACGTTAATAAGGCGGGTATCAGTTTGTTATGGCAAGAGGGGGAGGAGGCGGAGTCCCTCATCACACCATGAGCCTGTAGCGTTCGTCTCATGCCAGCAGAGCTGCTCTAGAGCGGAGCCTCAGTGGCCGGAGCGGCACCTTGTACATAGTAGCGCGCTCCGTAAAAGTGTATATCGTTGTACATAGGAACTATCATCAAGACAAAAAAAAAAAACAAAAAAAAAAACAATTTCAACCTCAAAAATTTGCACAAGGAATGAATTGTAAATGCAGACTTAAAAACCATTTGTACTGTGGAAAGAGGTGGATTTTATTCATGTGTTAAAGGTAAGCGTATTTTCGGCTTTGTTACTTTCACATGACGTGCATGCGTAAAATGAATGTCTAACAGATATAAACACGTTGTCATTATATGCCTAGATGTTTTCATTCATTTGTTTTTAATTTGACATTTCTCACAGAATTTCAAGGACATTGTTAGCCCATATAATGTGGGTTTAGTTTTTAAGTTGATAGCAAATCAATTTGAATGACTATTCCACTTAAACTAACCAAAGTCAGCTGAAAATATGTTATATGCTATCAGTGCATCTTAAAAATAAAACGTTATTAGGAGATTTGCTTTATTGATGTATGAAGCACTAGACTGTTTTGTGAAGGTTGTGATGGGATTGCATGTGTAAGAATCATTGCTAACGAATAAAAGCAAATAATAATAAAAATGACTGCAAATGTGTCGCTAAAGTTCAGCATTATTATTGCACATTTATAACTTACTATTTATTGTTTATTGCAGATCAAATAAAGTTATCGCTGCGATTTGGCACACACAAAACCCGGCATCATGGTTATAATGACGGACAGCAGCACGGGCTCTCAGTCAAGTTGTGCCCAGGCCAGGCCTCTGCAGGTCGGCTTCTATGAGATCATCAGAACCCTCGGCAAGGGAAACTTTGCTGTGGTGAAACTGGCCAGACACAAAGTGACGAAAACACAGGTAAGATTTCTGCATCATGCATGTATGCATATATATATATATATATATATATATATATATATATATATATATATATATATATATATATATATATATATATATATATTAGATTTTATATATTATTTCCCCCTTTTTTATTCCTTCAACTCAGCCAATAATAATAATGTTTAATATATTCTGCATAAACAAACTGTTTTTATTGCATTTTCATGCAGGTTGCTATTAAAATAATTGATAAAACAAGACTGAACTCTGCCAACTTGGAGAAAATCTACAGGGAGGTTCAGATTATGAAGCTACTCAATCACCCTCACATCATAAAGCTCTATCAGGTAAGCTGAGCCATAATGATGTTATAATTACAAACTGAGGAAGTGTTGTGTATTTTAGCATGCTCAGTGACATTAAGAGAGTGTGGTTTAATGGTGAGTGAATGTCTAAATGTTGGTCACGCATGTGGTGAGGCGTTCTTCCCTGGAAGTACATCTGGTTATCATGCAAAGTATAAATAGACTGAAGTTACTTTCTCGCTTGCATCTTGCTTCTGCATAGCAACTGTCCAGCGCATTGCACTGTTAATTATATTTTGTCGGCTCACCTAAACCTTGTTTTATTGATTGAAAAATATATGACAGAATTTATTTTTTCAAAAAAAAAACCAAAAAACAATTGAAATAGAATAGAAACAGTAGATCCTTGAAGTAAGATCTGCACGGTTTTAATAAAAACAATTTAGTAATAACAATGCCACTTTTTGATTCAGATTCAAGGCTGTTTTGAAGTGATTTGTTGGCTTTTAGATCACATTTTTTAAATATTATTGTACTGGATTAATCTGTGTCTAAAATGTGTGGTTTCGCCTGGGAATGAGAGACACAGAAAGGGAGAGAGTGTGTTGGACATAAGGATACAGGATCTGAATCTCTCACTTAATTAACACGGGTGGAAGCCAAGTGCAATGTGTCTGCAGAGTCACGTGAAGCTAGCTGTCTGTAATGAGGACAAATCTCTAAGAAGTACAATCTGATTTGATCCCTGGGCTTGTTTTGTCACCATAGTTTGGCTCGCACACTCAAGCAAACAGTGGCAGGCTAGTACAGGGTGCTAAGGCGTCAGCGGATTCTTTCTCTCATAGCCTGTACCATTTAAATTTTTGTTCAGATTAGCATTTTGCGGATTATACTGGAGGACCGGGGTTGCGAGAACCTAAAATCCTTGGGAATAAGATCTCAGCTCATTGCTTTGGGTCTGACCCCTCACGTTTGTAAGAGGTGGAAGTTTTGGGAACTTAGCAGCAGCGTGTGTACTTTGATGTGAGCTTGATGTGCCTTTCCTTCAGCATACTCTTACATATGAATTAATTAAAACATATCTTAATGTCATCTAACATATGAGCCGATGGCTGCAATAATCAGTAAGAATCCTTGACGAAAGTGACCTGGATTTTCAGCTCATTTTGGTGTCAGATAACCCGAAATGTACCTCTCCTTTCATAACTAAAGCCCTGTTTATTTAAAGGAGAAAGCCTTTGAGATGAAAAATGTGGAGCTAGTGACCCATGACCCTTCATGATAAACTGTTTCCGTTCTCTTGCTTCTTGTACAAACAGTCCTTTTATTGGCTCTAGCTTCTCATTCACTTCAGACGCATGCACTCTTTTCAAAACTATCAATAGTTTCCTTCACTCATCTCCCTCTGCAGTTGTGACGGAGGGAGACGTCTCTGTGGGCCAAGCAGGCCGGGGTTTCTAAGGAAGCTATGACATCATTGGCACCTCTGGGTTGATATTAAAGGCTAAACTCTTTGGACGTTTGGGTTATCTGGAGATAAAGACCCTTTTCCTGCTGTTGCACAGCCTGTCTACGTGGGTGATTTAACATTGTGTTACACACTAACCTGAAGTATCGAGTGTCCGAGCCTGTGTATGGATGATTACACAGGTTTACTCAGTGATAGAAAAAGAGGACAGCGCAGAACCTGTTGTGCAACTCTTTCTGGTAGCGCAGCAGCGTTTAGTGTTACTCCCTCAGGCCTCTGCCGGGAACATGCGATACATTTTTGTGAAGGGTGAGGACGTCATACACCCTCTCTTTTATAATTTTTTACGCTATTAGTGATTGAACTGCAGTTCCTTTTGTGTCACTGCATGCCTTTGTGCTCAAACTGGGTCTTATGTGTGAACATGTTTTATGGCTCATAAGAAACGGGTTGGTGAAGATAAAGTTTCAGTTGTCATTAGCTGCTTCAGTGGCGGTGATGGATCAGACATGTGTGTTTGTGTGTGTGCTCAGGACATTCAGGAAATGCTTTACTACACTCTTATGCAATGGTCCATGTCATTACAAACTAACCTGTCCTCTGAAAAACGTTGACAGAAAGGAAATGTGGTTTGAAAGAGAAGTTGATATCAGATAGTTGGGCTGTTGATGCATAAAATGTCCATGGACATTAAAATGTACATGAATGTATTAAGAGAAAGTGTATATTATTAAAAAATCTACTACAAAGCTACATGCACAAAATGTTAAAAGAACTAGCAAAATGTGTAGTAATTATAGCTAAATTAATTAATAAACAATTATGTTTTTGTCTTTACAGGTCATGGAGACCAAAGACATGCTGTACATTGTGACAGAGTATGCAAAAAATGGAGAAATGTTTGGTAAGTGGAAACACTTTTTGTAAATTAATGACTAAGTAATCTGTGAAAGGATTGAAGGGCGTCTATTGTTTTTGACGTCTGTGTCTCTCCCAAAACCTCTTGTCCAGTTGTTGTGGATAATGAGGTCTGACGGGGAAAGAATTATTTAGATCAACACTGCCGTCAGAGCAGTGAGTCAGTGAGGGAGCACAGAGCGAGACAGGTGTTGGATTTTCAAGCTTTATGTAACTCTGTAAAAGGGATAAGCTGCTGTACCTCTGCTTGTCCTCACCACCTAGGGATTTAAACATATATATAACATATCTGTCTCTTCACCTGTCATATACTCAGCCTTTAAAAAAATAACAATGGCTGTCTCCCCAGATAAACCATAGGCTTGGTTATGTCTTTATATGGTGTTTTTAAGGCGATGTCTCCTCCCTTTCTAAGCCGTCCTCTTCTTTACAGACTATCTGACGTCCAATGGAAGGATGAGTGAAAGCGAGGCTCGTAAGAAGTTTTGGCAGATTCTGACAGCAGTGGACTACTGCCACCGGCACCACATAGTCCACAGAGACCTCAAAACTGAAAACCTGCTGCTAGATGCCAACATGAACATCAAACTGGCAGGTGAGCAGAGAAAAAAAGCTTTTAAGGGTTTACATATTGATGTGCCCTGCTCATAAACCCTTCCCAGTGCAAGATTTTTAGTGTCTTAAAAAGAAAGTAATTACTATATTCACAAGAGCAGTAATAAAATGTAATCAAACGTAACCAAACCAGTCTGCTTCTTTGTACCAACACAAGTCATTCATTATATAATTTCACTTAATATTTTATAAGTAATCAGTCTTTTCATGAACAAAGAACTCATCTATTCTGTTTCTTCCAGACTTTGGATTTGGAAACTTCTACAATGCCGGGGAGCCTCTCTCCACGTGGTGTGGAAGCCCTCCATATGCTGCCCCAGAGGTCTTTGAGGGGAAAGAGTATGAGGGGCCTCAGTTAGACATTTGGGTATGTTCATCATTCTGATTTTCACCTGATGTCTTACACATCATATCATATCATATCATATCATATCATATCATATAAAATATAACACTAGTAGAAATGCAAATCTAGTTTAATACATGCTCCAAATGTTTGTCTTTCACAGAGTCTAGGTGTGGTTCTGTATGTGCTGGTGTGCGGGTCTCTGCCCTTTGATGGGGAGAGTCTTCCGGCTCTGAGACAAAGAGTGACGGAGGGCCGATTCAGAATACCATTCTTCATGTCCCAAGGTACAGCTCTACTCTGTTCATGTACAGTGCTGCAGCTTCATAAAAAAAATTAAACAGAACTTTTTTGACCGAAACCTCATCTCCTTGTCCAGACTGTGAAAATCTGATTCGTAAGATGCTGGTGGTTGACCCTGCCAAGCGGATCAGTGTGGCTCAGATCAAGCAGCACAGATGGATGCTTGCGGATCCCAGCGCACCCCAACAGACCCTTTCCCTGTCCCTTAATGACTACAATTCAAACCTGGGAGACTACAGTGAGCCCGTCTTAGCCATCATGCAGACCCTCGGCATTGACAGACAGAGGACTGTGGAGGTGAGAAAAGGGATGGGATTGTAGAGACAGATTGTGTGTATGTTACAAACAGTACAGGCTTGGACATCTCTTGCAGGAAAGGGGGCGTGTTTAACAGAGCAAGGGTTAATACATGTTGTTCGAAGGACATAAATTGTTAATTTGCCACCTCAGAATAAAAGCAAAAACCTATCCAGCTTCCTGCGACTTTAAAAATGCTCTTCAACTGGCACCAAAAGGATAAACACAGTAGCCTCTGTTTTTAAAGCTGCCATATGTTTATTTTAGCTTTCACTTAAACCCCTTAAGAAGTTAATTCTTGATGCAGACTGCCTGTGTTTCATTACACCTGTTAATGTGACACTCAGTATAACCACTGTGTCTAAAACAGTTTTTCAATTTCCCCCCACAGTCTCTCCAGAATAGTAGCTACAACCATTTCTCAGCAATCTATTACCTGCTGCTAGAAAGAGTGAAGGAGCACCGTAGCCAACAGCTGAGCCGCCAATGTGGGGCCTGGAATCAGAGGGCGAGGACAGCATCCGATTCCTCAACCCCAGAGGTGAGTGTCGAAGTGAGGCCAAGAACATCTCCTGTTTAAGATGAAGTCTCCCTCTGCTAACTCAGCCTTTCCTCTGTCCATCTCACTTTCAAGGTGATCTTGGAGACATCTGACAGCTTCAGAACCTCAGCCTTCCCCATCACCACCAAAATGAATGCTTCTGTCCATTCAGAGATGGAATGTGAACAAGGAGGCCTGTTTCAGGTCAGTACTTCCCCTGAGCATGACGTAATTCCTCTCTAGATTGGGGGTCGGTACTCTGGCCCTCGAAGTCCACTGTCATGCAACCCTGAACATACACCTAAACAAGCTAATCAAGGTCTTCAGGATCACTGTGTTTGATTAGGGTTGGAGCTACACTTTGCAAGACAGTGGACCTCAAGTGCCAGAGTTACCCACCTCTCTTCCTAGTTGCTCAGTAAATAGAATCCCTGTCCTGTTTCATATTGCAGATATGCAGTGCACCCCCAATCCCCCTCCTCCATTAGAGACAGGCAGTGGCTAATGTGAATGCCTCCCTCCCTTCCTCAGCGTGTGGTGTGCCCGGTGGAGGCCAGCCTTAACGGGCTCCTGTGGAACCGATCCATCTCCCCCAACAGCCTGCTGGAGACCACCATAAGTGAGGAGGTGCGTCCTCATGACCTGGAGGAGGAAGAAGGGATGCTGCAGGTCCAGCTGCCCCATCTGCCCAGCACTACCTCCCGAAGACATACGCTTGCAGAGGTCTCCGCTCGATTCCACCAGTGCAATCCACCCTGTAAGTGCAATGTTAATAATATGGTGACTTTTAAGATTTAATGCACAGATCTGGTTGTTAATTACATCTGTTCTCTTCTCTCAGGTATTGTTGTTAGTCCCTCAGACGGTGCTTCCTCTGACAGCTGTCTGAAGTCCTCCTCAAACACCAACCCAGCTCACTCCACTGCTGTAAAGGATCTTTCATCAATGCTCGTCTCCGGTACTGGCCCTGGGGCCTTAGCCTCTGCTGGGACGCCCCTTGCTCTTTCCTCCAACCTACTCTTGCAGAACCAAGGCAGCATGCTTGCAGCCAGCTTCCAGGAGGGGCGTAGAGCTTCAGACACCTCCCTTACACAGGGTGAGGAAAAATCTACTTTAAAACACATGTGCCAAGAATCACACCATAGACCTATTGTTGAAAAATCTTAAATGGCTTAAAAAAAATTCTAACTGGACTGTGATTATTTCTGTAGGACTAAAGGCATTTAGACAACAGCTAAGGAAAAACACTCGTGCAAAAGGCCTGCTGGGGTTGAACAAGATCAAGGGTCTGGCGCGACAGGTGTGCCCTCCGACCTCCAGAGGCAGCCGTGGGTCACTCGGCCCAACTATGTGCCCTCCCTCAAGTCTCCAGAGCTCTAGTGGTCCCCGTGAGCGCCGCAGCATGCTGGAGGAAGTTCTGCACCAGCAGAGGTGAGAAGAAATCTATACCTACGCCAGAATGCTGAGGATTGGTTCAACCCTGTTTGCAGAGGCACCCCAACACTACACATTTTCAAACTCTTCGTAATCAAATACACCTGAATCAGCTTATCAGCACATTAGACCTGAAATGGATGGAACAGTAAATAGACTCTCTGTCCTGAGACATCCAAACTGTGCCGTCGGGGTGCCTTCAGCAACAGGGTTGGAAAACACTGGAGTACATATACCTAAACTCTGTTCTTCTTTCATCATACAGGATGCTACAGATCCAGCACCAGCCTCAGCCCCAAGTCCAGTCTCAGCAACCCATGCTCTTCCTCTCACAGTCCCACCCTTCTTCTCCTCCCTCCAACAACCTCTTCGCCCCTGCTGCCCTCTTTTCCAACCCCCCGACTCAAACTATCCTCCCCCAGTGCCAGCAGACCTCCATTGCCTTTCAGCACAACCTGTGGCAGCAACAGCAGCAGTCTCTTGACTCCTCTTCCTCGTCCCTGTCTCCCGTGGCATCTGCTGCCCATCTTCTTGAAGCTCGTCTGCACATCAGCCAGCGGCCACATCTCCACCCTCAGTCCCAACAGCACTTGCAGATCCAGCCCACCATCCTGTCCCAGGGGCCTTTCTCCTTTCTGCCCCACCAGGGCAGTTGGAGCCTGAGCACCAGCACTGAGCATGAACCTGATGTCCAGGAGCTGGTCTGTGCTGGTCAAAAGCAGCAACTCAGCAGCTGTGTCATGGTCAAGTAAAGAAGGCAAAAACTTTGAAGAAGATCTTAAGAGCGATGCTTGTTTCCACCACTCTTAGTCCAGAGTGATCCAGTGGACAATGGTTTTGAGCATCAGAACCAGAAGGCATCTAATTTTGATGATGCTTTCAATAGTTATCTAATGCAAAGGAGAGACAATTGTACTGTCTCTGGACACACAATTCCATGACCATGTCTATATGGGTTGGAATGACCAGAGACAATAAGAAGCAATAACAAACCTCTTCATTGAGCCCACGATCCTTGCCAGTGTTCCTGTCCGCAGAGCAATAAAGGAAGGGGCTCTGAACAAGGAACTGAAGGGGCTCTGAACTGAAGAGTGTGAGTTTTCGTCCATTTGCGAGTGGGTCCACTCATATATAAAACTGGCCTCCGTAATCGCGAATGATTATGTCAGAGATGCTTCTATACAAGTATGAAAATAGGACAGTGATGTCTTCCTCACAGATTTTTCCAAGGATTTCCTTTCAGGTCGTGAGCATTTTTTTTCTTCTTTTTTTGTTGTGTTTCACATCTCCAGAGAAGACCAAAGTTGATTGCTTTTTGTTGAATTTCTTTGATTTCTTTCCTAGAAGTTCTTGTAACAAAATGCAGTATCTGAATTATCCTAAACTTCCAAAACCAAGAAAAAAATACTGTCATTTCATCTGTGATGTAAAAATGTGTGCAAACTAGCCACAATATGCCTCCAATTATTTGTGTGCAATGAAGAGGCGCCTTGGGGAAAGATATAAGCACAAGAGGTACTGCATAGTGTTCACTTAGACCAGGTTTTTGAGCTTTAGTTATCTGTGACTATGACTTTAATGCTGCTTCGTGTTGTGTCACATCCATACAAAGACACTAGAAAATTATGATCACATAAATGTGCACCTACAGTACCAATGATTTAATTATATTAGGAGACATTGTCAGGTCTAGCTTTTCAGTTTTGGTCCCTCCAGACTCCTCTTCCATCAGTTCACTACCTCCTCCATAACTGATCATTCACCTCAGAAGGCTCTCAAAACACACTGTATGAGAATAAGTTAGGCCCATAACAATGTCTTTTTTTAAACCGTGAACAAAGAATATGAGAATAGTGCAATATTTCACATTGAAATGTAGAACCAGGAGAGGAAGCTGTTGTAGGGAAGCAAGGTACTTCATGCCTGATCATGTTATTTTATTCTTTCTTTTTTAGAGCATGTTTTTTTTTTCTTTCCTATTTGTAATGATTGTATATACAAGATCATTTTAATGATGTATTCTGCATGAGCATAGGAAACAAGAGCCTGGCGATTTTGTACAGCTTGTTCTGTTTGTGACAGAGATTGCCTTTGCATCCAGGCTAGCTTGGTAGTATGGCAGAACTAGACAAATAACAGGAAAAGCCAAAGAGAGAGCGCAGCTAGGGAAGATCAAGAGAAACATACTTTTTCTACAGATGTCATGGTGGTGAAAAGCTCTCCTTTTATTAAAGTGTAGCGTGTTCAAATCTCCCAAAAGCAGTCTTACTGCTCAGATGTAAAAGTTAGCTGCCTCCTCTAGTTAACAAATATTTCATAAGTAATTGTTTTTAGAAAGCAAAGGTCCTCCATTTCTCAGAAAGGCCATGCATTTACATACTCTTTCTTGATTAAAATGCACACACAACATAGCTGAAGTCATGTCTTGTAGCGATTGAGTTTCATTTTATAATTTTTATAATTTCAGTTTATATAATCTAGGTGCTAGAAGTAGATTTCAGAAGTGTTTTGGGCTTGTGTGCTATTTATATGAAATAATAGTGTGTTACCATTGTTGAAGCTCCACAATTAGCTTGAATCACTGTTTTCATAGCCCTAAATGATCCTGTTGCATGTCTGTCTTTTGTGAATTCAACATATTTGTGCAATGGTTTCTAGTAGTTTAGAAAAACAAAACTGTGCTGTGTTGTTTTCAAATTGGGTCATAAAACAACAGTGTTTGAAACCAGTGCAGGAAAAGATGAGATGAAGGTAAAGCTATTGAAGGTAATGTAAGAAGCAGTGTTTCCGTTTTCACCCATCACCAAAACTTGTGCCTTTGTCTGAACAAATCCAGTGGTGGTGAAACATTTTAAGCTTGATTTTAGGATATCAGAAAGATGCAGAGGTGTGTATTTATGCTTTTGTTAGTTTAAACACCCCATTTTATACTTTCATTTAATTTGCTGTTTGACAGTAATGCACTTTATAATGACAGTTGCTTTTGAAAATAGTGTTTGTTTCCACTGCAGGTATGAATCTGTAGTTACTTTTAAAACACTATGTTTTGATGCTGAACTGTAAAGATTCTATTCTGTTTGACCTTTTTTTTTTTTTTTTTTTTTTGTCATATTTCCAGAATGTGCTTGCTTGCTGTATGTATGATTGTACATGGCTGTGTGAAAGTTTATGAAAGATAGTTTTATTTATGTGGCTATTTATTTGAATAAAAATTCAGCTCTTGAAATTCATTTCTGTATAAACAAACACTATTTTTACTACACACGTACAAAATGCTATACACATAAAAATAAATTATTATTGTCTATAGTTTTTGAGTATATAAAATCTAAAATAATAAAATAATACATATGTTCAAAATAAAGCTTTTTTCAAATTGTCAATCAATTTTGAGTTATGCCAAGCTACACTGAGTTAGAGGAACTTACTAATATTTGTAGCATAAACACAAATATTTAAATTGATTACACAAATGAAGTCGCTCCAACTACTAGAGTTGTAGCCCTGGAATCATTTAATCTTATCAATTTTGGTTCAAATCAACAGTTATCATAGCACATACTAACATAACTTATTTAACGTATATTTAATGAACAAGCAAGATATTACTTGCCACTGGGATTAGCGCAGTCATTGTTTATAGAGTCAATAGTGGATATACCTGCTTTTTACGTTTTATGAAGCTTTTTTACGTTCCCACTCGAGCACCTATATAACAATTTATAGATTAACATGATGGTACACGATAGTCGATGAGTTGAATCAACGTAACTCCACAACAACTAACGTTACATAAATATATCCACTAACCATTCAGAAACATCCAGGTGCAGTCTAAAAGTTGCACCCTCTTCCCGAGTCTCTCATCTGTTTCCGCCTCCGGTTCAAACATGTAAGGCTGCACTCCACAACTGGTTATTTCTGACATTTTAGCTGAGTGAGATTTGTTTTGTTGTATTCTTAAAGAATATTGTGTATTTCTTCTAAAATTTCCTGATATTTTACTCACCTCATCTCATCCAAGATGTTCATGTCTTTCTTTCTTCAGTTGAAAAGAAATTAAGATTTTTGAAGAAAACATTCCAGGATTTTTCTCCCCACCATAGACTTCCATGACAACCAAAATGCTGAAAGTCCAAGTCAATGAAGTTTCAAAGGGCTTCAAAGGGCCCGAAGGAACGACTGGTAATTAAAAAAAAAAAAAAAAAAAAAAAAAAATGAATATACTTTTTAAACTAAATTGCTCACCTTGCGCTGCTCTGAGGCTCACCAGTGATTGTGCAATCACGTCGAAAACGTCACAGGCGGAAGCACCGCCCCAAGCAATTTAGGTTAAAAAGTATATTACATTTTATTTTATTTTTTATTTTTTTCAAAATGACAGATCGTTTCGCTAGATAATCCTGTTCCTCGTCTGAGATCGCGCAGAGCCCTCTAAAGCCCTTCAAAGCCCTTTGAACCTTCATTGACTTGGACTTTCAACATTTTGGTTGTCATGGTCTATGGTGGGGAGAAAAATCCTGGAATGTTTTCCTCAAAAAAATTATTTTCTTTTCGACTGAAGAAAGAAAGACATGAACATCTTGGATGAGATGGGGTGAGTAAAATATCAGGAAATTTTAATTTTGAAGTGAACTAATCCTTTAAGCTTGTGTAAAGGAGGTGCTGGAAGAGGGGCAGGGAGCAGCATCTCATTTGTATTTAAAGGGACACACGTTTTTTGGTCGCACCTAAATAGGGGCAAATTTCACAAGCTATAATAAATAGCCTAGGGGTATTTTGAGCTGAAACTTCACAGACACATTTTGGAGACTCCAGAGATTTTTACTACATCTTGTGAAAAGTGGCATAATATATGAGTTTAAATTACAGACAGTATTAAGTTGATGTAATGATCAACATGATTATGTCAACAGAACTCTACAAAATAATGTTTGCAACTCAAAAGGTTTAATTAAAGCAATACATTAGGATTGTTATCTTGTCACTATGCATTTATTTAGGTTGTGGTAACAGGTCCCCTGAATTACTTTTTAGAGTGGGGAATATATCTTTGTTTTGTTAAAATTGTTTTCTAAAATTTCTAAGATTTTTCTTTTACTATTGGCTTTTGTTGTTGTTATTGTTGATCTAACATAACATGGAGACATAAAATTTATTTGCAGACCGTAAACAATTCAAACCTGAGCAGCCAACAGAAACATAACAATTAGCATGCATCACAACTGCACATAATATATAATCTAATGTGACAGTTTCTGTGGAGAAGATCACAGGTACAGGGGAGATAAAGCACATGTAAACACATTCCAGTGCGTGTGCGCTCATCGCTCCTGCTGTAAGCTAGCGGGTGGCTGTGTGCCCAGAGAGCTCGGATTGATCTGTGCTGGGAATTCCATGCCCATACGTTCAGCTCCAAATCCAGCGGTCCATGCCAATCATTCTGACTGGATGCCCCGCTCCAACCTATAAGCTCAAACGCCTGCTCACCGCGTGCCAGAACTTCTGTCACATAGACTCTGATTGATGAATCTGCCGTAAATATCTTTGTGTGTATATCCAGATCTCTCTGAAATCATAGACTGCTGATCTCATGATGTGGACCTGCAGAAAAACATCAATTACCAGGAAGAGGATTCAGTTCTCTATTCTTCATGCTTCATCAGTTCATAAACATCAAAGGTGTTTCTGATCTGAATCATAATAACACTAAATCATTTGTGATATTAGTCATGAAACGCTATGAAAAGACAATCTACACCAGCATTGAACAAAATTAAGCATATTTCCCCCAAAACAGAATTCGGCAACACTTTATAATGACTATAGTGTAATAAAGTACTTACAAATCATTTGCTATTAGTTTATAGTTAATTAATTTGATATAAACTGTAGTTACGTTAATAAACTGAATGGTGAGTTCTTCATTATTGTCACTGTAATTAACAAATTATAATTGTTTAATTAGCTCACATGTAAAGAGTTAAATAATGCTTTGTTAACAACTTATTTACAGTAAATAGTTTTTAGATTGGAGAACATGGGGAACATTATTAGGGGAACATTTACTGGACATTAATTGCATTCATATTTAGTGTTCCTTAAAATATTTACAAATACATTAAACACACACGCACGCACGCACGCACGCACGCACGCACGCACGCACGCACACACACACACACACACACACACACACACACACACACACACACACACGTTTCATGTTTTATGGGGACTCTCCATAGAAGTAATGATTTATACTGTACACACTGTATATTCTATCCCCTAACACTAAACCTACCCATCACAGAAAGCTTTCTGCATTTTTACATTTTCTTTGACTAGTTTCTTTGACTGTGTATTTAAGCCTGTGTTTAGTCCTGTCCTGTTGCCAGTTATCGTTGCGTTTAGCTTGTTCTGTTCTGTGTTCCCAAGGTCTTTTTTTGAAACCTGTAAACTGCTGCCAATAGATCCTGTCTCATCCTTGCTGCAACCAGCGTGTGACAACTAGGTTATCAGGATTATCTAAACACACATGATTATCCAACTACAAATTTACATAATGCATTTTTTTTTGTCTAGTTTGAGTACAAATATCAATATAACAAAGAAATAATACATTTAATAAAACTAGATGAGTAAAATTTCATGACAAACTTTGATGTTGGCTTGACAAAGCCAGGTCTGAAGCTTGAAGTTTTACTCTTAGAAAGTTAAAAAGAAATGTTACTAGTGTCACAGTTTAGTTCAGTTTGTTTTCATTAGTCAAATGTCTTTGTTCATTTACCGCCACTCTTCAATCACCTTGGAACTAATCTCAGTTCCTGTTTCTCCTCAGTTTGGTGTCCGGTACTGTTTGTGTCCTGTGCACACAAACATGTCTCGCATGTTGGCTTGTTATTTGGATTGTATTAATAAACCCTGTGTTATCTTCATTATCGTCTTCATCTTCCTTGAACCTGAGCGTTACAACTAACATGTTGCTAGCATGATTTAACACTTAGCTAGCATGTTATAGCATGTTGCTAGCATGTTGTAACATAATGAACTTACATTGAAAAAATGTAGACCAAATTGAGTTCAAAATGGTTTTGTGAATGATGCTGCCTGTCAAACATAAATACTTATTCTTTATTTTCTGCACTTTAAAGTTATCAACAACATGGGGAAAAAATAAGTATGGGAATTATATTGACCAAAAATTGTTAAGCAATTCAAACTTAACTTCAGTTTCAAACATTTAAACCCAATGAACAGGGTTTTAAAGACATCATAAACAAATTGAGTCAAGACTTTTTAATTGGAATTCCTCTAATATTCATTAGAGGAATGTTCAAGTAGGCTTAGCATTTGAAAGCTATTAGTATTTGTGAGGGCGTGTAATATTTTAGGTAAAGAAAAAGGCTTTTTACCATAGCATATTTGAACAGCTTTTTATTTATTTTTTTCTCGCATAACAGTATCAATCCAAGATCCAGATAATCAATCCAAGTGAAGAGGAATGCATTTATTGCTAAACACTTGACATCTCTTGGGATGTAGAATGGCATATGATGAGTATCAGGTTAAAGTTAGATCTATTTAATGAGGCAAACATGTGGATGTAATGACATTAGGGTTAAATAGTCTTGCAATAGTCTTGTGTATGTATGGTAGGTAAGCCAGAGGTATTTTGGTACGGCACTGCTCTATCTTTCCCTTCTGGGACACGCTGTGGCCAAGATTGTAAGCTGAGATAAGTATGAGCGAGAGATGAGTTGATTCCGTCAAAGGTCATGTAGTGCAATGTTGGGAGACTAGCAGCTATCCGCCCTTGACTGGAAGCTCAAAGAAACCACTTCAAAGTCATTTAAAAATGCTGTTAGCTTTTAGTCTGTTTTACTTGTCCAGGTAAGTAAGAGTAAATAGAAATGGGAAAGTCTATATCAGGAATGGACAACGTCTGGAGTTCCTGTCTGTGCCTGCAAAGTTTAGCTCCAACCCTGATAAAAAAACTCACTTGCCTGTAGCCTTAGCAAAGTAACTTGAAGGCAAGTGGGTTAGCAAAAAATAAATAAAAAAGGAAGGACCCATTCTTTTTTGTTAATGGATGTCATTGGTAGAGATGCTTCACTATACTGAATAAATTGCTTTTGTGGGAAAGCGACTGCCCATCTGCTAATCTTTGCTTTTAAACATTAGTTTTGGATTTATCTATTTTTAGAGTTTACACCGAAAAAATGCTGTTTATAAGAGAAGTCATGGACAATTGAGCAACAGTTATGATTCAGTTTATGGCACTTCTCATTCATTTCTATGGAATCTGCAAACAGTGGCTGAATCAGAAATCGCCTCCTAATCTCTCAATCACTATTCCCTACCTTAGTCCACTAATACAGTTCACTTGAAGGAGTGAATGAAAACAAGTGAGCGAATTTGGACAGATGTTGAATTCATACAATGCTTGTACACTTGTTATTGCGGGGCAATGTGGGAATGAATGAGTGCATTCAATAACGTTCACTATGGTTTTGGACACCACTAAAAATGTCTGTCCCCTCAAATAATGCCCACATGTGATTCAAGTTGGCTGTTACACTTTGTCCAATGGTAGAGCTATGGACCCTCGTATCTCCCAATAATAAGACTATCGATGCGTCCCAATTTGCATACTATATGTCCTAGCATTCGAAAATAGAATTAGTACGTCCCAAATCGCATGTTGAAATGAGTATTCCAAAGGTACCCAGATGGTCTATTATTTCCGAAGTGCAGATCGATGCTCACTCTAATGGCTAATATTGCCCACAACCCATTGTGAGTTGGAATTAGATTAGAACCACAAACTACAACAATGACAGATGTGCGAGTCCGACGGTTACATAGAGAGGTTTAGATAAAGGGGTTTGATTGAATAATTATCAGTATCTAACATGATGAAAATATATTTATTTTTATATTATCCACATTATATTTCATCCGCAACAGCATTGTACACTTTTGTAATGATACGTTTGGCCATTAACTTTTAAATGCATTATTATATTTAAATTGCAAACACATGAGGAGAGTCTCTTCATGAAAGACCCACGCACGAATAGCAGATCAACGTGCTACTACATTTCTCTCCGATATGGTATAGGAAATTTAACTGGCTTTTAACTGTGACAAGATGATTGACAGGGCAGTTTAAATGGTGACAGGATGCATGTAACTAAGCGACAGAGCTGTCTGTTAAAGATGACGAAGAAGTGAGTCCCAAAGCTTGCTTACTCTTCTGCTACACACTCAAAAGTATCTACTTTTTCTTCACAAAAAGAATGCATACTTTTAGGTCGTAGTATAAGTAGGCGAATTGGGACGCAGCGCATCGCTGGCCTTAGTAATCCTGAAGACATTGCTTAGCTCGTTCAGGTGTGTTTGATTAGGGTTGGAGCTAAACTCTGCAGGACAGTGGCACGCCAGGACCAGCATTGCCCATCCCTGGTCATATTTAAAGACCCTTAATCACAATATACGCTCATAAAGCACAATATGTAAGATTTTTAGATTAAAATATCCAAAAACCACTAGAACAATGTTATATATTTTGTTGACCTGTGTACTTACATTATCCCAAATGTTTACAACAATGTTTAAATCCAGAGAAATCAGCTATCTTAACCAGTGTTACGGACCATTTTCTTTTGCGTCGCTTGTCAGTAGTGTACGCACAGTCACGTTATAGCATAACTTTCAACACACTCAAATGTATTTAGTATGCTTGCTTTAACCATGTAAAACAGCGCTGCGTTACCCCACAAACGCAATGAAAAGAGCAGAAGCGGCCGATTGCAGCAGAAGCGTAGTAAAAGCTCAGAGACCCATTCAGATTACAGATTCTGAATCGCAGATTACCATTCGCTCCCAAGGGCTCTCGGCGTGCCCTGCTTCATACCATCATAACGTTAATAGAACTTTAATACATTCGCTCATTCATGAACACGATTTCTGCCGAGTCCATCAGATTCCTTTCCATCGGATGTGGAGGTGAAGAGTCAAAACTACAATTCCCATGATTCCACGCTCTTTCACGGCATCATCAAACTACGCCTTTGTTTTGAATTAGCAACCTCTAGCGGTGAAACTTACATACTGTGTCTTTAAAAAAGTATATTAACTATATTATTGCCCAGCTCTTTATATTAACTTGGATTAAGTACATCCAACTTTGCATACCTAGAGTACAGTGGCGTAAAGCAATCTATATAGTATATAGTAAATCAACTGAATTGTAGAAAAGTTTAAACTATATTATCGCCCAGGTCTAATCTGCTAAATGAAGATATTAAGATATTATAAACATTAACAAAGCACTATACAAATACATTTGACTTGATTTGACTTTTAATTTGCACCTCCAATTAGAAACATGTAAGTGACAATGTACAATCAGCCGCTCATCATCGCAAAATAAACTCTGATCAAGACCTTGATGTGAGTGGAAGAGTCTTATATCACACTGGAGGAGTTTATTGTGAAATAATTACTGGGTGACTGTACAATTTCCCGTGGCTACGTAGCAATTCAATAAAAACATGAAATACTGATTTTAAATGATCTTATTATGCAAGTAGAAAGAGTGGAGTGCAAGAGAAACAAAGCTAGGAAAAATTAGATTTGGAAAACAGTCAAATTAAGTCAAAATATTGTTATTAAATAATAATAACAGGCATGATGGGAATATTTGAGCATAGAAAGCCACGGCTGGCCCATTTAGAATCAAGTATTTCAGAGAGGCATGCTACAGATGTTCTGTAAAACCACTATAAAACTAATTTAGAAGGTTGAAACTTCAGTATGTTCATCTCAAAACCAGTAAGCAGTGACTATGTACTGTGGCAGATAAAAAGTTGGCAAACTTGATATATTTGAGGAGAAATTCACACAGAGCACATTTCTGCATTTAAAAACCTGATATGCAGGGCAGTGGAATGAAAGGGGGAAAAAGCAAGTTCTAAAGCATCATGTTTTTAGAATCTTGATGTGGCATCCATAAGCGTGCCGAAAAGTCCTGAAAAGTAAAGCCAAAACGTTTTGATCGCACTCAGATGGCTGGTCCCAGTATAGGTCATAAACCCCACCCTCTCCATTTAATCGAATGGGACATGAGACAAACTAAACTATCAAATTACACTTCAAATACATTTTTTTCTAAAAATGTTTCTGTTATTTTAGGTAGTTCTTATCACGCTGATGTAAGTTCAAGTGTTTGTGTTTTTTTCTTTTTTTTTTTTTCTTTTTTTAAATAAATTTGATAAGAGTTAGTTATTTGATGCTATAAAAACGGAGGTGTGGCGTCGAGTTTGACAGCTGAGATTGACAGCTTCTCTGAGGGAAGTAGTCACCAACTGAGTTTTTTTGGGATCTTCAGGAGGAGATTTGAGCTTTAACTTTCATTTCTACATTTTCATACCTGTTTGTTTCACACCAACATAATGAGTAGTTCTGCAGTAAACTGTACTAACCGATTCTGCGGGGGTGTGGGAAGGGTTGAATTCGCGGTTCCACTTCATGCTCACTACTGCGCAGACTTAGGTCTGAATCTGCATCAGAAGGATGTCAGCACCATATTGGGACATTGGCGGCTTTACTATTCTACAATGGAAGAGAGTGAAGGTGCATTGTCCATCTCTTTTTACAGTTTATGGTCATGCACAAGAAGCATGCCAAAAACAGAATTGTGCACTGGTCAATTCTGACACTTCTGGCTTGCTATAATATGATGGAAAATACTATCACTTGCTTCTCTGACAAGAGTTCAGACAGGTTCAGATGACAAAATGTTCAGATTATTTTGTGTATGAACTTTCCCAATAGCTGTTTGTTCAACACTTCATAATCTCCTTGTCATAAGCCGCACAGTACAGCCTATGCTGTTGGTATAAATCACATCAACAGCAAGCAACAAGTCCAACCTTACTAAACAGTTCTTTGGTGCACTGTTCTTACTATTCTGAGCATTCTGATGTGATGGATATGCCTAGTTTCACAAGATTTGGCTGTAGTGTTAATTTTTTAGAAAGCAGAGCACAAAAATCACTTTGACTAGAGTTGTGAAACAGTGAGGTGTTTAACCTTTACGATAATGGAGTCATTACAAGCCCATTCCCATTCTCTCTGTTGCATAACTCTTTTTTTTACAGTTCACAGTGACACTCCTGGAGATTATTAAAGGAGAATGTGTGGTTCACAGGTTGAGAAAAGTTTTGCGTCACTAACCAGAAACAGCCGGTACTGAGTTGGGTGTAATAAAGTCTCTCAGAAAGTGGAACCGCCTATCTGAGAAGCACACTAAGTTTGAAATGACATTTGCATTGTCATAAGTTGATTATGCACGCCAAAAAATATTTAGGCCTAAATTTAGGATTTACACAGTTTCAACATAAACTAATAAACTTGTGATGCAAATGTGATGTACATTTTAATGCATAAATGCATTGTGTGTTTTCTGTACTCAAAAAAGCATTGCATATTTATTATTTACTATTTGCATCTATTTTATTTCATTTAAATCATACAATCTCATTTGCAAAATGCATTTATTTCCCAGAGAAACTTTGTGTTTGCTCGCAAAGAACACAACGTTTTGTGAGCGAAAGCAAAGTTTCTTGGAAAGCAAAACTTTTGTGAAACATATTTTTTCCTCCCATTTTTTTTCCATTACTATGTTCTTTTAGGGCCTCCGTATCAATCTGTTTATTTTGGAAACAATTACATTTACTCAGTTAAAAAGTATGAACATGGTAAAAATATGGCTAGCTGTGGAACAGACAATATTGATTTAGTTCAAATGTATGAGATTGAAACAAATTAGATTTATTGATTATAAATATATGTTTCATCATTGTTATACACACACATTTTCATGACATGGAATATGTGCAATATTTGTACTTTAAAAAAATACTTGTAACACTGCAGGAACACCTAAAACAAACCAGTGAAGGTAAAAAGGTTATTAAAATGGTTGAAATGGTTTATCATTTGTATATGATACACACTTTCTCTTATACTTTCACAATATTTAACCAAAAATATATTGATATTGATAACAAAAAGTCCATGTTATGTCAACTACTCATGTACAATACAAAATCGTATCTATGGTAAACAGGACCAAAACAAGCTCTTAGAATTAGGCCAATTAAAACTGTGCTGTGCAATGAACTCTTCTATGTCATGCCATTGATCTGCATTATGCCCCTTCTCTGTAATGTTGGTAAATGACCCAGACTTTGATCCCAGGGCAGATAGACAGAGAGAGAGAAAGAGAGAGAGGCCAGCTAAATCAGCGCACAGCTGCTTAGTGAACTCAGCATGAAAGGCCTGTAATGGAATGCTCAGTCAGACGCCAATGCCTCCTGTACAATATTAACTGTGGCTCAATGTGCGTCATTCAGCAAACAGCTGACCCTGAGAGCACTGAAGCAAGTGAGATCCTCTCACCCTCTCCCTCTCTCATTACTTTCATTTTTTAAATTAAAACTGCTCTATTTTGCCTTCTCCCACAAACTGAAATATGCAGCAGTGTTTAATAATAACTACTTCTCCTGTTAATAATACTATTGACAATGATAATGATGTAAAGGGTACTGAATTGTTTTCAAATGTCCTTAAACTTACACTATATAATTGTTTTGGTAACACTTTATTTCGATAGTCCACTTTAGACATTCTATTACCTATAAGTAACTTTGCAACTATGTAAACTACCAGTCATTAGAGTATTAGTAGACTGTCTGTTTAAAGTGTCCCTATTATGTTTTTTCTAATATTCGAAAGGGCACGATAAATAAAGTTATTGTCTCCCAAAAGAAAGAATCGACTCTGAACCTCCTAAACGAGTCGTTTGTAATTCGAATCTCACTGCGTTGTGGTTCTACGTCACTGGAAAATACATTTGCATAATGCCTGTTTCTAAAAAATGCACCCAGCATTTTTTAAAGAGTACACTCCAAGATTTGAGAAGCAGTCGTCAGTAAAATGACATTTGAGGGCGGGTCAAGTTGTTCGCGGGCGGACAACGTACAACATAAACGGCTATGTTGTACGTTGTCGGCTATGTTGTAACGTACAACGGCTATGTTGTATGTTGTCTGCCCACGAACAACCTGAGCCACCCTCATACGTCATTTTACTGACGACTGCTAAACACAACCCAAGTTGGGTTGAAAATGGACTAACCCAGCAATTGGGTTGCTTTAATATCTGCTAACACTTTATTTTGATGCTCCCCAACAGACTACTGGTACTAGTAGATTAACTACATGTCAAACATTGTAACTACTAACTATGTCATCTTATTCTACTAACCTGAACCCTGACACCTAACCCTAACCTAACAGTCTACTCGGAGAGTTAGTTCACATGTAGTTGCAAACTTATAGTTAGTAGAATGTCTAAAATGGACTATAGAAATAAAGTGTAACTTTTTTATGGAAATAACAAAATGTTATTAATGGGAGAGTACAAAGAAAAATCAATTTTCCAGACCATGTCTTTACCCAAATGCATGTTGATAAATAATAATGATTCATATTTTAGCACTGACGGGCTGGATTTCACAGAAATGGAATACATTCGTCATTTGCTTGTGCGTGTCAAATTATCCGTACACAGAGGAAAGTGGCTTCAGCTGTCAGTATCATAAAGCTGTAAATATGTTTCACAGTGAACAAGAAAAACAGAAAACAAAACATTTATTTGACCATCCTCTCTGATAAAATGTCCTACACTGAACCACATTTCTCTGTGCAGAGGAGCAAAGCTGAAACAAAAGCAAAGCAGTGTTACATCATGTAGCTTTAAAGACCTTATAAAATCACAATTATTATTGTTTTGTAAATTTTAGACCAGGTCTATTAGCTTTGAGGTGTACTAGTTGGCAAAATCAACAGATAAATGCATTTAAAATGGACCAAAAATTGGTGATAACTCTTTTGCACTCATGGGCGTGTCCAATTTTTGCCTAATCAAAAGCTGAAATGACAATGCCCCTACTCAGAAATATCCTAGAAGATAAAACCAAGATTCATTGGTCATAAAATTAACATAAAATTATTCAATTTGAATAATTCAATTTCAGAAAAAGTATACTACAATAAAATGTAGTCTGTCGTAGATTGCATAAAGTTACTGACGTTGAAATGTGAGTTTGCATTGTGGTGAGTGTCCCGCAGCGAGACGTGGAGTAAGGGAGGTGTGTGGAAAGCCGGCAGTCTGTTTCCCATTCCCATGGAGGACGTGCAGATCAAGTTTCCTGTCACGTGTCAGAGTTGAGGGTGACACAGGAGAGTGCTACGTGACCAGCAGTGCATTGTGTCATGTTGTGATGACAAGACACTCCACTGTACTACACTTTAACACAATGCCTGATGATTAAACATTTTAACTGAGTTAATTACATGATATGTTATTCATTCATCAAATTAATCACAAATATTTGCCAAGAAAAGCACACAAAAGAAGATTACATTATTGTGTCAGACTAATGGACATTACAAAAAGTGGCTTTAGAAGTTAACGTAACAGTTTACAATAAGGTCTCATAATTTCATGTTAGTTAATACATTAACATTAACTTACAATGAGCAATACATTTGTTTCAATATTTGTTCATTTTTGTTAACTTTAGTTAATAAAAATTCTACTTGTATTTAATGTTAGCTCAGGACCATTAAATAAAATGGACATGCAACATTTGATTTTAATAATTTCAACATTTACATTAACAATACATTAAGATGAATAAATGCTTTAAAAATATTTTTGTCATTACTAATTCATCTTAACTAATGATGGTTAACTGCCATGTAGCTGCAACAATCACACAACACAGGAAAAACAACAAAAACAAAGAACTGTGAAAGTTTAAATACACAAGGGAGGCTAATCAACAGAAACTGAAACAGCTGTGTAAAGATCAGTAACCATAGAAACTAACTAGCGAATACAGATGGGCAGGTAGGGCAAACCAAACTAAGGCCACACCTTATAAGACTGAACACTTAATACGCATGCACATGACGTCACCGTTTCCACAAACTCGTGTTTTTGTAGTTTACACAGAGATAATAATGGTATCGGTTTTTTTAAATCTTGCACTTTGAAACCAGTTTTCAAAAGTTTGTATTTTCAGGCGGTATCATGTAAATGGCCCCAAAACACAAAGGAATTGAAATACTCCTGACATTAACAAATGAGGCCTTATTAAAAAAATATATACCACAGTAAATTTCCATATCATTGAACTAAAGTCTAAAGTTCACTGAATTTCACAGCAATCCACATTGAAAATGGTCGGTTTATGCATTAGACAGATGTCTTTGGCCATTGTGTCATGTTTGTACTTAATTCAACTAAATTAACACATTAAACTGGCAATCTTATAATAATGCCAACATTTTTATCCATTTCTGTCATTTTAACTGTGAAGAGTTTTGTAAATGTAATGTATTGCCTGCTTCTGAGAACTCGGCCATGGGAGATTGGATTTGTAATCGTGCTTCACTGAATATGTCAAATGGCTTCCTTAGAAGAAAAAAGAGGAAAAGCTGAAGATACGTCATGTCACGCTCCAAGAGTCACGCTCATCTAACTTTGGCTGTGTGTCAAATGTATAGTCCATTATGTTTACATAAGAGATAAACCACTGTGTAGAAGGGAACTGACCTCATTGCCTCCACTGATTTTGGGTCACACAGACATGATGGTGCACTCTCTGTCTGTTGCTGAGCCCTGGGTTTTCATTCTGCCCCGTTTGCGCTGACTGTCACCTCTGTTTGTGCCGGTTGAAGCTCAGCACTGAGGGGACCTGTGATGTCATCGATGCATGCACTTAAGGCCTTCCCACACCGAGCTATTAAAATTCAAACCGCTGCATGAGACAGTGTCATATCTCAGAGGAATAAACTCTCTCTCTCTCTCTCTCTCTCTCTCTCTCTCTCTCTCTCTCTCCACAAGAAAACACAACTTAGATAAACATAACTTGATGAACAGAATCTGGTTACATACTACTAACAATAAACAGTATTTGTTTATATAATAGAGAAACCCACCGATGACGCAAACAACAATTCATTTATTTTCATAGATGTTTCATTTTTATCAAACATTGACAAAAATAGAGAACAGACGCAACAAGATATGGATTGAGATTTGATGAATGAACAGAACACAAAAGCGCTGGTTGTGATTGGCTATTGCCAGCCTTTCCCATTTAAGACAATATTGTCAACTGTGGTTACTCTCACTGATTTTAAAAAAAAACAGTAAAAACAGTAAAAACATAAGAAGCATTATGAATGTATTATTATTACTAATCATCCATATATTTTCTCAAATTATTTTGCTAGTGATGGTTGACTTTATATTGACATACACTACCATTCAATAGTTTATGGTTTGTAAAATTTCTTAATGCTTTTGAAAGAAATCTACGGAAGTCTACAGTAACCACGGATGCATTTAAAAAAAAATCTAAAATATATAGTAAAAACAGTAATATTGTGAAATATTTTTACAATTTAAAATACATTTTTATTTGACAAAAAAAAATAACACACATAACACAGTGTGTGTTAGTCCATAACACTCACACACTGAATATGGCTGACCTAACGCCCCCCCCCTCCAATAAGGCGTGACCTCGCGCCATAACGGGATGAAGAGGGCTGTAGCCAGGGAACCAGGAGTCTCTGGATGAAGATGACATGCAAGGGAGGGACTAGCAGAAGACACAGGAGGAACCAGGGCAGAGCAGACAGAGGGAGGAACCCTGGAGGAGACAGGGCCAATAAGTGTGTTCGACATCGGCTGCGGCTGAGCAGACATGGCGGAGCAGCCAGAGGGTGGAACCCTGGAGGAGACAGGGCCAATAGGAGGAGACAGGGCCAATAGATGTGTTCGACATCGGCTGCATGCAATCGATTGGCGAGAGTAGCCTAGCTGCGTACAGGCGGGGAGGAGCTGCAAACAGAGATGTGAAGCCGGACACTTTCTGCTTCCCATAATGACGCTCGAGCTGTTTGCATACATAATCACAGCTGAAGTGAAATAAATTAAATATTTGTCAAATTCACAGATGTCTCAGAGATATTTTAATTTATGTACTGCTTAATACAGTGTGTGTTTGTACAAGAATAAAGTTCAACATAAGCCTACACTATCAATGAAGTGGGGTCTACGTTTTTTTTAATCAGTTTTATTTTGATTAACATCGCAACTACATGAAAAGACGTTTTACTGTTATAAAATACAGATTTGTGAGCATTAGTGGAACTTAAGGTTTTAGAATAAACACGAAATGCACGTGATCGTTGTCATGCGGTGAATCCGGCCAATCATGGAACAGCTGTCATTATTAGCACTCGTGCAGCCGCTCTGGAGAAGCTGCGCAGAATGAACCAGCCAGCTGCTCTTGAATCACTCTTGCTGCATTTTGTTCTCATACGTCAGTCACATAGCGTCGCCGCTGCCTCAAGTCGGACAACATTTCTAACTGGCATGCACTGCTTCAAGTTAGCCGGTGATCGGTCTGTGCATCGCTGCATCAAGTCAAACAAGCCTGATGACTTCAGGGGACCGACTGACAGAGGCAGAGCTGATGCCAGTGGAACCGAGGGTGTAGCCGCAGAGCCGACGCACCACGGTGACACCGAAGATGTCCTCGGCTCCGGCGACCGAGGCACGGCGGGGACACAGCAGGCCACTGTGGAGCTGGAGCGACTGAGACCCAAGATGGAGTTGGAGGGAGTGAGGAGCACAACTGAGCCAAAGGGACAGAGGGAGGAGGTGCAGCCAGACGAGTAGAGTCCATAAGCGAGGGCGGGTCGATGAGTGACCAAGACAACATCAGAGGCGTGAGGGAGACAGGCGGAACTGGTGGACTGGTGGTCCATGGCAGAGCAGAGGGAGGTAAGAGCCAGGGCAGCGTCAAAGACTTGACGGGCTGAGGTGGAGTCCTAGTTGTGGAGGCCGGAGACAGAAACCATGGATCCACCAGCCCAGATGTAGCTGTGGACTGGCAGACCCACAGCAACCACCCCACTCTGAAGGTGGATGGAAGATGAGTGGAGGGGCTGACAGACAGAGGCAGAAGAAGGGCTGGAAGGACGAAGATGAGCAGAGGCAGGAGAGGGAGGCTGGGTGGGACTTCAGGGTATCCGGGTGGAACTGGGGCTTTCACTTGACCTTGGACGGGGGATGAAGTCCTCTCTGGACTCTGGGACACAGAAGAAGTCCTCTCTGGACTCTGAGCCACGGAAGAAGTCCACTCTGGACTTTGGGGAATGGCAGACATCCTCTCTGGACTCTGCGGAACTGAAGAAGTCCTTTCTGGACTCTGAGGCATGGAAGAAGTCCACTCTGGACTTTGGGGAATGGCAGACATCCTCTCTGGACTCTGTGGAACTGAAGAAGTCCTCTCTGGACTCTGAGGCACGGAAGAAGTCCTCTCTGAACTCTGAGGCATGGAAGAAGTCCTCTCTGGACTCTGCAGAACTAAAGTCGTCCTCTCTGGACTTTGGGGAATGACAGACATCCTCTCTGGACTCTGCGGAACTGAAGAAGTCCTCTCTGGACTTTGGGGAATGGCAGACATCCTCTCTGGACTCTGCGGAACTGAAGAAGTCCTCTCTGGACTCTGAGGAATGGAAAAAGTCCACTCTGGACTTTGGGGAATAGCAGACATCCTCTCTGGACTCTGCGGAACTGAAGAAGTCCTCTCTGGACTCTGTGGAACTGAAGAAGTCCTCTCAGTCTTCATTGACTCATCCTCGAGAACACTGGTGTGGGCAATGGAAACAAAGCCAGGGATGAAGACAAGGAGATCCTGGCTCTCCTGGGCCAGGACGATAATTTTTGCCCTATCGTCCATTTTGGAGCGGTCTTTGGGTTGAAGACGAAGACAGACAGATACAATAGAAAAGGAGATTTTAATGGTGACGGTTCTCAGTGAGCAATACAGGCAGGTAGCAGCACACACTTACTATAACAGTGATCAGACACAGACTGGGAGAAAGGGGAGAACTAAATAGGGAATACAAACTAGATGATGAACAAGACACAACTGAAGGGAACTAGACTAACGAAGGTAATTATGGGAACTGATGACTGGCAGGAAAACGGGACAAAGAACCATGTGACATGAAAACAAACACTGAAAGTCCATAACACACACTGAAAATGGCTGACAATAGCATTATCAAAATCAAACTTTTGTACGAAATGGCAATATTACCATATTTTTGTCTAACCAACTACACACTGTTGGGCATAATGAAAAGCACTCTCATCTTATTATGCTTTGCCATAATACTAAAATATATAGTTCAAATTGTAGAAAATTCTTCAGATTGTTCACATGCACAGAAATATTTGCAGATACACACACATGCTGTTGAAACAATTTTTTATTTTTTATTTTCACCAAACAAGTCAGTGCAACATATGCACAGCAGATATATTTACATTGGACTGAACAAAAATATGCTCACAAAAACAGAACTGAAAAAGAAAATTGCATCCTCCCTCTTCCTCTTCCTCTTCATCTTCCTCTCTCTCCAACGTCTTCCATTGTTGTTGTAAAAAAAAGGTGCTCACCTGTAGTCTTTTCATAGTGCTTAGATCCTGATTGAAGTGTTAACAATTAACCAACGAGGTGTTTGGCCAGGTGGCACATGTGTTGGCCAGTTAGCTCATGTGTTATTTTGAATGGCAGTGTTTTGAAATGGCAAACATGTGACTTTATGTCAGATTGTTGTGTCTTATGCAGAGAACCATGTTCAGTGCATTTAAAAAGTGTCATTTTGAATTGCAAAATGTGAGTAAAGCAGAAAATGTGTTTAGACTTTAGGAGACTTGAGTAGAGGTTTTTCTCTCTGTATGTCAGTTTAAATAATTGTGCATGTCATTTTAGTGTGTTAGCAATTGGAAAAAAAAAAAATTATTATCAATGTTGAAAACAGTTGGTTGCTTAATATTTTGTGGAAACTATGATGGGTTTTTTTTCAGTATTTTTTGATAAATAAAACGCTCAAAACAGAATGGTGTGTGTGTGTGTCAAGTCAAGTCACCTTTATTTATATAGCGCTTTTTACAGTACCAATTGTTTCAAAGCAGCTTCACAGTGTTAACAGGAAAATAATGGAACAGAATTTGATTCGGCTGTACAGCCGCTCTGGTGAAAATGGTGCCGTTATCCGGCTATTTTCAATTATCATATCAATGCAGGCAGATCAGTAATATAGTAGAAATTTAAGTGTCCCCAACTGAGCAAGCCAAAAGCCAAATGTGATGGTGTGTGTGTGTGTGTGTGTGTGTGTGTGTGTGTGTGTGTGTGTGTGTGTGTGTGTGTGTGTGTGTGTGTGTGTGTGTGTGTGTGTGTGTGTGTGTGCGTGTGTGTGTGTGTGGACTACAACCTGAATGCACACAGACTCCTAGGGACCCGTGTCACTGTGGGGACCTAAAGCTTATAAATCATATAGAATGAGTTCTTTTGAAAATGTAGAAAATTCAGTACATTTTTTGTGATGGGTAGAGTTAGTGAAAAGGGTATAGTATATACGGTTTGTACAGTATAAAAACCATTGCGTCTATGGAAAGTCCCCAGAAAGATAGCACGCCAGACAGTGTGTGTGTGTGTGTGTGTGTGTGTGTGTGTGTGTGTGTGTGTGTGTGTGTGTGTGTGTGTGTGTGTGTGTGTGTGTGTGTGTGTGTGTGTGCCTAATGTACTTGTAAACGTTTTAAGGAACACTTAATACTAATGCAATTCATGTCTAATAAAAGCTGGTTTAAAGCACTTAATGATATTTTCCCATTTTCTGTGACCTAATCTATAGTGAAAACTATTTATTCCTAATAGCAAATTAACAATTCCTTTAATACAAGCTAATAAAACAATAATAATTGTTAACTGCAGTGACAATTATTGAAGAACTTTTTATACATATTATTATATTAACAGTGCAGATACTATATTAACTATGAATTTACTATAAATGTAAATACTTTATTACTGTACTTATTATAAAGTGTCACCAGTAATAAAAGACAAATTGATACATATGTTAAAGATTTTAAGTAAAACTTTTAAGTATTTGTAAGCTCATGTACAATGGTGAGATGCATATTGTCAGATTAAGATTCCTTATTCCTTATTAGGAACTGCTGTATAGCACTAACTCTGCCTCCAAATGTATAGATAGGCTTCAGGGCAGTGCAAAAAATCTGTCTACTTCTCTAGACTTGTGTGGCAGAAGTTCTGATCATTGGAGACAGACAAAATTCCCCAGGGTGTAAAGACATGGAGGCGGATTTCCCTGAATAACACCAATCTAATGCAGTTAGCCTCTCCCTGCGGAGAAGAAAAACTCCTAATAATCCTTTTGCGTCAGCAACTTTGAAAAACCGCTTTTGTGTTGATTCATACACATTTCAGTAATGATGAAAGATAGTCCTGTCACTGAGTGGAAGGAACATTGTTAGCTGCTATCGCAATCTGCGTAATTACAAATAATCACCATGCAGAAGGATTCATTAGAAGCTAATGTATCAACTGCTTTGGCACCTTTTCTCAGCCAGATATCCAAAAGATAATAATGCTTTTACGCAATGTGCCATCATGAAATTTACAAATGGTATGTGACAAAGGAGATTTTAGTGTAGTTAAGATCATTATTACAAATATTTGGATTATGCAGCTGAAAATATGGTGATGAATATCTTCAACACTTTTGAGGTTGTTTGCAAGAGTTCCAAAGGTTATGTGCTTTCATGCCTCATGCCAATTCAAGAGCGCCCTCCTCTGGTTCAGAATAAACCCCCGACGCAGTAGAAAAAAACAATGACACAGACATTTGGAAATGTGGTCCCCTTTTATACGATTGTTTTTTTAGTAGATAATTAACAAAACAATATAAAAGATTCAGCATTTCCATACTCTGTCTATAAAATGCAATTACATTGTTAATGTAGTGGCAGTATGTGTAATTAAAAACAAGAAATACAGTTACTAATAGTTCAAGCAAGTAGCCTAATACTTTTCATAGATTATGAGCCTTATTATGATTATGATCTGTTTGCACAATGAAATCAGTGTGAGGGTCAACAAAGCCAACTAGACATTAGCCTTCAGAGGGGCTGACTCACAAATGAGCTCAAACGTTTGTAATATAATAACAGTACACGTTGGAAGGTCATTCCTAGAATTTTCCTTTTTCTCAGTGACAGGATCAATTACTCACTTGAATGAGCCACAAACGCCTCTTGGCAGTCATTCAAATCAAAGCATAGAGTCGAACTGTTCTTGAACAGTGCACTGTGCACATCCAAAACAGCAGGAAATGCATCATTACTGGAATATTCAACCCTTTGTTTAGTGGGAATCCTATGGTTCTTATGCTCAAATGAGTTCCTGCAGCTCGACTAGTAAAGCATGGCATTAGCAATGCCATGGTCATGCCAAATTAACACACAAAAAGATAAAATGCATACATTTGTTTCAAAATGTCTGCAAAAAATAGTTAAAGAACAGAAAAAAATATGGAATTGCAAAAAAATAAAAAAATAAATAAAAATGAAATGATAGTCTGTGAGAAAGGTCAATAATTATATAAACTATATGGCAAAAAATGTGGACCCTCCTATTTAATGTTTTTGGCTAGACTAATAGAGATCAACTGATATTGCTTTTGAAAGAGGCCTGAGGCTTCGATGGAGGGCGTGGAGCTGGTGACGGATAGAAGCCTGGGGTAGTTGGCCACAGGTGCCATGGTGGCGCTGACGGTGGGAGGATCCAGGGCAGAGTCCTGACTGAGGGGGCGGAGGGAACCCTGGGACTGATCAGCAGAGGCAGAACCATGGTCAGTGGAGGACCCAGCGGAGCAGAGAGGTTGACGACCCAGGCGAGATTGAAGGCCTAGAAGCCTGAGGATGAGCTGCTGGCACCGCCGGGATCCAGGAAGTCTGTTGTGAAAGTTGGGCTGACCTGGAGTGACGAGGGAGCTCAGTGGAGTCTCAGGGCAGATCCTCGCCTCGGCTTCATGCTGAACTGGTGTAGGGGAAGCCTGAGGCGAGGAAGATGAGCTGCACAAAGCTAGCAGCGGGGGCAGAGCCGAGGAGCTGGACAATGTCAGCGGTGCCGATGGATCTAGGGGACTGGCCATGACCAGCGATGAAGATGAGACCAGGAAGTCAGGCAGGGATATAGACAGAAGATCACTTCTGAACGGGACCGGTGACGAAGATGAAGACTCAAGGGTGGGGGCTTGGGTGGGAACTGGATCCCTGGACCACAGCTCTATCAGGTCCAGGTCTGCTCCTGGCTCTGAGATGGACTGACCCGCATGCATCAAATCCGGGGCTTTGATGTTCTCTGGCTCTGGTTCCTGAACAAGCTATGTGGGTGCCTCAGGCTCATTGGCTGTGAGGCCTCCGTTCTGGAGAGGAGGAGATGCAGCGCTGGTGAGTCCATCTGCTTTTTTTTCTTTACTCATTCTTGAGTGGTCGGTTCTTCTGTAACGGTGTGGTGGTTGTAGAAAGCGCATGGCGAAGGTGAAGATGAATTACAGTCTTTAACATAAACAACCACGTTACACATCTATGAGAACCAAAAAGGGACTGAGCAGAAAATGTATAAATTAAAAGTATAAATACAGATGGTAAATAAGAATACTAAACAGGAACATCTGGACAAATCAGACACCATGGCAACTAATAAGAACTAATACAGATGAGACAGAAAATGAACTAAACTGAACATATATGTGACAGAATGTTCCTACTACCACTACTACTACTACTAATAGTATTAATAATAATCATAATGTTATCCACAATGAATATGGATATTCAGATGTTACAGAATATTATTTTATTATAATAATAATGTGTTGTTCTTGTTTTTCTTATATGACAATATATTTATGAAAAGTTGTGTTGCTAGATGGTCTCTAATCTTTTTTTTTTTTTAGTTTGAGCAATAGCCTGCTGATTAAGCTATGAATTTTTCATTTGAGAATTTATTTTGACTATTTATTTAAATGTTTTATTTATTTACATAAAATGCTCACAGAACCAGCTGACTAGCCCCACAGTTTAAACTTTGCAAAATAGAGGACATAAAACCGCTGCAGCTGAAAAAGCAGAGCTTCTAGAAACAAAAACAGGCACTTTTAGAATGCAAAAGTGAAAAGGTGAAACTTGTTTTTCCTCTCTGTCTGAAGCTGCACTTTAAGCACTGGCTGTGACGTCAGTGAAGACTCAAAGAGAGAATATTCATCATCAAATGCACACAGCTAACTCCTCTTCCCTTCTTATTAACCACCCTCCAGTTACCCATACCGTCTAGATCTCTCACTGACTCTTTCAACAACCTCTTTCATTTTGCCTAATAATATAACCTGATAACCTTTTCAATTAGACTCTCGGGGCCACTTATTCTTTCTGCTTTCATAGTGCTTTTCTTCTCCTTGCATAGTGATATTTCATACCTCACCATGTGAAGAAGCAGCTGAAGTCTGAGTGGAGGCAGGGGAGGGCGGAAGCCTGGAGCGAGGCTAATGGGATGTCATTTCCATGATTTATTATGCCATTCAGTGGAATGACGCAAAAGACTCAAATTGAAACCAAAGCTGTTTTTCCTTACGTCATGTCTACCCAACCCTCAACCCTCCCAGCAACTTCACATTACGATTTTCAAGCACAAGCACAATCACCACCTTCTCCTGCATTTCAGAATCAAATGGCCCCTCTCAATGCCTCGTATTATATGGCACCCTGGCTGGCTTTTTCGGCAGTGCTCTGGGGGCTGAGTACGTCTGAAACACCTCAACCTTCATTAAACATTCCCAGCAGGAGAATCTGTGTTTATCTGCCAATAAATGTAGGTATGTTGCATATTTGACCTGCCTGTTTGTGTACATGTGCATGTAATTAGGGGCAGAGGGACAAATTTGTTCCTCTCCACAGGTTTGACAGGACAAATGTGCTCTGTCAACTTCTCGTCTGAACAGGTTTGGATGACAGGTCTGTCAAAAGTTTGGAATTTCTTTAAAGCTCCAGATGAAGGGTTGTCAGATATCACAAAACAACCTGGTTTAATAAATAAAGTGACCCCAGTTATTATGGGGTTATTATACTTTGGGTAAGGCCTTGTCCACACTAATACATTTTCATTTTCTCTCCGATTTGGCTTTCCGTCCACACTGAGACAGCATTTTTGTCAACAAAGACGGAGCTTTTTGAAAACAGTTTCCCAAGTGGACAAATTTGAAAATGCCACTTATAATGCATGTTTAGTCATGTAACCCACATTGTACCCATCATAATATCTATGGTTATATCGCCATTGCTGTGCCTTCTATTTACTTTACTGTAAAACCGATCAGTGAAATTAATTAAACGAAATTAGATCGTTTCACTCATTTAATAATGAAAGTTCATTGTACTCAAAATTTGATTATAGTAAGCTGAACTTAATATTATTGAGTTGCAGCAGATTTCTAATTCCCAACATGTTTTGTGTCAGATTGTATAAAGAAAATAAATGTTAAAATTAAGTGTTATTTTGTGTTTAGATTAACATAGGGAGACATAAGTTAGTGTTTAATGTTGTGTTATGTTGGGAATTACAGTGGTTCTGTTGTTAGTTCTGTAGGGTTACCATTGTGGTGAAGAGTAGAGCCTGTGGTTAGGTTGAGGATGGGCTACAATACTTTTAAGACCATATATATTGTATGTTGTTTGATTATATACACGCAAGTATAACAGTCTGTTTGATAGTGACAACAGCATGTGTTATTTGGGGCGAGGCTGAGAACTGTGGGAGTAAAGGGATGCCGGTGACATGACTGTTAATGAGAGACACCTGTGCAACATACTGGCCTTGCTCTGCTTCCACGGCTCTTGGCCCCGCCCCACTTGTCACATTTCTACTAACTTAAAAAGAAAACTGTTAGTTTACATAAATGTTTTGAGTATTCTGAACTTGAGTTTTACAGTGCTACTGTTCTGTCATCATTGCTTTGTACCAATGTTAGTTTTTGCTTAGTCTTATGTAACTTTATTACTTTGAGTTTGATAAACTTAAACCATTTAAGGCAATTGGTTTCCTCAAACCATTTAAGTAGCTATATAGTTGTTTAGACTTAGTTAGATTTGTTACCTGAATTCAAACTGACTGAAATAATGTGAATAATTAATATAATAAGAAATAATTGCTCTAAAGTGAAATAAACTTTAAATCTTTAAGTTGAGTACTTTAATGATTGACTAAACCAAGTGAATTTAACGTAATGTGTATGAGTTTACAGTACTCATACGTATTAGTTTCAAAACATAAATGGTTTAAGGCAATCGGTTTCCTCAAATGGTTTGAGTTACCGTAACTTATCAGGTTTTACAGTTCCTTTGTAGAATCTTCATATTAAATTCCTGCAAAGATGACAGAAGTTGCAATTTGCTGTCTGTGGCAAAACATGATGACAATTAATTTAGTGTATATTAGTGTATATTTTGCAAATAAAATAATGAATAGCATGGGATCTGTTTTATGTCTGCTCTCTCGGTATCATCCCATCAACTTTTATTGTTTTACGCATATGCAGTATGTGATTTAAGCATTTTCAGACCAGCAAATTTTGAAAAAGCTTCAAAATTATAGTGTGGATGGGTAGTGTTTTTAAATGTCAATGTTCAAATGTATTTTCAGATTTTGGCCTAAGAGATAATAATTTGTTACATTTATATAGCGCTTTTCTAGGCACTCAAAGCGCTTTACATGAAAGGGGGGAATCTCCTCAACCACCACCAATGTGCAGCATCCACCTGGATGATGCGACGGCAGCCATATTGCGCCAGAACGCCCACTACAGCTGATTGGTGGAGAGGAGAAAAGTGATGAAGACAATCATATATATGGGGATTATTAGGAAGCCATGATGGACAGAGACCTTGGTTTAACATCTCATCTGAAGCATGGTGCTTGTTACAGTATAGTACCCACACAAACCACAGGGTGAGCACCCCCTGCTGGCCTCACTAACACCTCTACCAATAGCAACCTAGTTTTTCCAGTTGGTCTCCCATCCAGGCACTGACCAGGCTCAGCCCTGCTGAGCCCTTAGCTTCAGTGGGAAACCAGCCTTGGGCTAACAGGGTGATATGGCTGCTGCCATATACTATTCTCAAAACAAGCCCTATAAAAATACATCTCAAGATGCACTTTGTGAACTGTCTAAGTTGTTCATATGCATGTCTTTATCACGTTGTGTCTTTGAACATAAGTGAACTCGACTGAGAGAAACTCACATATGATCTGTCATGACAAATGAGAAGGACTGAAACCAGACTGAAGGATGTTGGCAGATACATTCTTGCAATAAAGGTAAATAAAGAGGGCTAAACACTGATATATATATATATATATATAGACATTTGCACACACAGTCCATAAAACCATCCTGTCTGAGGAGCTTTAAAAACATAATGATAAGTTTGACTGACCACAGCCTGAGGATGAAAAACCACTGCATGTTCTTGGCAGTGAACAACTCTCCAACATACAAATCATACTGACAGACAAAACCACACCAATGTCTCAAGTTCAGGGAATTTGTGGCAATCTGTCACACTTGCTGTGTATATAATGCGATAAGGCGATATTTTATTAAATAAAGCAAAATGAGATGTAATGAACAGAGTAACACACTAGCTTACAATATCAACATCACTGGGTCAAAACTAAAACACTGGGACAAGAACTCAAGCAAAACAGAATATAGGAGATGTTGAAGTGTTGGAGGGTCGAGGTGGATTCAAGTTCTCGGAGGATTGCCATGGAGCCTGGGAATCCTCTTGCCAAACCAAAGCTGGTGACTGGAAGCTAAATTGCACATCCATGCAACACAGTGGGTTGGATGGATGAGTGAGTGGAGGAGCTGACAACAGAGGTGGGACAGATGAACTGACTGGTATTGGGAGAGGCGGCAGGAGAAGGAGACTGGTCGAGAAACCCTTTAAATCCCAACAGAACATTAAACACTAACTGATCTCTCAAGATCTCAGCATATTCACTTGTTACAATTCAGTTTGACTTTATTTGGTTCATACAGAAGTTCTTATTTGGGACTTAATAGAGATGTTGAAGTCTAATTGAAAATAATAAAGTTTGATGTCACCATTATGGTGATCAGTGTTTGCTTTAGTTGGGCTCTTGACCCTTGACTTTTTAACATCAGTTTTTGTCTGGCTGCTGTAACTGTTTGTTGGTCAGGTACATGTGAACCAGCCATCTCATCAGCTCAGGTGTAGAATCACCTGGCTTCAGGAATCACACCAGTAATCAAACTGATTGCACTGACATAGTGTTCTCTGTGTTTCAGGATGTGTCAAGTCTTTTCAAGGGGAAAAAGAAATTGAGGTTAAGAAGCAAAAAGGAGTTACCAAACCAAAACCAGAATCTGAATGCATCCATCAAATAGAAATATTTGTGTCAAATGCCAACACCTGGCTGAAAAGAATACAAAATAAACAAGAAAACAATAGTTTGTTGATGGAAATAAAATATGAACTTCTACATGATGTTTGTGATATAACTGACTAATTTTAAAGACATTTTAGATCACAGTGAACACACACTAAACTAACACAAAGAGAGTTTAACACAATGATATCACAGTGGTCTCCCATGGTGAGCTCACAGTATGAGTGCACAGTGAGTGTGCTGTGACCTCACATTGACCATAGCATGAGCACATAGTGAGTGTGCTATGATGTTACTCATGATCACATCATGAGTATCCTTGGAGCTCATGGTGAGATTACTGTGAGATCAAATTGTTGACTGGGTAGCCTACTAGCCTGGATGCCAGCCGAATTTAGCCCCGCCCACAAGAGCAACTATGCTCGAACAGGAGCTGTTCGGACCAATGAAATTGTCAGGGCGGGCTTTATACGATGATGGACAGATGATAAACAGTAAGGTAAGCATTCACGTCATCAAAGACGCTTGGGTTGAATTCATTGTAATCCTAAATGGAGAACTTGTTCGTATATGCATTCACCTTTACTATTTCTCTCAAAAATGATGATCATGTTGGTAAGTACTCTGTGTATCCTTAAATTCTTTTACAACACCGGCAAAGATTGTTTACACTCATCTTCTTCTACTTCTTCCAGCGTCCAGTCGCTCCGTTGCTCTGATTGGTTGTAGGTCTATCCAATTGAGGTCTTTCCTGGTTGAAACACGCCCCATAATCAAAGCCCAATGGAGCAGAATCAGACTCATATTCTGACTAGAATTGAGTATGACGTCAGGCTAGTAGCAGCCTACACATAATTTGTATCAAAGAAGACCATTAACATAGACGATCAGGTAATATAGTTTTCATCATCATAAAGAAAATGATTGACGAATCTCATCATTGACCTAAAGTGGTTATCCGTTACGAATAAATTGTCAAATAATCTTATTTATTTTAAATAACATTATTAATAAATTGGGAGGGAATCAGGAATCAGCATATGAATCTAACAATTCATGCTGCAATGCATGCTGGGAGTCATGAGTTGAGTCTATATTTTTGGAAACACAGTAATAAAGAATGTTGGCATTGATGAAAAAACTTTCTTTGCATGTGCCACCTTGGTTAATTAAATTCATTAAAAATGTTAAAAACTTATTTGATTAAAATGTGTCAAACTGATAGACCAGTAACCAAACATTTTCAAATTTAATTCATATTCATGATATTAATGTTGTCCACTAGAGGGAGACACACGATAAGGCATATTTTTAAGCCTTTTGAGTTTCTCTCTCTCTCTCTCTCTCTCTCTCTCTCTCTCTCTCTCTCTCTCTCTCTCTCTCTCTCTCTCTCTCAGGCAAATTTAATTGCGTTCTTGTGCAGTTATGTAATGCAAGATCAATTCGGTTTTTTAACGAAATAAATTGCATAAATAAAAATGAACGTCTGTGAGTCTGTGCAGCTCGCGCGCGGCTCTGCAAACAGCAGTGATGTCATTTGAAACGTGACGTCACAGCACATATGAGGGTTTAAAAGGCTCACTTTGCTCAATCTCCATCACTTGCAGTTATTGTTTTAGCGTTGATATAGCAAAGCTGTTCTCAAAAGAACGACAAAGTGGATCACAACAATGTTCCAACTGTGCTTACCCTTGCTATGATACATCTATGAAAAAAGGTACACCAAAATCAAACGACCTGCAGCTGCATTTACCATGACACATATACCTGAGGATGGGAGTTCAGAGACACTCAGAGCTCAAGAGTGGATTCCGCTTTATATGTGACGTCACACATATTTAGAGGATTCTTCGCTGGTATTGGCTATAAATATGGAGCGTCTCTTCATGAGCGCATGCAGTTGTGGGAGTGCAGTCGGAAAGAAGTTGCGCAAAAAAAATATGGTCAGTTTCATTGGTGGCACATGCAATCAATGTTTTTTTGTTTTGTTTTTTGTTTTTTTTCAGCATGAGGCCTGCCCTCTGTACACTCATCTAAAGGATTATTAGGAACACCTGTTCAATTTCTCATTAATGCAATTATCTAATCAACCAATCTCATGGCAGTTGCTTCAATGCATTTAGGGGTGTGGTCCTGGTCAAGACAATCTCCTGAACTCCAAACTGAATGTCAGAATGGGAAAGAAAGGTGATTTAAGCAATTTTGAGCGTGGCATGGTTGTTGGTGCCAGACGGGCCGGTCTGAGTATTTCACAATCTGCTCAGTTACTGGGATTTTCACGCACAACCATTTCTAGGGTTTACAAAGAATGGTGTGAAAAGGGAAAAACATCCAGTATGCGGCAGTCCTGGGGGCAAAAATGCCTTTTTGATGCTAGAGGTCAGAGGAGAATAGGCCGACTGATTCAAACTGATAGAAGAGCAACTTTGACTGAAATAACCACTCGTTACAACCGAGGTATGCAGCAAAGCATTTGTGAAGCCACAACACGCACAACCTTGAGGCGGACGGGCTACAACAGCAGAAGACCCCACTGGGTACCACTCATCTCCACTACAAATAGGAAAAAGAGGCTACAATTTGCATGAGCTCACCAAAATTGGACAGTTGAAGACTGGAAAAATGTTGCCTGGTCTGATGAGTCTCGATTTCTGTTGAGACATTCAGATGGTAGAGTCAGAATTTGGTGTAAACAGAATGAGAACATGGATCCATCATGCCTTGTTACCACTGTGCAGGGTGGTGGTGTAATGGTGTGGGGGATGTTTTCTTGGCACACTTTAGGCCCCTTAGTGCCAATTGGGCATCGTTTAAATGCCACGGCCTACCTGAGCATTGTTTCTGACCATGTCCATCCCTTTATGACCACCATGTACCCATTCTCTGATGGCTACTTCCAGCAGGATAATGCACCATGTCACAAAGCTTGAATCATTTCAAATTGGTTTCTTGAACATGACAATGAGTTCACTGTACTAAAATGGCCCCCACAGTCACCAGATCTCAACCCAATAGAGCATCTTTGGGATGTGGTGGAACGGGAGCTTCGTTCCCTGGATGTGCATCCCACAAATCTCCATCAACTGCAAGATGCTATCCTATCAATATGGGCCAACATTTCTAAAGAATGCTTTCAGCACCTTGTTGAATCAATGCCACGTAGAATTAAGGCAGTTCTGAAGGCGAAAGGGGGTCAAATACAGTATTAGTATGGTGTTCCTAATAATCCTTTAGGTGAGTGTACACTTCACAAATTGTCAAATACATAAAAGTACCAAAAAGTATTACCAAGTACCATGGTATTATGTTTTAGACATGAATCAGAGTACCATGTATGGCCTACATGAAATCCATGATCATGCTATATTAGGCTATACTAGGCCTATTACCATCACTGTACTATGACAGTCAATCTCCCGTCATTTATATTAGTAGCCCATATATTTCTTTGTTTTTGTGCATTTGTGTGCTGTCAGAGATCTATAGTGATTCCACTAGAAGAAAAGGAATATTTTAGCCTATTTTTTTTTTCTTCTCTCAAACAGTTTCCAAACTTTCCATCCCTTTGAAAGGAAATAAATTCATTGAACTGTTTCAAAAATATGATGTACTGACAGTATAATATATAATTAGTGTTAGGGCTGTCCATACATCAATACTACAAATCAATGTATATCGTCACTAGGCCTACTTCTTGTGATGACACAAATCTGCACATTAATCATAACCATTTGCCTTTCACACACACACCAACATAAATTAAAATAATAATGTGACAATGGCAAATATCCTCTTCAGATGAGCTTTTGACAAAGACATTAAAAGCATTATCATAAAACATCCAGTTCCCTGAAACAGATGAAACTCAGCTCTGAAGTTCATTGTACTGTTAATATTGGTTGTGTTGAGCTGCTCACTTCACAGAGGTGGCTGGTGAAAATATTATAACACATTTCACTAATATAAATAAGGAAGACTTTATTAGATCTTATACAAAAAACAAACAAACAAACAAAAAACATCTACATTTATATACAGTCAAGTCCAGTAAAGGTCACCATGATGATGTTCAGTGTTGATGATAATGTCTCTATAGTGGCTCCATATTCACTATAATTCTTAGCTGTCAGTAAAATAAAACACATAGCAACATATGCATTACTGTTGGCACATCTATTTAGAGGATTGACTAGTTCAAATTATATTATTATATTATGTGATATGAATCAGTACTTACTGCAGTGTCTCCAGTTTATAATGTGGATTATCTTTTAAAGCAGAGAGACTCTTCACACTTAAATGTCCTATATTATTCACAGACAGATCCAGTTCTCTGAGGTGTGAGTTTGATCTCAGAGCTGAAGTCAGAGTAGCACAACCTTCATCTGTGACATAACAGCAACTCAACCTGCAGAACAAGACACACACTTCACTCTTAGTCCAACTTAAGATGATATTTAAATTATTAGTTTTATGATCAAAGCTTACAGACTGTTTACTGACACCGCATCAGAGCCCTTTGTCTGGGTCGCACGGGCGCGACGGAGGAAAAGTCGCCGGAAAAGAGGGAAGAGAGCCGGCGTCCTAGTAAGACTCAGACGTCGTCCCCTCCGACCTCCTCTCCCAACCATTCTGCTGGCTAACGTTCAGTCACTGGACAACAAACTCTGTGAACTGCGGGCACGCGTCTCATACCAACGAGAAACAAGGGACTGCTGCATTATTTGCCTCACAGAAACCTGGATGTCTGCAGTGGTTCCAGACTCAGCCATCGAGCTCACGGGGTTCTCCATGCACCGTTCGGACAGAACGAAAGAGCTCACGGGAAAAGCAGAGGTGGGGTGTTTGTTTATTTGTCAACCACTCGTGGTGTGACGAAAGGAACCTACACTCCATTAAATCCTTCTGCTCCCCTGATCTGGAATTTCACATGCTTCTGTGCCGACCATTCTGGCTACCGAGGGAATTTACAGCGGTCATAATCACAGCTGTTTATATTCCTCCTCAAGCCAACACAGAACAAGCACTCAAGGAACTGTATGGGAATATAAGTGAGCAGGAAACCGCGTACCCAGAAACAGCGTTTATTGTTACGGGGGACTTTAACAAAGCCAACTTCAGAACAATAGCCCCAAAATACTTTCAGCACATCACCATCAACACGCGTGGTGATCGTGTACTGGACCACTGTTACTCTCCTTTTCGGGACGCATACAAATCTCTCCCGCGCCCACCTTTCGGCAAATCAGATCACTCTTCCATCCTGCTCCTGCCTGCTTACAGGCAGAAACTGAAATGGGAAGCACCCGCCCTCAGGACAATCCAATGCTGGTCGGACCAATCAGACGCTACACTACAGGACTGTTTTGATCACGTGGACTGGGACATGTGTACTCAGAGACTGTAACGTGTTTCATCAGGAAGTGTGTAGAAGACGTTGTGCCGACTAAAACAATCCGTGTCTACCCCAACCAAAAACCATGGATAAATAGCGATGTTCGAGCAGCCTTGTCAGCACGAACATCCGCTTTTAAATCTGGTAATGTTGATGATCGCAAACAAACCAGTTACGATCTCAGAAAATCCATCAAAGCCGCAAAAAGACAATATAAAAACAAAGTTGAAGATCAATTCAACACCAACGATGCAAGAAGTATGTGGCAGGGAATCAATAACATCACAGACTTTAAAGGGAATAAACCAGCTACGGTGAACATTGTCGCCTCTCTACCGGATGAGCTGAATAACTTTTATGCTGGTCTCGAGGCTCACAACACATCAGACCTCTACACAGAGCGCGCTCCCGCAGCTGCTGCAGGAGATGTGAGTGCACTCACCGTCTCCGTCGCGGATGTAACCCGATCCTTCCGACGGGTAAATATCCGGAAGGCTGCGGGTCCTGATGGCATCCCCGGCCGCGTGCTCCGAGCATGCGCATTACAACTAGCCGGTGTTTTCACAGACATTTTCAATCTCTCCTCTGTCTGTCTGTGGTTCCTCGTGCTTCAAAAAATCCACCATTGTGCCAATACCAAAGAAAAGCAAAACCACCTGCTTAAATGACTGGAGGCCCGTTGCTCTCACACCCATCTTCAGCAAGTGCTTTGAGAGACTCATCAGAGATCACATCTGCTCTGTGCTGCCTTCATCATTGGATCCGCTACAATTTGCATATCGTAGTAACCGTTCTACAGATGATGCTATTGCTTTCACCCTACACACTGCTCTCTCCCACCTGGAAAACAAGAACACCTATGTGAGAATGCTGTTTGCGGACTACAGCTCAGCATTTAACACAATAGTGCCCACTACACTTGTTGCGAAGCTCCAGACTCTGGGACTAAACAGATCTCTGTGCAGCTAGATCCTGGACTTCCTGACAGGCAGAAGTCAGGTGGTCAGAATGGGCAACAACACATCATCCCCTCTGACCCTCAACACTGGTGCTCCTCAGGGCTGTGTCCTCAGCCCACTCCTGTACTCCCTGTACACACATGACTGTACAGCCACACACAGCTCCAACGTCATTGTCAAATTCGCCGATGACACAACGGTGATAGGCCTGATCACCGACAACGATGAGACGGCCTACAGAGAGGAGGTGAGCACTCTGACTAAATGGTGTCAGGAGAACCACCTCTCACTCAACACCGACAAGACCAAGGAGCTGGTGGTGGATTTCAGGAGACAGAGCAGAAAACACAAACCCATCACCATCGACAAGACACCAGTGGAGCGGGTTAACAGCTTTAAGTTCCTCGGTGTCAACATCAGTGAGGATCTCACCTGGTCCACACACACTGATGCAGTGCTGAAGAAGGCACATCAATGCCTCTTCTTCCTGAGACGGCTGAGGAAGTTTGGAATGAGCCCCAGCATCCTCAGATCCTTCTACACGTGCACCATAGAGAGCATCCTGACGGGCTGCATCACGGCCTGGTTCAGAAACAGCACCGCTGGCAACCGTAAAGCTCTGAAGAGGGTCGTGCGAACTGCCAGCCACATTGTTGGAGGTGAGCTTCCCTCCCTCCAGGACATCTACACCAGGCGGTGTGCAAGGAAGGCCCGGAGGATCTTCAGTGACTCCAGCCACCCGTCCCACAGACTGCTCTCTGCTGCCCTCAGGAAGACGTCTCCGCAGCATCCGATCCCGCACTAGCCAACTTAGGGGTAGCTTTTTCCCTCAGGCTATCAGACTATTGAACGCTCAAAACTAATACTCTCTACAGCATACTCCCACAATATGGCATGCCACACACCGCACTCAACTATAACAGTCAACACTGGACTATATACACACACTTCATTTATCACCGCACTATCTACCGGTTACCACTGGATACATCCGATGCACACTCATGACATTCTGTATCCAGTTCACATACAATCATCATCATTTTATACGTATAAATGTCAATAATGTAGAACGTGTACATTCTGTGTATAGTGTTTATTGTGTATAGTGTTTAATGTGTACATTTTGTGTATAGTGCTTAATGTGTATATTCTGTGTATAGTGCTTAATGTGTATAGTGCTTAATGTGTATATTCTGTGTATTGTGTTTGTGTATAGGGTCTAATGTGTATATATCTGTGTATAGTGTCTAATGTGTATAGTGTCTAATGTGTATATTCTGTGTATAGTGCTTAATGTGTATAGTGCTTAGTGTTTAATGTGTATAGTGTTCAATGTGTATAGTGTTTAACGTGGTGCTAACTGTATGCATGTACTTTCAGAGTATAATGTGTAATGTAGTACTGACTGTAAGAATGTCCAATAGTACACTGTGTGTACTAACTATATGTATGTGCACATTGCACTTTTTTTCTTTTTACCTGCTTAAGGTTGTATGGTTATGTTAACTGTTACTGCAATTGTCTGGAGCACGCTCCCAAGAATTTCACTCTCCAAGGCACATGTGCTTTGGTGATGTGACAATAAAACTGACTTGACTTGACTTGATGTTTACTTAATAAAAAACAGTAAAGATTTCACAGCAAAAACACAGATGAACCACAAGCTGAAGGGGCACGTTTTTACAATTATACTAAAAGGCCTTCTTGCTAAAAACAAAACAAAAAACTATTAACTATCAACCAGACAACTGAAGGCAAGTAGTAGTTGTGTGCAACAGGTTTTTGATCATGTTGATTATTTAGCTCAAATATGATACAGTGGGAATTAAACAGTTAAAATATAACTATTATTCTTGTTTCAATTAAGATCAATGTATGATCTTACTTCAGTTTCTCCAGTTTACAGTGAGGATCCTTCAGTCCATCAGAGAGCAGCGTCAGACCTCCATCTCTTATTTTATTCCTAGACAGATCCAGTTCTCTGAGGTGTGAGTTTGATCTCAGAGCTGAAGCCAGATCAGCACAACCTTTAAATGTGATTTCACACTTATTCAACCTGCAGAACAATGACACACACTCTTAGTTCAGCAGGAACTACACAACCACAAAGAGACTGAGATATTAAATACGGAATCTACGTGGGTTTAGGGTTTTTATTACTTTTTGTTTACTTTTGCTTTATTGCTGTATTTATCAATAACTTTTGTAACTTTAATAAGGATTAATCTGTGTTTCTGTTAAAAAAATATTTATGGCCAAAAAGTTTATTTTAGGCCCTGCTGTCTCAGTTATAATTAGGGGCCAAGCACCAAAGGTGCAGAGGCACCTATTGAACTTGTTAAGTTTCTTATTAGGGGCCAAGCACCGAAGGTGTGGAGGCACCTATTGAAATCGTTAGATTTCTTATTATTATTATTCCGCCATTGGAGTCTATGGCAGCCCATAGAACCGCTTGTGGGAAAGTTGTGATTTGGCACACTGATAGAGGTCAGTACTAATAGTAATCACACTAACTCACTCTCTAACTCATTCCCTCTAGCGCCACCACCTGTCCAAACTTTCACTCATATTTATGCTAATAACTTTTGAACCATAATGGCTAGAAACAAAATTATTTTTCCTTTGATTCCTTGGCTCAAGTCAATTCGATTGTGTAAGCATATCAGCCCTAACGTCCCGCCATTTAGAATTTTAACTTTTTCAAACTCCTCCTAAGCTGTTGGTCCGATTTTCACGAAAATTGAAACAGAACATCACCAGACCATGCTGACAAAAGTTATGGAATTCAAGTTGATTCGTCAAATCGTTTTTGATAAACGCGCAAACAAATTTTACGTAGCTATGATATCCAATTTTACCATATTGACCATTTTGGCTGTCGGACATTTTGAATTATGTGATGAAATGCTGTATTTTATGAACACATAAACAGCTTGTTACGAAACTTGGTATGGGTCATCACCACGATACCCTGAAGGAGCCTGAGAAGTTTTGAAACAGCGCCACCTAGTCGATTTTTTTTTTTCAAATGCTTATAACTTTGGGTGTGGTTGACTTATTTTCATAGGAGTCACTTTTTTTGTCTCCTGAATCCTTGCCGAGTCCAACGATACCAGACTTGCCAGGTTTCAGCGTATGGTTTGTGCAGCGTGGTAATTTAGTGCTTAACAAACGTTAGCTGATATCTTCGAAACTGCTAGTGCGATCGAGACGAAACCAGTGTCAGAAGTTCGCAAACATAGATCGATAGCTATATTTTAAAGCCCAAACATCAAAATATTGATAGTAAGGGGTTGTAAAATCCAATCAAAGTCAGGTGTCAGTCATTTTTACGTGTTTTTTCATATAAATGTCTTAAATGTCATATAAACTCCAAAACAAAATGAGATATTTTCACCAAAATTGGCACACACACGTATGGGCTCACTCCGAGGACAAACAAAACAAATGGTAGGATTGTGTCTCTTGGTGGTGCTATAATAGAACAAAACATGAAATTCCTATAGACTACAATGCATTTTTGAGCCTTTTTGTCTAAAATCATCTTAAACTGTATAATTGTTAATTGTTGCAGTTGGTCTGACACTCTCAGCCACATTGGCATGTCTTGTCATCTTATTTGCGCTTGGCCCCGGTATTGCTGCTTGCAGCTATATGTAATGTATGATCTTACTTCAGTTTCTCCAGTTTACAGTGAGGATCCTTCAGTCCATCAGAGAGCAGAGTCAGACCTCCATCTCCTATATTATTCCATGACAGATCCAGTTCTCTGAGGTGTGAGTTTGATCTCAGAGCTGAAGTCAGATCAGCACAACCTTTAGATGAGATATCACAATACTCCAAACTGCAGAACAATGACATAATCTCTTAGTTCAGCAAGAACTACACAACCACAGAGATTATAATATTAATACCAAATCTGTGTGGGATTATTGTTTTTATTACTTTCATATGATCGAAAAACATAAGAACAATAATTCCTTAAAGGGGAACTATTATGCAAAATTCTAAGTTTGAACATTAATGTGTGCACACAGTATATGTAAACAAGCACCCTATAAATGATAAAAATCCACCCACTCCTTTTTTTTTTCTTTTCTTTTTTTTAATAATTTATTGGATTTATTACATTTGTGAAAGGAAGAAAGAAATGAGCTTAATTTGTATGTTTGTGTGAATCATTGTATACTGGACTGCTTTGCAAACAAGGGTCAGTAAACGCAGGATTTGCACAAATTTTGCTTCACAAAGGTGGAACATACCAGCTCTTATGGATCCAACTCCATATCCAAAGGGCAAGTACAGCACTTTATAATGTGTGTGTTTGCAAATCGCCTTTCTGAATGTGCTAACATGGCTGAAGTTATTGTCTCTTAGTGTATTCACTGAGACCAGAGCTTGATATTTTTGCTCACCGCCTGTACAATTCAGAAGCACAGTTGATCTCTGGGTATACAGTCAGAGACAACGGTGACGTTAACCACATTAGCTGTCAGCGTGCTAACAAGCATTCACAAAGGCGATTTGCGTACAATCACAAAAAGTATAAAGTGAGTTACTTACACGTTCTGAATATAAAGTTGGACTCTTTAGCATTTTTGCGAATTCTATTCGCTGTGTGAGGTTCTTCACACTCTGCCACACTGATGTTGGCTAGTTGTGAAGGCTTCGTCCTCTACTGAAAAGGGGTAGGGGAGTAGCAGCTCTTTTGCATTTAATGAGACACACACGAAAACAGTGTGTTTTTGCAAGTAGGTAAAACTGCAGACCGGAGATCTCCGAAATGGGCCATGAATCCAAAAGTTGGCAGAACTTCCAAAAGGGGACAGGGTCTCCAAGTGCAAAGACTTTTGCTATTGGCTCTGGCTCCATCCAACTGTCATTGACTTACATTTTAAAATAAATGTTCATAAACAAGAAACAATGTTTCTAGTTGATATTAGAACAAAAAATAGTTATAAAATATGCTATATAAATAAATATGCCTATATAACTAAAAATGCTCTGTGAGAGAGGAGCTCAGAGCTCTGAAGTTTGAACCTCTGCTAAATGATATAAGCGGGAATCCCCTGCGAGCCGTCCCAGTGCAGTGTGTGGGAAAGTTCTACTCTATCGCTGTGTTCTAAGCAACAGGGGTGTGCCGGGGCTTGAGATTCACAGGGTAGGAGGGGGTAGTGATGCTGGGTGCAACTAAAAATGTCTGGTGAGGTCTGATAGAGAAGTTACGGACGGCCCAGCTCAGCGATTATCTCCTGAACTGCCATTTTCTTTAGCACGCTGTTCAATTTCACTGGTTAAGGTTAGGGTGCAGGGTAGCTTTAGGGGTTGGAATTTGTTCTAGCATAGCATTGTACAAAATCAGCACTGTGTGATTGACATGACCAATGAAATCTTTAGAATCAGCTACGGGGTGGAGTTTGCACTGATCTGGATTGCAGGAGAAAAAAAATCACGCATGCGTGTCATGTGCCTGTCTGTCAATGGGAGGACGCCACGGTGTATTTTGGAGCTCCCACCCCAGTTTGGAGATTTTCAGGCTGCAGCTACACTTTTTTGCTCACACCCAAATAGGGGTCTTTAAAACATCCTATAATAAATTATCTGTGGGGTATTTTGAGCTGAAACCTCATAGATACATTTTGGGGACACCTGAGACTTATATTACATCTTGTGAAAATGTGAATAATAGATCCCCTTTAAAATAATATGATACTTGTCTCTGCTGTTAAGATTAATGCATAATCTTACCTCAGTATCTCCAGTTTACAGTGAGAATCTTTCAGTCCATCAGAGAGTAACGTCAGACCTTTATCTCCAACATTATTCAATGCCAGATCCAGTTCTCTGAGGTGTGAGTTTGATCTCAGAGCTGAAGCCAGACCAGCACAACCTTTATCTCTGATCTCACAATTACTCAACCTGCAGAACAATGACACAATCTCTCAGTTCAGCAGGAACTACACAACCACAGAGAGACTGAAATATGAAATACTAAATCTGTATGGGTTTAATGTTTTTATTACTTCGTTTACATTTGCTTTATTGCGTTATCGTAATACACTATGATCCAGAATTTGTCAAATTTTTGATGAATAAATCAAAAGCAGGTCAGTACACTTAAATCATATTGCGATTATAGACTAGTGTCTGTGAATATATTAAACCGCAAAAAGACTATTAATATGAATCCTGCATGTTCTGCGTGTTTCTGAATAGTTTGATTTTCACGACAAACTGTCAAAATAAAAGTTCAGTTTAACAAATAAATTGTGACAGAAATATATTACTAGAATTGACCTATGTCTCAATGTAGTAATAATAATAATAATACATTTTTATTAAAACGTTTTTTTTTTTTTTTTTTTTTTTTTTTTTTTTGGGAATAATCATAATAATTGTTCTTCCATGTTTTAATTTGAGCAGTAAAGCTAATTTGCAGCACTTTGTTTGACAAAAAGTTTGTTTAATTTCATATGATTAAAAGATAGATTGAATTAATGTTTTATGCCTCCATTCGATTGCCAGAAAAAATCAAATACACAACACAGAATTTATAGAAATTCATAGAAAATATTTAATATTTAATATATTTAAAATATATATTAAATTAGTTGTTTTTATGACTTAAATTAATTAGACATTCTTTTTGATTAATAAAATTTAATTCTAACCATTAAAATGGAATCCAGAAAACTGAAGACAGAAAACACAGAATTTGGTAAAAAATTAAACGGAATTTGAGAAAAAAATAAACATATTTCATAGGGGTCAACAGCATGTCATGTTGTTATATTGTATAGGCTAAGTTTCATGATTTCAATTAATTAGACATGTTTTTGATTACTAAAATGGAGTTTACTAAAAATTAATTCAGAAAAAAATTATCTGGGAAACAAATAGGGCCCTAAATAATCCCTTAAAATAATTTGATATTTATCTCTGTTAAGATTAATGATCTATCTTACTTCAGTTTCTCCAGTTTACAGTGAGGATACTTCAGTCCATCAGAGAGCAAGGTCAGACCTCCATCTCCTATATTATTCACAGACAGATCCAGTTCTCTGAGGTGTGAGTTTGATCTCAGAGCTGAAGTCAGAGCAGCACAACCTTCATCTGTGACATAACAGCAACTCAACCTGCAGAACAATGACACAATCTCTCAGTTTAGCAGGAACTACACAACCACAGAGAGACTGAAATATTAAATACTAAATCTAAATGGGTTTAGGGTTTTATTACTTTTTGTTTACTTTTGCTTTATAGTGTTATCATAAATCACTATGATCCAAAAATATTAGAACAATCCCTTAATATAATTGGATACTTGTCTCTGTTAAGATTAATGTACGATCTTACTTCAGTTTCTCCAGTTTACAGTGAGGATCCTTCAGCACAGCAGAGAGCAGAGTCAGACCTCCATCTACTTTATTCCTAGACAGACCCAGTTCTCTGAGGTGTGAGTTTGATCTCAGAGCTGAAGCCAGAGCAGCACAACCTTTAGATGTGAGACCACAATCATCCAACCTGCAGAAAACAATGATACACTTTAATATCTTAGTTCTGCAGGAACTACACAGCCACAGAGAGACTGAGATATTAAATACATGTGGGTTTCATGTTTTTATTACTTTCTGTTTACTTTTCCAAGTGTCATTTGTTTGAAAAAAATTAATTTAAAAAAATGCATCAAAATGCATGCCAAAGTAATATTATGATAACAAAGAATAAAGAAGCACTGCACTACAACACACAAATCTGATGGTTGTCCTCAGACTTACTCTGCTGATCTGGAGGTTTCAACTACAGGCAGAAGTTTCTGAAGTACTTCATCCGGTGTCATGTGGTTTTGGTCTAGATTGATGCTTATATATTTCTTTAACTTAAACTCATCCAAATGCTCGGAGGTTAATAAAACAAAGACAACAGCTGACCACTGTGACGAGGACAATCTTGTTCTTGAACGATCACATCTGAGAAACTCCTGGACTTCATTTATGAGAGAATGATCGTCCAGTTCATTTAAAGAGTGGAACAGATTGATGGATTTCTCTGGTGAGGGATTCATTCTTATTCTCGTTTTAATGTATTCAACAGTTTTCCCTTTGTTGTAGGAGACTTTTCCAACATGTGTCAGAAGGCCTTTCAGAAGCTTCTGATTGGACTCCCGTGAAAGACCCAGAAGAAACCGCAGGAAAAGGTCCAGATGTCCATTTCTACTCTGCAGAGCCTCATCCACAGCTCTCTCATGCAGGTCAGATATCGTGAGACACGTGAACTCATGCTCATGTTTTGAGCTGAGGTTTTCAACGAGCACATCCCTCTTGTGCAGCAGGAATGAAAGCAGCACATAAAGAGCTGCTAGATGCTCCTGAATGCTCAAATGAACAAAGCAGAAAACTTTCCCCTCATACAAGCCCAACTCCTCTCTGAAGATCTGAGTGCACAGTCCTGAGTACACTGATGCTTCTGTCTTATCAATGCCACACTCTCTCAGGTCTTCCTCATAGAAGATCAGGTTCCTTTTCACAAGCTGCTGGAACGCTAGTTTCCCCAGCTTAAGGATCATGTCTTCATCCTTCACATTCTTCTCATAGTCCTTCTCATGTTTGATGTTGGTCTGAATGATCAGGAAGTGTGTGTACATTTGAGTGAGAGTCTTGGGGATCTTCCCTTTCCATGATTTCCTCAACATCTTCTCTAGAACAGTGGCTGAGATCCAGCAGAATACTGGGATGTGGCACATGATGAAGAGGCTCCTTGATGACTTCAGGTGTGTGATGATTTTATCAACCATACTCTTTTTACTGATTCTCTTCCTGAAGTATTCCTCCTTCTGTTGCTCATTGAAGCCTCGTACCTCTGTCACTCGATGGACACACTCAGACGGGACGAGGTCAGCTGCTGCTGGTCTGGAGGTGATCCAGATGAGAGCAGAGGGAAGCAGATTCCCAACAATGAGGTCCGTCAGCAGCACGTCCAGTGAGGCTGATTCAGTCACATCACACAACTTCACATTGCTCTGAAAATTCAGAGACAGACGACACTCATCCAGACCATCAAAGATGAACAACACTTTATACTCATCACTGAATGGTTTCATTTCTTTTGCTTCAGAGAAAAATACATGAAGAAGATCTAAAAGACTGAGTGTTTGGTCCTTCATTAGGTTAAGCTCTCTGAAAGGAAGTGGAAATATGAGCTGGATGTCCTGATTCTCTTTCCCTTCAGCCCAGTCCATGATGAACTTCTGCACAGAGACTGTTTTCCCAATGCCAGCGACTCCCTTTGTCAGCACAGTTCTGATGGGTTTGTCTTGTCCAGGTAAAAGTCTAAAGATGTCAGTGCATTTGATTGGTGTGTCCTCTGTTGCTGTTCTCCTGGATTGAGTCTCAATCTGTCTCACCTCATGCTCATTATTGATCTCTCCACAATCACTCTCTGTGATGTAGAGCTCTGTGTAGATCTCATTCAGCAGTGTTGGGTTTCCCTGTTTTGCTGTTCCTTCATACAGACACTCAAACTTCTTCCTTAAATTTGATTTAAATGTCTTGAGGGCTTCAGCATGTTGAAGCTCATGTCTGTACAGGTAAAATAACAAATTATTAGAATTTGTTGTATATTCATAATATATGATGTAGTATATTTGATCATAACTGGTTAGTTTAAACTGGTTGATGTGGATAAGGCTGTTATTAGATGTCATGATATTTTCATAATATCAGCATATGCTTTATCGTTTAGAGAAACATTAGCGAAATAGAGGAAAAAACACCAGAAGTTCTGGCTAAAGTGTGTGAAATGCAATAGTTGAATATACACTATACTGCCAAAAGTATTGGGACACCCCTCCAAATCATTACATTCAGGTGTTCCAATCACTTCAATGGCCACAGGTGTATAAAATCAAGCACCTAGGCATGCAGACTGCTTCTCACTACTAAATATTCTATGGTCAACTGTTAGCTGTATTATAAGAAAGTGGAAGCAATTGGGAACAACAGCAACTCAGCCACAAAGTGGTAGGCTACGTAAAATCACAGAGTGGGGTCAGTGCATGCTAAGGCGCACAGTGCGCAGAAGTTTCTGCAGAGTTAATAGCTACAGAACTCCAAACTTCATGTGGCCTTCAGATTAGCTCAAGAACAGTGTGTAGAGAGCTTCATGGAATGAGTTTCCATGGCCGAGTTTCCAAAGCACGCTGCCACTGGACTCTAGAGCAGTGGAGATGTGTTCTCGCTTCTCTGTCTGGCAATCCAATGGACGAGTTTGGGTTTGGCGGTTGCCAGGAGAACGGTTGCCTGACTGCATTGTGCCAAGTGTAAAGTTTGGTGGAGGGGGGATTATGGTATGGTGTGGGGATTAAGGTTGTTTTTCAGGGGTTGGGCATGGCCCCTTAGTTCCAGTGAAAAGAACTCTTAATGCTTCAGCATACCAAGACATTTTGGACAATTTCATGCTCCCAACTTTGTGGGAACAGTTTGAAGATGGCACCTTCCTGTTCCAACATGACTGCACACCAGTGCACAAAGCAAGGTCCATAAAGACATGGACGAGCGAGTTTGGTTTGGAGGAACTTGACTGGCCTGCACAGAGTCCTGACCTCAACCCGGCAGAACACCTTTGGGATGAATTAGAGCGGAGACTGCGAGTCAGGCCTTCTCATCCAACATCAATGCCTGACCTCACAAATGTCAAAAATTCCCATAAACACACTCCCAAACCTTGTGGAAAGCCTTCCGAGAAGAGTTGAAGGCAGAGTTTAATACTCCATATTAAACCCTACAGATTAAGAATGGGATGTCATTAAAGTTCATGTGCATGTAAAGGCAGACGTTCTAAAACATTTGGCAATATAGTGTATGTATTTATATAACTGGGCTGTTGAATGCTTGAATCTGATTGGTATACGAACATTCTAAGGTGTGTAATAATTTTCAGGCAGGTCTTGATCACATTACAGTTCCATATCACTTTGCCAAATGATTTGAAATAACAAAAGGTCTTTACAGACTACAACAGCAAAATAACCAAAACCCACAATAACACTGACCAAACAAATAAATATACAAATTAAATAGGATAAAAACGACAAAATTTTTGCCACAAAATTAAGTTTTATTATGTATGGCAAGCGCATACTCTCTTTCTCCTGCTCTCTCTGCTCTCCCACTCATACTCACACACATGGGCTGCAAGTGCATCACAGCGTGGTATGGGAACAGCACCAGTCATGACTGCAAAGCCCTGCAAAGAGTTGTGCGCTTATCCGAGCGCATCTCAGGGTCAGCTCTCCCATCTCTGCAGGACGTCTACACCAAACGCTGCAAAGGTAGAGCTACTAAGATCATCAAGGACTCTAATCACCCTGCAAACCCTCATTTCACGCTGCTGCCATCTAGTAAGCGCTTCCGAAGCCTGATGGTCAAAACTGAGAGACTCAGGAGGAGCTTCTTCCCTCAGGCCATCAGACTCCTGAACTCAGTCACTTAACATCACGTGACCATCGACATACTGACATTGCACTACACTTTCTGTTCTCGTTGTTACTGTGTTATAAACCTTTGTTTATTACATTTGTTAACCATTAAGTTTACTCCACTTATTTTATTCCACTTTATTTTTATTTTTACTTTTTCTACTTGACTTGATTATTTATAATTCTACATATACATATATATATATATATATATATATATATATATATATATATATATATATATATATATATATATAGTAATTTTTTTATTCTATTTCTATTATAATTTCCTCCTTGTGTTTTTAACTGTGAATTTGCACTGTCCATGGAGCGGACCTGTTTACATTTCACTGCCGGTTGTATATTCTGTATATAACTGTGTATGTGACAAATAAAACTCTTGAATCTTGAATAGGGAGGCCAGATGAGGCCTACCACCTGTTAGCAAGTATGCTAGCTGCCCAAGCGTCTAGACTCGTAAGCCCACCTCCAGGGAGGCCTGGTGAGGCCTACTACCCAATAGCAGGCCCTCAGGGAGGCCTGGTGAGGCCTCTCACCTGACAGCAAGTCATGCTAGCTGCTCAAGTATCTAGACTCGGGAACTTGCCTTTAGGGCCTGGTGAGGCCTACTACCTAATAGCAAGCTTTTAGGGAAGCCAGACAAGGTCTACCACCTACTAGCAATACATGCTACCTGTCAGAGTGACTGGGACCCGGGAACTCACCTCAGAGAGGCCTGGTGAGGCCTACTGTCTGATAGTAACTGTCAGAGTAACCAAGAACCCAGGGACTCGCCTTCAGCGAGGCCTGATGAGGCCCACAACCTGATAGCAAGTAAAAAAACTGGCTGCTAAGAACCCAGTCTTTCTGGGGCCCAGTCCCAGGATGGCCTGATAAGGCCAACCGGCTGACAGTAAAACCACTGGCTGACAAAATAAATACCCACTCTGCTGGGGACTCGTCCCCTGATAACAAGTCTTCTGCTACAAAGACCAGCAACATTGGGAAGCATACCACACCAACACATATATTGGGGCCTCCCACTGGAGGCCTCTTGAGACTAGCTACCAGGTCGCCGCTGTTATGCATGTCCCCCCAAATGTTGGGACTCACTTCCAAGGAGGCCTGCTAGGGCCTACTACCTGTCCGAGAGTCTGCTGCCCAGACTGCCAAGGCCAACCTAGCTTCTCTACTGGGGCCAGCCATCATAGAAGCCTGCTACATGACAGCGCAGTCTTACTGGCAGAAACTGTTTACACAGTGCCTACAAGCTTGGTACCTAACTACATTTCTAACAGCAGTGTACCCAGTGAAACCACAGTGAGTCCTTTTAGCAAAGGGAGTACAACTTACGCCTCTGTGCCCCAATGGAGGCCCTGGATTCGGTGGCCTACCAATGGCGTGCATGGGTGTCAGCATATGGTAATTCTCTGGCTTCAAGGGAGCATAATTCGGAACCAGCATGAAATAAAGGTTACAATTCCCGCTCAACTGGAGCCATAATGGTGGAGGCAGAATGATACAGAGCTGAGAGTGGAGTACTTAAATATACCCTGATTTTATCAGGGGAGTATTACCACCTGACCCTGAATCACACAGGGTGAGGGCCTGCCAGACATACCTGGCAGCCTGCGTCCATGAAGCTAGCTCTGGGAGGCGGGTTCAGGCAACCAAGTCTTTTTCATGCAGCGAAAGACAGCCTAACCCAGCCCCACAACTATTACTACATCGCTATCAACTCTGCCTCTACACCAGCCTGCATTCCTAATCTCACCCCGGAATGCGGAAAGGGGGCGGGCCTTGGCCGAATGACTCTGACCAAGAGAGGAGGCTAACATTAGGGATGTCAAAAACATCTACATTCACATAGTGAAGGACCAGAGGCAGAAATGCTTTTAGCAAAACGCATCTGGCATCCCTAGTATAGCCTAAGCCAGCTACCGAGGCGGCCTTGGTGAGGGTCGACCTGCAAGCATAGATCTTTACCTGGGCTCGGAGGAGCAGCAGCCTCAAGAACTCTCCCATGAGAGGATGCACTCAGGCAGGACAATGTCAAGACCCTGGAGGCCAGACATAAGATCTTACTGAAGCTCAAGTGTTAGTCTCTAGATTACACACTCTCCAGTACTTAAGATAGAGAGGAGACAAACTACTTTACCCTGAGGTGGCTAACAGCCCAAAGGCCTAAACTCAGAAAATAACTACACAAGGCGGTGCGCTGATTTTAGTCAGGAGAATGCCACCCGCCTAGTGCTGCGCTACATACCAGGAGAAACTCACATACGAAGACCCAATAGCTGGTGCTTCTATTTATATCGTTCTAGCCACCTAACAGAGGAACTTCAGGGCCCTAATATTTCATACACCTCCTATACCTTACCACATAATCCCCCCAACCTCTATACAGGGAATGTAGGCCTACAGAAATACACTTTCTGTTCCTCCTCTCATTCAAGAATACAGAATATACAACCGGCAGTGAAATGTAAACAGGTCCGCTCCATGGACAGTGCAAATTCACAGTTAAAAACACAAGGAGGAAATTATAATAGAAATAGAATAAAAAGGTACTATATGCTTCATCAACCGAAAATGCCTGCAGGTCCCTTACCCTCTTGATGGAGGCCAAAGCGATCAGAAGCACTGTCTTCATTGACAAGAACTTAAAATGGACTGATCGCATTGGCTCGAAGGGAGGCCTCTGCAGAGCATCTAACACTACTAGAGCACGAGGAGGATTCAGTCTCCTGGATCCCCTCAGGAAGCTGATGACCAGGTCGTGCTGACTTACCTTTTTGTTCTTCAAGAGGTCGTGGTGGGCAGATATAGCAGCCACGTATACCTAAGGTTGGAAGGAGACAGCCTTCGTTCCAACACTTCCTGGAGAAACGAGAGCATGGACCTGATCGGGCATTTCCAGGGGTCTTCTTGGCGAGAAGAGAACCAGGTGACAAAGAGGTTCCACTTCAATGCAAAGGTGTGTCTAGTAGACTCTGCCCTAGCGGAAGTGATGGTAGCCACAACCGGAGGTGGTAGGGTACTCAAACCTGCCGCGTCCCATCCAGGAGCCACATGTGGAGGTTCCAAAGGTCAGGATGCGGGTGGCCATAGGGTGCCCCGTCTCTGAGAAAGGAGGTCCTTCCTCAGAGGAGTCAGCCAGGGAGGGGCTGTCACAAGGAGTACGAGTTCTGGTAACCAGGTCTGGCCGTGCCAGTATGGGGCGACCAAAGGATCTGCTCGTTGTCCTCCCTGTGCGAGAAGGCTCACAGGGGGAAACGCACACTTGCGTAGGCCCTGCGGCCAGCTGTGCGCCAGTGCATCTGTGCCGAGTGTGCCCTCAGTCAGGGAATAATACAGGGGGCAGTGGGAAGAGTCGTGGGAGGCAGAACTGTTCCCAAATCAGACTGTTTGGGGATGGAGTCTCCATTCCTCCGGAAGTGGCTGAAACTGTGAAAGCTGATTGGCTGTACGGTTCAGGTCTCCCGGGGCATGGACAGCACGAAGGGACCTCAGATGCTTCTGACTCCATATAACGAGATGGCGGGTGAGTTGAGACATACGGCGGGAGCGCAGACCACCCTGATGGTTGATGTACACTACTGTGGCAGTGTTGTCTGACTGGACTAGTACATGTTGACCCTTGAGCAGCGCTCAGAAGTGGTGCAGGGTGAACAGTACTGCCAGCAACTTGAGGCAATTGACATGCAAGCAGCACTGGGGTCCTGTCCAGGAGCCCGCAAGCAGCATGTCCATTGCACATTGCACCCCAGCCCATGGCAGAGGCATCTGTTGATACAACAATATGCCTGGAAACTCATTCTAAGGACACACCGGCCCATAGAAAGCTGAGGTTCGACCATGGGGTGAGGGTCTGCAGGCAGACCAGAGTCACTGGGACCCAGAGCGTGCCCGACTGCCATGCCCATCTCGATCGCTACACCAGTGCTGAAGCGGTCTCATATGAAGCAATCCGAGTGGCGTTACCGCGGCTGCAGCTTGCATATGCCCCAGGAGCCTCTGAAACGAAACAGTTGAACCGCCAGGTGTAAGGAAATCAGGACAGATGGGAGTTTCTAACTTTTACCATGTGTGGAAAACTACTGAGAAGGATTGTTTAGACAATGAGGGTATAAGAGATTGTGACTTCTGTTATGTCTTCATTTCACACTCGATACAGACACTGATGGCTGTGTTGACTGTGGCTCTTTCTTGCAATAAATAAATCTTTATAAAAACAATTGGCTAAGGTTTGTCTCTTATTCAGTGATGCAACAGAATAAATTTTTTTGCCACAACACTCTTCTCCCAGTTGACCCGAAGGCCCAGACGGGCTAAGTGCTGGAGCACTAGATCTCTGTGTTCGCACCCCTGCTCTCGAGAGTGACTCAGTATATCTGCAATATATTACACATGCAGTACCATATCTGATCACACACACACACATTTTTTGGATGCAGCCATACAGTACGGACACACACTCCCTAAGAAACGTGTTGTCTCTGATGATTTTTATCAGTAAAATAGTTATGCAGCTTAAAAGCTACATGACATTTCTCACTAGCGAGGTAATAACATCACTATTCTTACAGTTTCGTATTAGTAGATGAACACTGCTGCTGAACACTGCCCAACACTCAAAAAAAGCCCGATGTTGCCCGACGGCTGATTGACGGGTTTTGGTGTGTCCCAGGATTAAGACACAACCAAAAGAACCAAAACCAACACAAAACTACAAAAAGGACAAATAAACGAGTGACAGGCTCCCGACAATACAAATAAAATGAGTGTCCAGATTCTGTATATACACACAGATGTATAATCAATAAATGTTTATTACAGCATTTACCCAATATCAGTGTGTCCACTAAAGCTGGGTTCTGGTGAGTCCGGCCTATGCATTGAAGTTGAACACAACAAGTTAATGTAATTCACACACACTCCTATTCAGCCTATTCATGACTTTTGTATTTAACTAATACAGGTGACTGAATTATTTATTTTGTATTTAACTGATTCAGGCTGAATTATTACACTAATATTGATTATGTTGTTGGAGACTTTACAGCAAGTGCGCATCCACATATCTTGGGCCGTATTCACAAAGCATTTTATCTTACCACTAAGAGTTCTCCTAAATGGCAGTAAAAGTTTTCTCTTAAAACCTATTCACAAAGCTGCTGAGAGGAACTTTTACTAAAGAATAGAGAGAAGTCTTAAGCTAAGAGTAAGGGCAGGGTTGACCTCGTTGCTATGGATGATGTCATCACGCTTAGCTGAACATATATCACTATGACCACAGTGATTGGCTGATAGGGGAGGGGTCTCTGTTTAATTATATAAATATTTTGTTGAACAAGGTTTCATGTTGCTATATTCAAATAAAATGTTTAAAATAAGAATGTTGCCATATTCAAATAAAGATTTTAAAAAGTAGGCCAAGTGTCACAAATTAAACTAGCATATGTTCAGCTAATAATTGTCAGCCTCTTACATGTCTGCATCTCGAGAGATTGCAGAATTCAAGCGAAAATTATGTTTTATAAACAAAGTTCATGAGGAGCACGCTCAAATGGTATATATAATCAGCTCCACAAAGACGGGACGAAGCAGAGGCCTCCCGCCAGTTTCATATGTTTTAAAGGGGAGTTAATCACATACTTTTTAGGGGGGCTGGGCAGACGTTTAGGGGGGACTGAAGTCCTCTAAAAATGGCCTAGAACCGCCCCTGTGAAATACTATTAGAGCAAACATTTAGGAGTCCTAAAATTAGGACTGACACGCCCATTATTTTTAAGAGTTTCTCCTAAATCGGCAAGTTACGAGCTACTGTTAGCCTTAAGATGTTTTGTGAATACGACCTCTGAAATGTTAGCTAAGAACTTTTAACTAATTAGAGAATTATTTCTTTGTGTGAACACAATAAATGAATTAAAACAGTGTTTACCTAAATCCAGGATCAGTATGTCCATTAAACTTGGGTGGAAGATCTATTGACCGGTCACTCTTCATGGACACACAGCTGGGTTCTGGTGGGTCCGGTCTGTGCAGTGAAGATGAACACAAGTTAATGTAAGTCACACACTCTTGATGACTGAATTATTCCACTAATATTTATTATGCTGTTGGAGATTTACAGCAAGTGCACATCCACATATCAGAGCTTTTAGTTAAGTTAATCTTTTAATCAATATCTTCAAAAAAAAAAAAGCATTCCATACAGACCCTTAAAGTAGGCAATTATTATTATTATTATTTTTATAAACACTTTTTATTCTGATTAAAACTTTCTTCACATCCTGATAGCAATTAATAATAGAAGTGGTCTAAATATTAAAACGTACATTGTCTGTGGAAAAATATCCATCTAATCATTGCATTTGTTCTGAATGCAGCTGCCCAACCTGCCTGTCAAAATGCATTTCCATACCTCCACGCAGACATCACACGTCATCAACGTGTTTTGTAAGGCTGCAGAGTTGTAGACAGATGGTCACTGAGTGCCAAATAATAAACAGCACACAGCAAAATCCTCATCCAGCATTATTAACTGGTCATATAATGTTTTATTAATTTTTCATTACAGTAAGTGATGTTACAGCTTGAGGTCCAGCAGTGCTGTTAGAATCTGCAGTATATTTAACACACACACAGACATCAAGAATCAGCATATGAACCTCAACAATGGTGACAATCAAACAAAATGCTTCGTGTTGCAGCGCCTGACAGGAGCACCAATCAAAACTCATCCATGGCTTCCAGCATGCATTACAGCATGAATAAACTACGCAGTTGAATCGATCTATTATATTCATTAATTTTACTGTTGTTATGTTCAGAGTTGATCTGCTTGTCAATAATTTGATTATTGTCACCATTCTTGGGGTTCATATGCTGATTCTTGATGTCTGTGTGTGTGTCTAAATACAGTTGCTTCTGTGCACAATGTATTTTTGAAACTGTTCATATTGCTGTTGGATCTCAAGCTGTAAAATTATTTCAATAAGGAGGTTAAACCAACTCTGAGTTGACTTACCCTGAGATGGGAAATTCAGAGTTTTCAGTTTCAGAACAGCTGATTTGAGTTAGTTCAATCAACTCAGAGTAGGTCGACTCTGAGTTAAATGAAAATCCCTGATCAAGGGAGCTCCGAAATTTCCTTCACCATGGCAACAACACTCGACAAAAAGACGTCTGCATACTTCTGGGTCAACACATAAGTTTAGTTCTTAATCACTGTTATAATATCAGAGGTGAAAACTGGCAGAATGGTAAGTTATTGAGCTAATATTCATTTCCCATGGGCAAAAAAAGAAAGAATGTGGCAGCAGCTAAAAATTAAGTATAAAAACACAATTCAATAATGTTAATGTGCAGCAGCTTTTTCCACATAATCTAATGTTCTTTTTCCACATAATTAAATGTTCTCTAATCCAACCTGTTACATTTCCTAATTAGGGTAATGAATCTAAAATTTGACTTGTACTCAGCCAACAGCAATAAGACAGGGGCTCGCAAAATGGGGGAAGGATCTGCGAGAAGATGGCCACAATACCAAGTATTGGAAGAATATATAAAATCCAAAAGGAAAAAGAATAACTGTTGCTTTTGTATTTGTAGGAATACATAATTTGTGTTTATTTAACAGCTGTGGTGGTGGTTACGGCATATATCTCGGACTACCCTTCCATCTGGCAACTTTACATTCCATACAGTAATCTGTTTTATTTTTCGGAACGTGAAAGATGGGAATATGCATGTCATCCATGGGCGTAAATTTCATCTAACAGTTTTGGTGATAAACAAAACATTTCTCACAGGCAATTTTTGAAGGAGACAAATAATACAGACAAAACTTGTACTTGTAAGGATATGTGTGGAGTTTTGGTGCATTGAAAAATTAACATATGTCCGTTTTTCTTTTCTGTAATTTTACCTGGCAAACACAAAGCAATGGTTGTTTAAATATGAGCTATCATAGGTTCACCACGCGGTAATATAATTATTAAATAATTTCCACAGTATTGAGCAAAACCCAATCAGCAGTAGATAGTAGACAAGAGACAATATTAGCCAAATATCAGTTCACACATAGGCTTATCGCCGTGTTAAGCCCTATTCAGACAGCCCAATTCGCACGGGATAAGAAATCTCAATAAAACTAGTTAACTCTATTTACGCACTACCGTCACCTCCCTGTCGTCATGTGCACACTGCACAAACATATGAGGCTTGTTCGACTTGATGCAGCGATGCACAGACCAATCGGTGACTGACTTGAAGCAGTGCATGCCGGTTAGAAATGTTGTCCGACTTGAGGCCATAGACAGTAAAAGAAAGGCAGCGCAGACGCTACGTGACTGTGACGTATATCAACAAAGTACCGTGAGAGCAGCCAGCAGCGGCAGCCGGTGCAGCTTCTCAAGAGCGGCTGGACCAGGCTGCACGAGCTCTGATGACGACACAGCTCCTCCACGATTGGCCGGATTCACCGCATTACAGCGATCACTTACTTGTGTTTGGTGTTTATTGTAAAACCTTCAGCTCCACTAATGCTCACAAATCTTTTTTTTATAACAGTAAAACATCTTTTCATGTAGTCTCAATGTTATATTGTCATGTTTATCAAAATAAAACTGCTAAAAAACGTAGACCCCACTTTATTGATAGTATAGGCTTAATTATGTTGAACTTTATTCTTCTACAAACAGACGCTGTATTAAGCAGTACATAAAGTATTGAATGAAAATGTCTTCTGAAACATCAGTGTATTGACAAATATTGCATTTATTTCACTTCAGCTGTGATAGAAGGCTTGTTTGAGATGCGCCTCACCTCGCCTGAAATTCAGCGGAGACTAGGCGGCTGCAGTGAGGGGAGGAGTGAAAAAAGTGCAGGCAATTCTCTCTTCTCGTAGTGGATCAGACACGTGCGAGATCAAAGGCGGATATTGCGGGATTCACGCTCATGCACTGTTGCTGATAAACTGGATGTAATTTAAGCTCTGTTACTTTTATATGAAAATAAATATCATGAACAAGTCATCCAAAGTTTTTGTTATTTATTTCCATTCGAAAGACGTGTTTATCAATCATTTTTACTTTAATTACACACACATATTATATACACTCACCTAAAGTATTATTAGGAACACCTGCTCAATTTCTCATTAATGTAATTATCTAATCAACCAATCACATGGCAGTTGCTTCAATGCATTTAGGGGTGTGGTCCTGGTCAAGACAATCTCCTGAACTCCAAACTGAATGTCAGAATGGGAAAGAAAGGTGATTTAAGCAATTTTGAGGGTGGCATGGTTGTTGGTGCCAGACGGGCCGGTCTGAGTATTTCACAATCTCCTCAGTTACTGGGATTTTCACACACACAACCATTTCTAGGGTTTACAAAGAATGGTGTGAAAAGGGAAAAACATCCAGTATGCGGCAGTCCTGTGGGTGAAAATGCCTTGTTGAAGCTAGAGGTCAGAGGAGAATGGGCAGACTGATTCAAGCTGATAGAAGAGCAACTTTGACTGAAATAACCACTCGTTACAACCGAGGTATGCAGCAAAGCATTTGTGAAGACACAACACGCACAACCTTGAGGCGGATGGGCTACAACAGCAGAAGACCCCACCGGGTACCACTCATCTCCACTACAAATAGGAAAAAGAGGCTACAATTTGCACAAGCTCACCAAAATTGGACAGTTGAAGACTGGAAAAATGTTGCCTGCTCTGATGAGTCTCGATTTCTGTTGAGACATTCAGATGGTAGAGTCAGAATTTGGCGTAAACAGAATGAGAACATGGATCCATCATGCCTTGTTACCACTGTGCAGGCTGGTGGTGGTGGTGTAATGGTGTGGGGGATGTTTTCTTGGCACACTTTAGGCCCCTTAGTGCCAATTGGGCATCGTTTAAATGCCACAGCCTACCTGAGCATTGTTTCTGACCATGTCCATCCCTTTATGACCACCATGTGCCCATTCTCTGATGGCTACTTCCAGCAGGATAATGCACCATGTCACAAAGCTCAAATCATTTCAAATTGGTTTCTTGAACATGACAATGAGTTCACTGTACTAAAATGGCCCCCACAGTCACCAGATCTCAACCCAATAGAGCATCTTTGGGATGTGGTGGAGCGGAGCTTCGTGCCCTGGATGTGCATCCCACAAATCTCCATCAACTGCTATCCTATCAATATGGGCCAGCATTTCTAAAGAATGCTTTCAGCACTTTGTTGAATCAATGCCACGTAGAATTAAGGCAGTTCTGAAGGCGAAAGGGGGTCAGACACAGTATTAGTATGGTGTTCCTAATAATCCTTTAGGTGAGTGTGTGTGTGTGTGTGTATATATATATATATATATATATATATATATATATATATGTTATACATATACATACACACACACACACACATATATATATATATATATATATATGTATAACACATATCTATACACATACATACATATTTACAGACACACACACACACACATATATATATAATAAATATGACAATCACATAACCCACAGAGATATCGCTGTCCGAGAGTTTGGGAATATTCACACATAATTTATACACATACAAACATGATATCAGAGTTTTAAAATAAAACATTTAAAAAAAGAACCATGCATCACGGTTGTTTAAACTAATAAGGAAGCTGTGTAGTCAGTAAGTCGTTTCCCATCATGCTTTTGCTCAGCGCAGTCGGTGGAGAGCAACTGTGCCTGACACGTCAGCATGACATCAGTGCAAGTCGGACCACGTTCGGACACATTTCTAACCGGCATGCATCTCGCGGTGATCACCGGTGATCGGTTCTGCGCAGATTTTGCTCATCTCAAACAAGCCTAAAGTATGCAAACACAGTCACTATGGGAAGCAGAAAGTGTCCCACATGCGGCTACTCTCGCCGATCGGTTGCATCCATGTCGAACACACCTATAATCTATATATAACATACAACAGTTAGGAGAGCCAGAACAATTGATTAAATAAATAAATACAATTCTGATTGGATTCTGTTGGTAATAGGCACTTACCTAAAAATAAAAGACGTTTTGTGCCTCTGACGCAACTGAATGCTTTTTCAAGCATCTCCATACTTTAAACAAGAAATTACAGAATATTTACGTACATATTTATAGCGGATCTATTGGCACTAGATTAGTATTACGTGAGGTAATTTTTCCGGACCTTTTTACAGAAGGTAAAAGTCACCGTAATCTTTACTGACATTGCCCGCAATGATTACCGAGATGGCATATTCCAAAGGGGCTAAAATCACTGAGAAGATCTGGTAATAATTACTTTACCCCACCTCTCCATGTTAAACTAATAGGGAATAGCAAATAGGGCTTAAGTTACTCTGGTAACTGACTATGAGTATAAGTTACCTCTCTTTTAGAAACAGGCTTGCCATAGGCCTACCTCCCAGAGTTTCCCCTCATTCCAGAGTTTTCACTTAACCTTTCTGAAATAGGCCTCGGGTCATATTTTCTCTTGCCATAACAAACGTGCTTTATAAATGCAAAGTTGGAGCAGCCCAGAGAAAAACTAGTATTAAGAAGTAAAGGATAAAGAGCCCTACTAAAACAAACACTGATCAAAATCACGACGAAACATTCCATAAAACATCAACATCTAAACTTCTGTTAATTCTCAATAAAAACTTTTGTAGATGTAATGGCTGGAAGTCAGTTGTAGTTGTTGCGTCTCTCTTCTTTCTGTTCTTGTTTCTCTTTCCTTCATTGATTCTGCTTATTAGAATTAGGTGTCACTTCTAATTGTCAAACATAATTTAATTAATCACTTAATTATCTCATTAACTTCAACACTGCTTCAGTGTTATTTTTAACACTCTGTAGTGTGGACACTGAGGGGTGTTCATTTAACACTGGGGATTTTGCTGTGCAGCTGTCTTTTACAGTTCCTCCTGAACCAAAACAACAATCTTACGCCATGTCATAACCATAATTAATTACAAGATGGCAACCCATGAGCTGTTCACGTCCTTAGGCTTGGATTTATGCATTTCAATGGTAACACTCAATGCTGAAATTAATCTGCAACAGTCAGGTAGTACAGTTCAGAGTTCTGTAATTTGTTTATGTTCATCTGTGTTTATGTCATTTTTAAGACCGTCTCTCATGATGCTTTGCAGACTCTGCTGTATGGGTTAATGTGTTTTGAAGGAGGTGGGGCTTTGGAGACACTATGCAGGAAAGGTGGGATCTAATGCTGAATGTTAGCTTTCTATTCCTAGCTGCTCCGAAATTGCCTACCCTAGCTTTAACAGCATCAATAATGAATAAATCTTTTTTTTTTTTTTCTTTGAAAACTGAAGACATCATAAGATAAATGGTTTAATACAGTGTTTACCTAAACCCAGGATCAAACTTGGGTGGAAGATCTATTGACCGGTCACTCTTCATGGACACACAGCTGGGTTCTGGTGGGTCTGGTCTGTGCAGTGAGAACACAAGATAATGTAATTATTTTGTATTTAATTGATTCAGGCTGAATTATTCCACTAATATTTATTATGCTGTTGGAAATTTACAGCAAGTGCACATCCACATATCAGAGCTTTTAGTTAAGAACTTTTAATTGATATCTTCTTAAAATAATTGCATACATTCATTCTTTCTGTGAACACAGAATATATCATAAGATAAATGGTTTAGTAAAGTGTTTACCTAAAGCCAGGATCAGTGTGTCCATTAAACTTGGGTGGAAGATCTATTGACCAGGCACTCCTCGTGGACACACAGCTGGTTTCTGGTGACTTTGGTCTTTGCATCTGGACTGAACTGAATCAAAATTCGAATCAGACACTGTGATAATGATTGTAAAATAACTGAATATTTATGCTAAATTAATTATTCTATTCTAAGTCGAAGAACTCTACTGACTTTATCTTATATCAGTCTCTTCTTGCTTATTTCTCTGCAAATGTCTCCACTGCCAAAACTACATACCATCACAACAAAATCAACAACTGCTCTGACTCTCGCACACTTTTCAAAACATTCTCCTCCCTTCTTTGTCCTCCTCCCCCCACTCCGTCATCAACTCTTATAGCTGATGACTTTGCATCATTCTTCACAAACAAAACCTCATCCATCAGCAGCCAATTCTCCACACCACAAACTGACACACACACATCTCAAAAACCAACATGCTCCCCTCCTTCTCTATGCTCTCTGAAGCAGAAGTCTCCCAACTCATCCTTCAAGATTCAAGAGATATATATATATCTGTAGAATTATAAATAAATCAAGTAGAAAAAAATAATAAAAAATAAGTGGAATAGAAAATTTCAACCACCCCACTACCTGTACGCTTGATCCTATCCCCACTCACCTGCTTCAGGACATTTATTTTTCAATTACTCCTGCACTCACTCACATTGTCAATACCTCTCTTCACACCAGGACTTTTCCCACAGCATTTAAGCAGGCTCGGGTAACCCCACTGCTTAAGAAACCCTCTCTGAATCCAGCACTTATAGAAAACTACAGACTGGTATCTCTTCTTGCTTTTATTGCAAAAACACTCGAGCGAGTTGTGTTCAACCAACTCTCTGTTTCTTGAACAGAACAACCTCCTGGACAACAACCAATCTGGTTTCAAAAGCGGCCACTCAACTGAGACTGCCCTGCTCTCGGTTACTGAAGCACTGAGATATGCAAGGGCAGCTTCCAAATCCACAGTACTCATCCTACTGTATTTGTCTGCTGCTTTTGACACAGTTAACCACCAGTTAACCTCTCATGTAGGTCCTTCAGGGTGTCATGGAGAGGTGAAGTGTCTGTGAGTTCCCCAGGGCTCAGTGCTTGGACCACTTCTCTTCTCCATCACCATGTCATCACTGGGATCTGTCATCCAGAAACATTGCTTTTCCTATCACTGCTATGCTGATGACACTCAACTCTACTTCTCATTTCAACCAGATGATCCCACAGTTGGTGTGACAGAACTGCTTGTGGTCTCGGCCAACCAAGCACTTCACCATACTCTCTCCATTCAGCTCGGTTCATCATCCATAACTCCGTCCAGGACAGCCAGGAACCTTGGAGTTGTGATTGATTGATCAGCTAAAATTCACTGACCACATCACTGCAACAACCCGGTCCTGCCGAATTTGCTTTATACAACATTAGGAAGATTAGACCCTTGCTATCAGAGCAGGCCACACAACTCCTGGTACAAGCTCTTGTTCTCTCCAGGCTGGACTACTGTAATGCTCTTCTAGCGGGCCTTCCAGCATCAAACACTTGCAACTGATCCAGAATGGAGCGGCGAGAGTGGTCTTTAATGAGCCGAAGAGAGCGCACGTCACGCCTCTCTTCATCAGTCTGGACTGGCTGCCAATAGCTGCTCGAATCAAATTCAAGGCACTGGTGCTCGCCTACAAGGCAACCACTGGCTCTGCACCAACATACCTAAACTCGCTTGTTCAGACTTACACACCCTCCAGAAGCTTGCGTTCTGCAAGTGAACGACGCCTTGTGGCGCCATCCCAAAGAGGCATGAAATCCCTCACAAGGACCTTTTCCTGGACCGTTCCCACCTGATGGAATGACCTGCATGTCTCAATTCGAACAGCCATTTTCAAAAAATATCTTAAGATCCATCTTTTCCAGCAGCACCTGACCAATAAAGAATAGCACTTGCCACTCTATTTGTTTTCTGTTTGTCTAGTTATGAAAAAAATTGTTCTGTGCTAGATTAACTGAGACTTGTTACAGCACTTGCATATTGTTGCATATTTTTGTTGCTTCTATTGCTCTCATTTGTAAGTCGCTTTGGATAAAAGCGTCTGCTAAATGACTGAATGTAAGTCATTCTCAGGCAATCACAAAATGGTGCCATTTTGTGCACGAAAAACATATACCAAATTTTAATTCTTAACCTAAAAGAACAAATTTTAAATAAGAGGATAACCACACACCTTCACTGTGCCTCTGTAAAATCAGTTAATATTAATTACCTAAGACTTTCAAAACACATATTACAAATCTTTTACATGCAAAGTCTGAAGTTGAAAGACCAGAAATGACAAACAATGGCTGAAAAAACCTGTCAAGCCAGTTTTAAGCCAGTTTTAAACCATGCTGATAAATCTGTAAGAACACTTTTAACCACGTTATAAACAAATATGATGTCAGAAGCTAAACATCAGAATACAAAACACGAACTATTGTTTTTAAAAACAACATAGCCTCAATAAACACCTATAAATGATAAATGTCATTTATAGTATTTTCTTACACAAAAGTATTGGTCTTCTGGATGCAAATAAAAACAAAAATGGCTACTTCGTCTACTTTAAACCATAAAAATTATGTATAAATTATGATTATCAAAGCACAACAGTCCTAAATTTAATGGACAGAGACATGGTACCAAGAAGGAAGAAAAAACTATAAGCAATCGTTGATGAAATTATGGTTTTATTATAGTAAAAGTGATCATGTTTTTTGGCTGATTGATTATATTTTGTAACCACAATTTTACTAAAAATACTATGGTTAAAATATGGTTAGTGTACCAAAACCATGGTTAAATTTTCATAAGGGATTACTTAAAGTATATTGTTTCGTCATTGTAAGACTCACCTGTGTGGAAATGTATCTGTGGACAGGTCTTCATAATGCTGACCTCTATGATGTTCCATCAAGAAACTCTTAATGAAGGAAACATAAAATGTTGTGTCAAGATGCTTCCGTCTTCATAAAATGCTAACACAGACAGCTGGATTTTACTTTCACTTTGATAATGAACAAGACCTCAGGTGTACAACAAATTGGGAGGGGAATTTGGGCAGGCACAAAAGTAAAGTTTTCTGGTTTCTTTTCTTATGAGGAGTATGACGACTCATTTTGAGATGTATGGAATGCGGGCAGGGACAAATATTTTTTAACAAAATGTGTGAAATTTGACCGTGTCCACGCGTATATTTTGACCGTGTTAAGGCAATTTTGTATGGAAGGCCAACAGAACTAAAACGTGTGAAACTGACATGTAAACACTTAATTACGTGTTAACGTGTCATTTACACATTTTAGCTTTCAACGTGTTTTGGCTCTGATGGCCTTCCATAATTTTGACCGTGTTTCTTTAGTTTGTGTAGACGCACATTTTGACCTTGTTAAGGCAGCAATTTGGAAAAAAAAATAATGTCACTATTTTTCGAATATTGACTGAGTAAGGAATAATTGACAACGGGACGAGCACGTGTGATTGCAGTAATGAGACAGAAAAGCTTGTGAATGTATATTTATTCAATGCCAGGACATTGCATTTTTCTGTTTTTTTTTTTTTTTTTTTTGCAATAATAAATGAAACACAAAAGTCCTTAGGCATATCTATATTATTTGTTGTACCTGCAATAATAACAGGAAAAAAATCATGCAGCAGGCCTACTAGCTATATTATATATACTTATTGATTCATGCTTTTTATTTATCTAGACCTACGTTTTATTTATTGAAATTAAACTGCACGTTTTCATTAATTGTAAAATTAAACATCGAAAATGGCAGATCAAGCGCAGGGAGCTGTGTGTTAGTGGAGATTCTTTTCCTGTTGGTCCCGGCCTTGATTTTCTGTGGCGTTTGAAGTTTTGTTTCCTGAGAGGATCAGGCTCCATTGTTTTCTTTCTTCTGATGAAGGTGCCCAGTAGCTTCTCAGGCTTGTTTCACAATTGTGCCCTGTAACAGACATGATTTGCCTGCTCTCCAGCCCTGCTTCAGACAGTATCTGAACTGTGGTGCTTCTTAATGAATGGTTGGTGTATCTTTTGAATAACCCCACTGCCTCGCAGACACAAGGAAGCATATTTCCGAGGTAGTTCACTCCCATGGGTTTGCAGGAATACCAGAACTCTCACCTGTTAAGCTCCTCCTGTGTCGCTTTCAGAGGATGAAGATAGAAAGATGTGGCATCAGGTGGGCATTTAGTGAGGTACTTGAAACTTTTAACTGGGCAAAGGGGGTCACTTGTGTTGGTAAACATGAATCCTCGGTAGCAGTCTTTGTTGGGATTGTTGGGCTTTTTGTGTTTTTGTTTCTGCAATATAAGACAAGCAAACATACACTCACCTAAAGGATTATTAGGAACACCATACTAATACTGTGTTTGACCCCTTTTCGCCTTCAGAACTGCCTTAATTCTACGCGGCATTGATTCAACAAGGTGCTGAAAGCATTCTTTAGAAATGTTGGCCCATATTGATAGGATAGCATCTTGCAGTTGATGGAGATTTGTGGGATGCACATCCAGGGCACGAAGCTCCCGTTCCACCACATCCCAAAGATGCTCTATTGGGTTGAGATCTGGTGACTGTGGGGGCCATTTTAGTACAGCGAACTCATTGTCATGTTCAAGAAACCAATTTGAAATGATTCGAGCTTTGTGACATGGTGCATTATGTTGCGATATCGAGCCCCAGGGGAAATGGTGCGGGATTTATGCATGCGTTTAATCGTGTTACGATCAAATATGCACAGATCCGCACAGAGGGGAATTTGGATATTAACAGTTGATTATAACGGATTATAACAATTATTAATATCTAGGGCTTGATTCAACTTTTAGAAATTTCTTTGATTCTAGAATTGAGTTTCAAAGGACGGATAATTGTCCACCAAATATCTACCTTTTAATAACTCTTAAACAACATTTCTCTGGCCAGGAGAAATATCTTTCTTTTAATTTGTAACAGGGTCGGTTCAACATAAAAGGGACCTATGTATGAGCAACTCAAGCGCAATCACGTGTGAATATATATATTTTAATAAATCAACAAACAATAAACAAACATACACAAATTAACTTAAAGAAGGAAGGAGAGAGAGAGAGAGAGAGAGAGAGAGAGAGAGAGAGAGAGTGAGAGAGAGAGAGAGAGAGAGAGACAAGGCAACGGTGGTATTATCAACACAACCTATTGAGCACAAGCAAGAAATCAGTCCAACTTATTGGTATAAGCTCAAGACTTTATAATGACAGCTTAAGGGATACTTGCATATGTTTCCTTGGTCGCGAGTTTGTGCGTTTAGGGGAATTCCGCAATCCGGTCCGTGTTTGAATCTTGCAGGGTGGGTCCTTGGAGTCCGCGGGAAATTCAACTTTGGTTCCTTTGTGTGATGAGATCCGTTGGAAGATGGCGAAGAAGGCGACGGCGAAGAAGAAGAGGTGGAATAAGGAAGAGATGGCAAAAAGAAGAGCAAGGAGAAGAGACAGAGGAGCGTTTGTAGGCCTCCTTAAAGGGCCATGACTGGGCACGCCTCTTTTGTCGGAGCAGCCAATCAGAGCGAAGGAACTCAGAAGCGGGAAATCTCCCTTTGTCTTGGGTTTCGCCTCATTAACATGTTTATGGCTCTCTTAGATAAGCAGACTTGGGGGTTTTGGTATGCAGACTTTGGGGTTTTGGCATAAAAGAAAGAGTTTGATGCATCATAGTACCACACAACACACCTAGCCGGCCTACAAATTGCGAGACAAAGATTTCGAGACCAAGCATGGGGAGTTTAACTTAAGAGTTAAAGGAACGGCGAGGATTGACGTCATTCTTCCTTACGCATTCACTGGCTATAAGTTTCTAACCTATCAAACACATCTAAAATGGTTATAACAAAAAGCATGCATACATACATACAGTCATTATAACTAATCAAAGTATTGGTCCGTTGATCATTTATGAGCACCGTCCATACGCTACAATTATCCTGCTGGAAGTAGCCATCAGAGAATGGGTACACGGTGGTCATAAAGTGATGGACATGGTCAAAAACAATGCTCAGGTAGGCCGTGGCATTTAAACGATGCCCAATTGGCACTAAGGGGCCTAAAGTGTGCCAAGAAAACATCCCCCACACCATTACACCACCACCAGCAGCCTGCACAGTGGTAACAAGGCATGATGTATCCATGTTCTCATTCTGCCAGATTCTGACTCCATACCATCTGAATATCTCAACAGAAATCGAGACTCATCAGACCAGGCAACATTTTTCCAGTCTTCAACTGTCCAATTTTGGTGAGCTTGTGGAAATTGTAGCCTCTTTTTCCTATTTGTAGTGGAGATGAGTGGTACCTGGTCGGGTCTTCTGCTGTTGTAGCCCATCCGGTAACGCGGCAACGCGGCAACGCGACTCCGCCAAGTGGCACGTTAGAGGAAATTACTCAGAGCAGCAACAATCACGTGATCTCTGTCTTGGAGGATGAAGTTTGGAGAGCACTCAAGCGTGTGGACGTCAGGAAAGCTGCCGGGCCAGATGGTATTTCAGGTCGTGTTCTGCGGTCCTGTGCTGATCAGCTCACCGGGTTGTTTACATCTATCTTTAATGAGTCCCTCGCTACATCTGTGGTCCCCACCTCCTTCAAAAAATCCACCATCATCCCTGTCCCTAAGAACAGTAAACCCTCTTGCCTAAATGACTATCGTCCAGTGGCTCTCATGTCTGTAGTCATGAAGGTCTTTGAGAGACTCATTAAAAACACCATTTGCGCCTTCATTCCAGACACTTTGGACCCTCTTCAGTTTGCCTATCGTCCCAATAGATCGACTGAAGATGCCATCTCTCATGTCCTCCACTCCTCCCTCACTCACATCGACAGCAAAAGTGGGAACTACGTAAGGCTGCTATTTATTGACTATAGCTCAGCCTTTAACACCATAGTTCCCATCAAGCTAACCTCCAAACTCCTGGATCTCAGCCTGAATCCTTCTCTCTGCCACTGGATTGAGGACTTCCTCACTGGCAGGCCTCAGGTGGTGAGAATAGGCCAGTCCACCTCCACCTCCATCACCCTGAGTGTGGGAGCTCCACAGGGCTGTGTCCTGAGTCCCCTGCTCTACTCGCTCTACACGCATGACTGTTTGTCCACACACAGCTCCACCTCTATCATCAAATTTGCTGATGATACTGTTGTCCTGGGCCTCATTTCCAACAACAATGAGACGGCATACTTGGACAAGGTGGAGCATCTAACATCATGGTGCCAGGACTGCTTAAAGTGTCTCTCTCTGAATGTTGGCAAGACCAAAGAAATGATTGTGGACTTCAGGAAGAGACAGCAACGGACATACTCCCCTCTCATGATCAGCGGGTCACCAGTAGAGAGAGTGAGCAGCTTCAAGTACCTGGGAGTAAACATCTCCGAGGACCTGACCTGTACTGCTCACATTCAGACACAGGTGAAAAAAGCCAGGCAAAGACTGTACCACCTGCGCCAGCTGAGGAAATTCAGGGTTTCACCAGCTATCCTGAAAACTTTCTATTTAGGGGCGATAGAAAGTGTACTAACTCAGTGCATCACAGCGTGGTATGGGAACAGCACCAGTCATGACCGCAAAGCCCTGCAAAGAGTTGTGCGCTTATCTGAGCGTATCTCAGGGTCAGCTCTCCCGTCTCTGCAGGACATCTACACCAAACGCTGCAAAGGTAGAGCTACTAAGATCATCAAGGACTCTAATCACCCTGCAAACCCTCATTTCACGCTGCTGCCATCTGGTAAGCGCTTCCGAAGCCTGATGGCCAAAACTGAGAGACTCAGGAGGAGCTTCTTCCCCCAGGCCATCAGACTCCTGAACTCAGTCACTTAACATCACGTGACTTCACTTCAGGATAAACATCGATACACTGACATTGCACTGCACTTTCTGTTCTCGTTGTTACTGTGTAACAACCTGTTATAAACCATAAAAAATGTTTGCACATTATACTCTTTATACATTTGTTAACCACATATTTATAAGTCTACAGTTTACTCACTGCACAGTCTACTTCAATTATTTTATTCCACTTCTTATTCTTATTTTTTTGTTTTTTTCTTCTACTTGACTTGATTATTTATAATTCTACATATATATATATATATATATATATATATATATATATATATATATATATATATATATATATATATATATATAGATAGATAGATAGATAGATAGATAGATAGATAGATAGATAGATAGTACTTTTTATCCTATTTCTATTATAATTTCTTCCTTGTGTTTTTAACTGTGAATTTGCACTGTCCATGGAGCGGACCTGTTTACATTTCACTGCCGGTTGTATATTCTGTATATAACTGTGTATGTGACAAATAAAACTCTTGAATCTTGAATCTTGAATCTTGAATCCACCTCAAGGTTGTGTGTGTTGTGGCTTCATAAATGCTTTGCTGCATACCTCGGTTGTAACGAGTGGTTATTTCAGTCAAAGTTGCTCTTCTATCAGCTTGAATCAGTCGGCCCATTCTCCTCTGACCTCTAGCATCAACAAGGCATTTTCGCCCACAGGACTGCCGCATACTGGATGTTTTTCCCTTTTCACACCATTCTTTGTAAACCCTAGAAATGGTTGTGCGTGAAAATCCCAGTAACTGAGTAGATTGTGAAATACTCAGACCGGATCGTCTGGCACCAACAACCATGCCACGCTCAAAATTGCTTAAATCACCTTTCTTTCCCATTCTGACATTCAGTTTGGAGTTCAGGAGATTGGCTTGACCAGGACCACACCCCTAAATGCATTGAAGCAACTGCCATGTGATTGGTTGATTAGATAATTGCATTAATGAGAAATTGAGCAGGTGTTCCTAATAATCCTTTAGGTGAGTGTATTCATCTCCATTTTCATCTTTTTTAATAACAAATGAATGCTGTCTTAACTCTCGATTTCCCTCACGCCCCCCTCCTTGCCAGGTTCAGCTGAATGTCAAACCAGACCTTGTGAACCAGTCCGGCTGCTGTTCAGCAGTGGAGATGGGAGGATGATGAGTAGGGAGGACGGCCCTGAATACGTCATTGGATGACTTAAATTCCGATTGACCAATGATGTTGTATTTGGATATATAGCCGTTCAGTCCAGCTCTAATTGAAATAAAACTTGACACTGGCATAGAAAGCTCGCAGCTTGGTATTTAAAGTGTCTTCCCCATCTCTCTCTACCTCATCCAGAGACGTATTTTTGGCTTTAAGACAGTCGTTAAACACATTAACTGCCCAAGCTGTTGTTTTTTTTTTTGTGTGTTTTCTTCGTGTTTTTCTCCCTCGAGTATGTCTAGCTGTTTCATTTTATGATTATTTTTTTCTAGATGTTTCATAATTTTATGTCTTTTGTTGTTGTCGGCTGCCTTTGATGTCCGCTTCCGTTTATGTTGTTTTTCATCTGGACTGTCTAATACTGCTGCCGCCCAGTTGTTGAACGTTTTATATTCACCGTAAATATTAAAATTTACTTCAGGAAAATCGTCTGTCATGTTGTTTTTTTTAGTCCTGTAATTTCCATTATTACAGTTAACTTTGTGAAGTGATATGGAACTGTAATGCGGTCAAGGAGCTGCCTGGAACTACGTTCGATGTGCGTTTCCCAGAAAATAATTGCACACCTGAGAACGTTCATCAGCCAATCAGATTCAAGCATTCAACAATAATCTAAATTATTTACTACTACAGACTACCAGGCCTATAGTGTAGATAGGCTAATGCAATTTTCAGAAACTGGTGCAATGAATAAACGGAAGAACACAAAAACGAAACCTGTAGTTTTGTACACTGGTTATTTCATATAGATAGCAATTTAATAGCATGTACGAATAGGGTGTTCGTCATCATCTGATTGCATACTGTCGAGTTTCCAGTGTGGACAGCTCCGTAAATTAGCCTATACTGAAAGCTCTGTAATTCTGCTGTATTGTCATTCTACAGAAATGTCCACTTTTGGTATGGCAAGATGTCTTAAAATGTATTTATTTAGACCACATTATTAAATTATGCTACCCTTTGTAGTACCTCATGCTCCCCTACCACGCCCACCTTTATTTGAATATACTTCTCACCTTTAGTCCGGGGAATGAAGATGTGCTTGGTCCGTAACCTTGAAATCGACATAGAACTGATAAACTCAAACATTTCATTCTCTGCTGTAAAGCCTTATAAGCAAATTTGTTTCGTTTTTAGTTAGGATCAATACTTATATGTAATAGAAACCAATACAAGCCCCTAATAAATTCTAATAGAAAATGGCCCAAAACCACACTGCATTCATTTATTAATCAGCATTTATTCAGTGTTAGTTTGTACAAATACTAAGCCAACACATTTTGAACCGTGTAAAGTGTTAACAAATTATGAGTACAGAAATGTAATACATTGATTCATTAACCAAACAACATAATCATTATTAACCAATTATTAAAATATTGTATTGTCTTATTATTAGGGATGGGTGTAGTTAAATAATGATTTTATCACTGATACATATCAGTACTCTCATTGATACTACTCTATAATTTAAAAAAAAAAAAAAAAAAAAAAAAACACATGAAAAAAGATGAATCAGTTTCTTTATTATTACTTTTATTTGCAGAATTTTCCTGCGTCCTGTGAGGCACCTGCTACAAATATCTGGTGGTGATGTGCTTTATTCACTACCTGTAGTTAAAACTGAACAATGTGACAATTACCTTACCAATATGGTCCTTGAGCTTCTCTGAAGCTAACAAATAAAGAAAATAACGTTCATAAAGAGATATGTAAAAAACATATAATAATAATGTTGAGCTCTGCTCTGATTGGCTCATTTCAGTAGCTCACAAGTGCAGTTGTCAGCCAACACAATCGCAAACAGCACAAGCGACAGAACACAGAGCGAATGAATGACACTTTAAGCAGAAAATCCAAAATGGAGATTGCGGAAATGCTGTTTTCAGATCATCCGCAAGCACGAGAGAGAGCTCGCCAGATTGGTTGCCAGATTGCACACGTTTAAGTAAACACCCGGATAGAATACGTGTTCTTTTAACAGAAAAGCTCTGTTTGGGGAGTTTAAATTACTGAAATCTGGCAACCGCAAGCATGAACGCTCGAACGCCCCTCTGTGCTTTTTATGCTTTTGAAAGAGTCTCTTTTGCCCACCAAGGCTGCATTTATTTGATCAAAAATACAGTACAAGCTGTAATATTGTAAATATCATTATGATGTAAAATAGTTGTTTTCTATATTTAAAGAGATAGTTCACCCAAAAATGAAAATTCTGTCATTAATTACTCACCTCATGTCATTCCAAACCGTAAGACCTTAGTTTATCTTCGGATAAAGATATTTTTGATGAAATCCGAGAGCTCTCTGACCCCTCCATAGACAGCTATTTAAGTAACACTTTCAAGGTCCAGAAAGATAGTAAAGACATTGTTAAAATAGTCCATGTGACTCCAGTGGTTTAACCTTAATTTAATGAAGCGACAAGAAGACTTTCTGTGTGCAAAAACAAACAAAAATTGAATACATTTAATAAATAATGAATTTGAATAAATTTTTGTTTGTTTTTGTTTTGTTTATTTCGTTCTGGCCTGTGCCAGTCTACTACACAGTTTCAAAATGTGCTTTTGTCTTTTTCCTTACTTTTTTCTTTTCTTTTTATTTCGGTTAAATTTATTTTTGTTTCAGTTGTTTTAGTTTTTATTTATTTCCAGTTAGTGCTTCAACTTATTGCCAAGGCAATATTTCTAATTTTCGTTCATTTTAAGTTGTTCAACTATTTATATTTTATTTTAGCTTTATTTCAATTAACAGAAATGTTTTGAATAGTCTTAGTTCATGATAATAACCCTGACTACTACTCAAGCTACTAACAAAGCTCTTTACTTTTCTCTAAAGCATGCACAATGGTTTTTATATGCCTGATATGGCTCTGGGAAGCTCTGGGTCTTTGTAATAGATGTAATGCTGCATAAAAGCATATTGATATTTTCATAGATACATTTTCTTTGATACCACACTAAAGGTTTCCTGATAAAAACCATTGGCAATAAAAAGACCGATATCGAGAAATGCCTCTAATTTAGTCCAGCAGTCAAACCACGTGATCAAAACTAATTTTCCTAAATCCAGCAGGTGGCGCTATTGATCAGCTTTAGTAGATTACAGCTTTTTCCCTCCAAATATTTATACACTATGACTGGAACTTGAAAGGCAATCTCCTTAAAACAAGGGCCAAAATCTGCCAATTGGGTCAGAAAAATACTCGGGAGAAAAAAATTAACCCCTCTGTAGCCCTGCTATTTCTTACCCCACTGACATAAGAACAAACTCACTTTTTTGCATCTCAAGTAAATGTTTCTTGAGATGTTTTAAAATGACAAATATACCAAGAAAGAACAATAGTGGACAAACATTAGCCTAATTAAAAATGTATTGAATGTATTGCACATGCATTAAATATAGGGAAAACTGGGCTATTTTTTTCACATTGACAAAAAAACAAACAAACAAGGAATTTCACCATTATTGTACAGTTATTGTACACATTATTGTATGTGTAGTGACAATAGGCCTACAATTCACACAACCATTATTGCTTCCGGAAATAAACCCTTTATTTGTAACCAGTATTTATTACAGCAGTGAAATTCAAGATAAAGCAAAATCAATGACAGAGCATCATAACAAAAGAGTAAAGACGTTCTGAACCAGAGACATCCAGCAGCATGCACAAAAACCATAAACATGAGATCAACCTAATGGACATTCATTCACGTCACATCGACTCGGCTCTGCTTTGATTTACAAGAGATCAGACGAAAATAACATAGAAAAATGAAAATACATTTTCACAGAGTGGTGTGCTTTAAGCAAAGTCCGAACCACTATTATTTATTTACGTTCTATATCATATTGTGTTTCAATACAAGAAAAATACCAAGTCATCCTGTCTAGATTCAGTTTGGTTTACAAAACACACTTATTAATTATTTGCTTCGTCAAATATTATAATCATGCCTGCAACACTTCCCACACACCGCAGAGATCATTGTGCCAAGAAACAGAGCGTGATTTATGAAGATGAAAGACTCCATGATTGTTGTAAACTATTGCAGTCATTAGGTGGCAACGTAGCTGTAGATTAGACAAGAGAGCATCTGAATCTAGCGCTTAAAGTGCCTCTATTATGCTATTTTAAAGTTTCCTAATTTAGTTTTGGAGGTCTCCAAAAACAGGTTTACATGCATCAAGGGTAAAAAAACAATTTTCTCATAATATACACTGCACATCACCACAGTGTTCAATGATTCTCAAACGATTTGATGGATGAATCAGTCTCTCTAAATTCCTCTTTTCCATGAGCCTACTCTGCTCTGACTGGTCAGATGGCCCAGTCTGTTGTGATTGGTCTATAGCGTATAGTGCGTATTGCGGAAGCTAAACGCCATTACCATAACTGAACTTCTGCTTGTACAGAAGATTGTACACACTGTAAAGACAGTAATGATACCGTCGGTTTAACGCCAATCCCATCGCGAGTCCGAATCGATGATGAAACAATGGAAGAACTAGTTATTCAACCCGAACCTTCAGCAGGACGTTTCTCAGTGACAAGGCCGTAACCAGGTCTTGAATTTGGGGGGACCAATATATTTAAATTTTTATAAAGCATAAAGAAACAGAACAGTGAACGAAATTCCAGGTCTAATTCTAGTTGGGAAAAAATCCTTTTGGGACCATTTGCAAACAATATTTGCATTAATTTATATCAAAATTTTCGTAAACCGTGGCAAAGGTTCTGAGTTCTAATCCGCCCTCATATCGTTTTTTTCTTCTTCATTAGAATCAATGTTCATCAATGATTGTATATTAAGAGCAGGGACACGTTTGTGCATTTTGATTTGTGATTTCACCGTGAAGAATAGAGTCTCTCTCCGCAACGGCATTAAGGTCCCTCCCTCCAGGACATCTACACCAGGCGGTGTGCAAGGAAGGCCCGGAGGATCATCAGTGACTCCAGCCACCCGTCCCACAGACTGCTCTCTCTGTTGCCCTCAGGAAGACGTCTCCGCAGCATCCGATCCCGCACTAGCCGACTTAGGGATAGCTTTTTCCCTCAGGCTATCAGACTATTGAACGCTCAAAACTAATACTCTCTACAGCATACTCCCACAATATGGCATGCCATACACCGCACTCAACTATAACAGTCAACACTGGACTATATACACACACTTCATTTATCACCGCACTATCTACCGGTTACCACTGGATACATCCGATGCACACTCATGACATTCTGTATCCAGTTCACATACAATCATCATCATTTTATACGTACAAATGTCAATAATGTAGAACGTGTACATTCTGTGTATAGTGTTTATTGTGTATAGTGTTTAATGTGTACATTTTGTATATAGTGCTTAATGTGTATATTCTGTGTATAGTGCTTAATGTGTATAGTGCTTAATGTGTATATTCTGTGTATTGTGTTTGTGTATAGGGTCTAATGTGTATATATCTGTGTATAGTGTTTAATGTGTATAGTGTTCAATGTGTATAGTGTTTAACGTGGTGCTAACTGTATGCATGTACTTTCAGAGTATAATGTGTAATGTAGTACTGACTGTAAGAATGTCCAATAGTACACTGTGTGTACTAACTATATGTATGTGCACATTGCACTTTTTTCTGTTTTTACCTGCTTAAGGTTGTATGGTTATGTTAACTGTTACTGCAATTGTCTGGAGCACGCTCCCAAGAATTTCACTCTCCAAGGCACATGTGCTTTGGTGATGTGACAATAAAACTGACTTGACTTGACTTGACTTAAGCGATAGATTGACGCGCTCGTCTGTGTGTGAAGACTGTGTGCACGAGCCGAAAGAGAATGTAAACCCCGCCTACTTTGATTTGATTGGCCATCTCAATCATTTTGACATTGACGAATGCTGTTAGACCACTGAGGCAAACCAGACTAAAAATTTAACTTTTAAGCCTTTTTGTCATCCTAACATACAGAGCTCTGCATAATGAAGTGCAATTTGGGGGCAATTTGGCCATTTCTAATTATTGGGGGGGACTTGTCCCCCTCAATATCTATGGTGGTTACGGCCCTGATCAGTGATGCTGCTCAGTTTGAGGTACATTATGGGATGGTTCAACTGTAATTCCTCACCATCAGCATTAACAAGTGGTGGTTACAACAAGTGGGGATTGACCTGTGAGATTACTTCATTATGTTGACTGGTTAACAAAGCACCTAAACTGAACTAAAAATTAAAAGAGACTAAAAGAAGAACGAAAGATCTGTTAGAATGACATACAACTATATTGACTGGCTCTTACTTATAAAAAGCATAACTGTTTTTTAAAACTGAGTATGCCAATTGCTGAGAAATAAAATATATATGAGAGAGAGGAGAGAGCGAGACAGAGAGAGAAAGTGTTCCCACTCCTGATCATTCACTGCTCTTCAGACAGAGAGCACTCGGACAGCGAGCGCTCCCTCCTCTCACGTGTGGCCACGTAGTTCAGCAGGTCAATGGCTGTCACGACACCAAACACCATCTGCCTCATCTTGGGGGATCCATCACTCATGTCTGTAAGACAGGAACTGCAATTCAGACTGAGGACACCATCCACTGCAATGACATCACAGCCTGCATTTAATGTACTTCACCTGCACGGGGTGCTGGGTTATTATCATTAACTAAAATTAAAAGCATAAAAAAATAATTATGAATATATTTCAGTTTATATTTATTATTCTTTTTTTTACTTTACTTTCTCTCCATTTTCTTATTTTTAGTCAAGAACATTACCATTCAGATTGGTTAGGGAAAAGCTGGAACAAAGCATTAAAGAACTACTTACACTGAATCTGTTCATGCACAACAAGGGCGAAATGGTCCGTCTCCAGGATACGTGAGAGTTTGCCCAGGTTATCAGTTAGGTGCACCTACAGGAAGACAGACAAGTTGACTATTGAGAGATCACATTACCTATCATTACTGGTTATTAAATAGCACTCATTGTACTGAATTTACTTTGACATATACAATTAACATATCATTATTCAGCTAATACTTGCTGCTTCATCCAAGCCTCAGAAATCAAAACAGCAGTCTTTTTTTATAGAATATCATATAATTAGATCCAACCCGCATTTAGAGCCAGAGGGGAAATAAAAATAAAAAAACACCACCGCGACAATATGCACCTGTAAGAATTTCCGATGTCTTAAGTTGTGTGAATACTTTTTTCTTAAACCTTTTGTTGCGTGTAAAAGAATGACAGAAAAAAAAGGGTGTATGAGTGTGTTTGTGTGCCCACCTGTTTAAACTGTTTGTAGAGTACTTTGCTTATGGGATCAGATGGCCTAACCTTCCCAGCCAGGACAGACGAGAGAATGTTCCCCAACGTGACCATGCCCAGAATCTGCCTACAGGGAGAAAACCAGACACCAGACTGAGCCACACCTTCCTTCACCTACCATCTTGTTAGATTATTTTGATATTTTTGGGTCAATGATATTTTCTTTTTTTCCAGATCTATTAAGTCACAATCTTGGTCCTGGTAGTCGTCAGCACTGTACATTTTGGGCGTCTCACTTGTCCAAAACACTTGGAGATTCTAATGAGCCGATGACATAAATTAGGGAGAAGTCCAAAATGAGCAATACTGGGGTACACAAATGGCCTTAAATTTGATATTTAATATTGACACTGACTTTTTCTATTATGAATGTTTTCAATAACTGAATGAAAATTATTTGTAATAATTTTAGAAAAATAATTGTATATAAATTAATAAGTACTATTAATATATAGTTCATTACATGCATAGACTATGCACATAGACACAACATTTCTGGTGGGGAAAAAGAGTGTTCAATTATCTGTAAAACATAAGAGAAAAAAAGTTAAATGAAAAGAATAATTAAATGTTTTATTAACAATATTGGCCCAGTTTCCCAATACATGTTTGAATTGTTTTACCTGAAACAACTTGCACTGACATATCTTAAAATATGTCAGTGTCATTGCTTTGTCTCAGGATGCTTTTGAAACCAGGCCAATATATTTATTTTTTTATTTTTGTTGAAATAAAATGAAACAGAGGCAGTTTTGTTTCAAAATATTTTGTTTTAATATTGTGTCACTATCAGTAAATTAACTTGACATATATAAGATGGATTAGTTCTAAGTTTGCAGCTGTCAAATGGAATAACCCCAAAAAACTTCATGATATTTGTAAAATATTTTACTTAAAATATATTTGGAAATCTGCTTAAAAATACAAACCCGATTCCAAAAAAGTTGGGACACAATGCAATGATCTTCGGGCCCTTAGACGGCACTGCATCACATACAGGAATGCTACTGTAATGGGAATCACAACATGGGCTCAGGAATACTTCCATAAAACATTGATGGTGAACACAATCCACCGTGCCATTCGCCGTTGCCGGCTAAAACTCTATAGGTCAAAAAATAAGCCATATCTAAACATGATCCAGAAGCGCAGGCGTTTTCTCTGGGCCATGGCTCATTTAAAAAGGACTGGCAAAGTGGACAACTTTTCTGTGGTCAGACCAATCCAAATTTGAAGTTCTTTTTGGAAAACTGGGATGCTGTGTCATCCGGACTAAAGAGGACAAGGACAACCCAAGTTGTTATCAGCGCTCAGTTCAGAAGCCTGCATCTCTGATGGTATGGGGTTGCATGAGTGCGTGTGGCATGGGCAGCTTACACATCTGGAAAGGCACCATCAATGCTGAAATGTATATCCAAGTTCTAGAACAACATATGCTCCCATCCAGACGTCGTCTCTTTCAGGGAAGACCTTGCATTTTCCAATATGACAATGCCAGACCACATACTGCATCAATTACAACATCATGGCTGCGTAGAAGAAGGATCTGGGTACTGAAATGGCCAGCCTGCAGTCCAGATCTTTCACACATAGAAAATATTTGGAGGAAGATGTGACAAAGAAGACCTAAGTTGAGCAACTAGAAGCCTGTATTAGACAAGAATGGGACATATTCCTATTCCTATTCCTAAACTTGAGCAACTTGTCTCCTCAGTCCCCAGACGTTTGCAGACTGTTATAAAAAGAAGAGGGAATGCCACACAGTGGTAAACATGGCCTTGTCCCAACTTTTTGGAGATGTGTTGATGCCATGAAATGTAAAATCAACTTATTTTTTCCTTAAAATGATACATTTTCTCAGTTTAAACATTTGATATGTCATCTATGTTGTATTCTGAATAAAATATTGAAATTTGAAACTTCCACATCATTGCATTCTGTTTTTAATCACAATTTGTACAATGTCCCAACTTTTTTAGAATCGGGTTTGTATGTGCAGCTTATAAGTGAGCGCACACAGTCACTGCTGACTTGCCTGAGACAATTCGAGGGCAAGAGTGCAGTTCCACTGAAATTATTTCAGAGGCTGCTGGGGTATATGGCATCCACATTCAGCACTGGCTTTGCAATCAAGTCACAAGATGGGCATGGCAACCAGTTACTCGGGCCTGCCATCTGGCCTTCACCCCATGGTCGAACCTCTCCTTTCTACGGGGCGGAGTGCCCTTAGAACGAGATAAACAGAGAGACTATGCTAATGTTAGTCTCTCTGTTTATGCCGAGGTTTACTGCAGTCAGCCGGATCCGGGCCGTATCCAGATCAGATGGTGGACCTGCGCCTGGACATGACCAATGCATCCCTGTCTGCAGAGAGCGTGTCAAATCTCCCCCCATAAATGCCACATCGACATGACATCCTCATTAAACCAGTCTTCGGCGTGACGACTCCAATCTTTCAAATAATCTTACGAATATCTATTTACCTAATATGAATTAAGACCTGCAATGTTGCCAGAATTATAATCATACACTGTTTGTTCGTCTGCCAGAGGAGAACTGGCACCCCGACTGAGCCTGGTTTCTCCCAAGGATTTTTTCTCCATTCTGACCCTGAAGGTGTTTTGGTTCCTTGTCACCGTTGCCTCTGGCTTTTGGCTTGCTCAGTTGGGGACACCTAAATTTCATCTATATTACGGATCTTGAAATTAGCTGGATAGCATCACCGTTTCACCAGAATGGCTGTACAAATTCTGTTGCATTATTTTCCTGTTGACAATGTGAAGCTGCTTTGAAACAATTGGACTTGTTAAAAGCACTATATAAATAAAGGTTATTTGATTTGATTTGATAGAACAAGTTTCCAGGCATATTGTTGTATCAACTGATGCCTCTGCTACGGGCTGGGGTGCTATGTGCAATGGACATGCTGCAGTGGGCTCCTGGACAGGACCCCAGCACCTTTGCATGTCAATTGCCTCGAGTTGCTGGCAGTACGCTTCGCTCTGCACTGCTTCCAGGCATTGCTCAAGGGCCAACACATACTAGTCCAGTCAGACAAGACGGCCACAGTAGCGTACATCAACCAACAAGGTGGTCTACTCTCCCGCCGTATGCCGCAACTTGCTCGCCATCTCCTCATATGGAGTCAGAAGAGCTGGGAGAGCTCCGGGAGAGCTGAATCGTGCAGCCTACGAGCTCTCACGGTTTCAGACACTCCCTGGGGAATGGAGACTCCATCCCCAAACGGTTCAGCTGATTTGGGAACAGTTCAGCGATACACAGGTAGATCTTTTTGCCTCCCACAACTCTTCCCATTGCTGCTTGTTTTACTCCCTGACGAGAGAACCCTCAGCACATATGCAGTAGTGCACAGCTTGCTGCGGGGCCTCTGCAAGTATGCATTTCTCCCAGTGAGCCTTCTTGCACAGGGTCTGTGCAAGATCAGGAAGGACAAGGATCAGGTCTTTTTGGTTGCACATCATTGGCCCAACCGAACTGGTGCTCCTCACGACAGCACCTCCCTGGATGATTCCTCTGAGGAAGGACCTACTGTCCTGTAGAGACCTACTTTCCCTCTGGCACCCATGTCCCAATCTATGGAACCTGCACGTGTGGGTCCTGGACAGGACGAGATTCTATAATCTCAGAGTGGAGCCAGTGTCCTCCCGTGTACTCGCTTCCAGTAGCCAGTAACTAGGACCTGCTCTGTGTCATCACTTGCTCGCCATTTCACTCCACAGACTGGATATCTCAGGTGAGTTTCCTCCTCTGAAGCCCTGAGTTCCTCCAGCACTGTTGATGCCGACACCAGAGTGCATGCCTGCTCGGTCAGCCCTCGTGTTAGGCTAGGTGCCTCCATGTGCATGGTTCCCCCTTGGGCAACCCCCCACATATGTATTTCACAATAAGTCTCTCTGAGCATGTGTCTTTCCCTTGGCAAGCCCCTTGCCACCCCTGGGGTTGAAACTCCAGTGTGTTCCATATGCATCTTGCTCGTGGGTCATATGTGTATTCTTAAGTCCTCCTTGGGGACAGGCATTGTGTGGCATATTTCCACAGGGGATAGTGTACCTTGTTCCCAGTGTACCTTGGTATTCCTTTGTTAAGTCAAGTCTTCGTCCGTGCTAGTCTCACATCAGTGAGCTCAGACTTGCACATGGCACTGAAAGACAGCCGAGGTGGCATGATTAGATTGGACCTCCATTTCGTCACTGACGCAACTCAGAGTGACTAAATGAAAAGGAACATCTCGGTTACGTATATAACCCTTGTTCCCTGGGGAGGGAATGGAGATGTTATGTCCCTCTGCCACTTCCGCTGTACCACTGGAATGGCCGGGAGTTCAGTCTCAGCTTCTCAGCAGGTAACATAATGCGAGATTGCCAGCATCCTTTCATATACCCACGCGGTGGGGCGGAGTTACGCTATGCAAATTCCACAGACCCATGGCATTTCATTGCCATTGCCTCGTTTTGTAAGAACTCGATGTGATAGGCTTCTAAGCGAAATCCCATTTCGTCAGTTACTGACTTTTTCCCTCCTCAGGGAATGAGGGTTACATACGTAACCGAGATGTTTTCACTGTTATACGGTATGGGCGCTATTACACATGTTCTTGTACAAAATCTCCTGATCAAAACACAGGTGGTGGAGAAGAAGCTGAAACAAGTGATAGAAGATTGCTCACTCAAATGTAAAATAACGTGATCATCAAGCATTAAACAGCATGTAAATCAAAACTGCTTAATGTTACCAAATTAAATGTCGAACCCATTAAGAGGAAACAACTGTGAAGCTTCGGACGCTGGACTCAATCTACTCCATCTGTGTTTTGATCATAGTTCTCAATCTGATCAAGGCGTAGTCTTTGACAAAACATTTCTCAACTTTTTGTTTAAAACGTTGCCTTTCTTTATGAAACTTGCCTATGCCTTTTACTTACCCAAACTTAACTTACCAAAACAACTTACCCAAAAGGATGCATAAGCTATAATAAAATGTTTTTTTTTTTTTTTTTTTTTTTTTTTTTTTTTTAGTTAAATGTATATTTCAAGAAAAAAATGTATGTGCAAAACATAATATATAAATAGTAAACTATAAGTATAATGTTCACTTAAATAAAACTTGCAGTATAAACTATTAAACATCAAGCGTATAGCATCAGTTCTGGCAGGTCACGTTAGTCAAACTCGCATCAGCTGTCTGTCACGTCTATCACAGCATACATATATATATATAGCTCCACAGTACTATCGTGTTCTCCAGAGCTCATTTAACGGTGAATTCGGAGTGTGACATCGCATCATCTCACTAGGAATTTGTTTCCCACATGGATTTCACCTCCATGGATTTTCATCATTCACGTTTGCGAACTTGAACGCGCAATTTGCTGCATTGATTGTAAACTGCCTGATCTATAAGTGACTGAGTTGGCATAATATGGACTCGCTGAAGTTTACTAATAAAGCTAACTGAACTAAGAGAAATTCTGATGAGATCTGCACTCACCTGCATGAAGGATATCAAGAGAGATCAAACAACCACGTAACACCCACGTAATCATCCCTGAATTTGTTTCAGAAGCTAAGCTACCTTTATAAAATCAGGATAGGCTATTGGCAACAGGCTCGTTGCTAAGGCCATCCATGTTGCTTAGTTTTCTAGTTATTTTCAGTAAATGCTCATGCAGCTAGGTTGCTTAGTTTTCTAGTTATTTTCAGTAAATCCTCATGAAGTTTTTTTCATGCCCCAAAAAACGTCATGATATTTGTAAAATATTTTACCTAAAATATATTTGGAAATCTTGAAAACCTGATTCCAAAAAAGTTGGGACACTGTACAAATTGTGAATAAAAACAGAATGCAATGATGTGGAAGTTTCAAATTTCAAAATTTTATTCAGAATACAACATAGATGACATATCAAATGTTTAAACTGAGAAAATGTATTATTTCAAGGGAAAAATAAGTTGATTTTAAATTTCATGGCATCGACACATCTCAAAAAAGTTGGGACAAGGCCATGTTTCCCACTGTGTGGCATCCCCTCTTTTTATAACAGTCTGCAAACGTCTGGGGACTGAGGAGACAAATTGCTCAAGTTTAGGAATAGGAATGTTGTCCCATTCTTGTCTAATACAGGCTTCTAGTTGCTCAACTGTCTTAGGTCTTCTTTGTCGCATCTTCCTCTTTATGATGCGCAAAATGTTTTCTATGGGTGAAAGATCTGGACTGCAGGCTAGCCATTTCAGTACCCGGATCCTTCTTCTACACAGCCATGATGTTGTAATTGATGCAGTGTGTGGTCTGGCATTGTCATGTTGGAAAATGCAAGGTCTTCCCTGAAAGAGACGACGTCTGGATGGGAGCATATGTTGTTCTAGAACTTGGATATAACTTTCAGCATTGATGGTGCCTTTCCAGATGTGTAAGCTGCCCATGCCACACGCACTCATGCAACCCCATACCATCAGAGATGCAGGCTTCTGAACTGAGCGCTGATAACAACTTGGGTTGTCCTTGTCCTCTTTAGTCCGGATGGCATGGCTTCAAATTTGGATTGGTCTGACCACAGAACAGTTTTCCACTTTGCCAGTCCTTTTTAAATGAGCCATGGCCCAGAGAAAACGCCTGCGCTTCTGGATCATGTTTAGATAAGGCTTCTTTTTTGACCTATAGAGTTTTAGCCGGCAACGGCGAATGGCACGGTGGGTTGTGTTCACCGACAATGTTTTCTGGAAGTATTCCTGAGTCCATGTTGTGATTTCCATTACAGTAGCATTCCTGTATGTGATGCAGTGCCGTCTAAAGGCCCAAAGATCATGGGCATCCAGTATGGTTTTCCGGCCTTGACCCTTATGCACAGAGATCGTTCCAGATTCTCTGAATCTTTGGATGATATTATGCACTGTAGATGATGATAACTTCAAACTCTTTGCAATTTCTCTCTGAGAAACTGCTTTCTGATATTGCTCCACTATTTTTGGCCGCAGCATTGGGGGAATTGGTGATCCTCTGCCCATCTTGATTTCTGAGAGACACTGCCACTCTGAGAGGCTCTTTTTATACCCAATCATGTTGCCAATTGACCTAATAAGTTGCAAATTGGTCCTCCAGCTGTTCCTTATATGTACATTTAACTTTTCCGGCCTCTTATTGATACTTGTCCCAACTTTTTTGGAATGTGTAGCTCACATGAAATCCAAAATGAGCCAATATTTGGCATGACAATTTCAAAATGTCTCACTTTCAACATTTGATATGCTATATATATTCTATTGTGAATAAAATATAAGTTTATGAGATTTGTAAATTATTGCATTCCTTTTTTATTCACAATTTGTACAGTGTCCCAACTTTTTTGGAATCGGGTTTGTATATTTACTACATAAAATATACTTAAAAATACACTTGAACATTACTTAAAATCCCTGTTGAACTCTTTTTTTTTTTAATTAGTCTTTGACATTGCATGTGGGCAGAGTCAGGGACATACAATAAAAAGTTTGTTTTCACAGAATGTTCTGCCGCTGGATTCGGTCGCTGGTGGTTGGCAGCACTGAGCTGTGACTGGAGCGGATATGGTAGGAAATGACGACGTTTCGGGAAATGAGATGGAAGACGGTGAAGAGGGAACTTTGAATGATGTACACTCACCTAAAGGATTATTAGGAACACCATACTAATAATGTGTTTGACCCCCTTTCGCCTTCAGAACTGCCTTAATTCTACGTGGCATTGATTCAACAAGGTGCTGAAAGCATTCTTTGGAAATGTTGGCCCATATTGATAGGATAGCATCTTGCAGTTGATGGAGATTTGTGGGATGCATATCCAGGGCACGAAGCTCCTGTTCCACCACATCCCAAAGATGCTCTATTGGGTTGAGATCTGGTGACTGTGGGGGCCATTTTAGTACAGTGAACTCATTGTCATGTTCAAGAAACCAATTTGAAATAATTCAAGCTTTGTGACATGGTGCATTATCCTGCTGGAAGTAGCCATCAGAGAATGGGTACATGGTCATGAAGGGATGGACATGGTCAGAAACAATGCTCAGGTAACCTGTGGCATTTAAACGATGCCCAACTGGCACTAAGGGGCCCAAAGTGTGCCAAGAAAACATCCCCCACACCATTACACCACCACCACCAGCCTGCACAGTGGTAACAAGGCCTGATGGATCCATGTTCTCATTCAGTTTACGCCAAATTCTGACTCTACCATCTGAATGTCTCAACAGAAATTGAGACTCATCAGACCAAGCAACATTTTTCCAGTCTTCAACTGTCCAATTTTGGTGAGCTTGTGCAAATTGTAGCCTCTTTTTCCTATTTGTAGTGGAGATGAGTGGCACCCGGTGGGGTCTTCTGCTGTTGTAGCCCATCCGCCTCAAGGTTGTGCGTGTTGTGGCTTCACAAATGCTTTGCTGTACACCTCGGTTGTAACAAGTGGTTATTTCAGTCAAAGTTGCCCTTCTATCAGCTTGAATCAGTCGGCCCATTCTCCTCTGACCTCTAGGCATTTTCGCCCACAGGACTGCCGCATAATGGATGTTTTTCCCTTTTCACACCATTCTTTGTAAACCCTAGAAATGGTTGTGCATGAAAATCCCAGTAACTGAGCAGATTGTGAAATTCTCAGACCGGCCCGTCTGGCACCAACAACCATGCCACGCTCGAAATTGCTGAATTGACATTCAGTTTGGAGTTCAGGAAAATAAACTACTCTTGTAACATTCAGTTAAGTATATGTGAGCAGGATAGCAGGGCACAGGGTTTCTAGTATGAATAAATATTTATATAAATTTATATAAATATTTAATATAAAAAGCACATAGATTTAATCTACACCAGGGGTTTTCAAACCTGTCCTGGAGGACCCCTAGCCCTGCACATTTTGTATGTCTCCCATATTTGACACACCCACTTCAGGTCTTGCTTGCAGTCTCTAATAATGAGTTGAATCAGGTGTGTTAGACAAGGGAGACATACAAAATGTGCAATGCTGGGCATCCTCCAGGACAGGTTTGAAAACCCCTGATCTAAGCAACCTAAATACCCATGTGGTTTATAATGTGTGACGAGCGAGAGATGCGAGGCCGGTGAGTGATTTGATTATGAGCACCAGCTGCGGTCTCGGATCTCTCATGGCTCTCGCTCGTCCTGCTTGTCACATAATGTATATGTTTTTTTTTTGTTTGCTTTTTATTTTTTATTATTATTATTATTATTATTATTATTATTATAAATGATTGTTAAAAATGAGCAGAATAAGAGCAATGTATTTCTGACGACGTTCAGGCTTTTTGAGGATACTGTAAAACATTAATCCGTTTCTTTTTGATTTGCTGTTGTCACAGCCCACAGCACAGGAGCATGTTTCAATTCAGTCCTACAAATGGCAGCTGCGCCACTGTGTGACGTCACATGAAATCTAAGAATAAGAGAATATGTAGCACCACCTATCAGATGTTATAAATGTCAAAGGTATGGACACTGGATCTGTAAAGGAAAACAAAGATGTGGGAAATGCGCAGGTGAACATCAGTACGGAGAATGTAGCGAAAAGGATCAACAGAAATGCTGTAACTGTGGGGGTGAACACAGTGCTGCATGGAGGATGTGAAGCTAGGAAAAAAGCAGCTGAAGTACAGAAAGTTAAAGTAACAACAGGAGTATCCTATGCAGAAGCAATCAAAAGAGTAAAAAACTCAACTCAAAAGACGATAGGATCTGAATACATGAATGTAGCGAAACTTCCTGAAAAAGAAATCCATCAGTGCAAACTTAAAGATTCAGTAGTGTTGAATCGCACAGAATTCTTGACCTTTATGGCTGAAGAGGTAAATTGTTCTGCACAAACCAGCAGCAGAACAGAAAGGATTAAAATAATAATTAAAGCAGCAGAAAAATACCTAAAGATAATAGATTTAACAGAAGACTCAATTAATGAAGCACTAAAAGGCGGAATATCAGGAACCCAAGGAATATAGGGTGAGGGTATATGAAAGGATTGAATGTAATTCAGTGGATTGCAAGTCTTATCTCAAATGTACAGGAACTGAAAAACAGAAACCAGATATTATATGTATACAGGAGACATGGCTTAAACCTCATCTTGATTTTATTTTACATGGGTATGCGGTAGTACTTAAGGATAGGGAATTAGGAAATAGGGGAGGAGTAGCTACCTTTACCAAACAAGGATTAAACTTTAAGAAAATAAATAATAAGGAATTAGAGGTGGTTTCTGTGGAAGTATGGTATAGTAATAGGAGTATTATTGTTATAAATGTATATAATCCATGTAAAAAAACTCCATAAGGAAACCCTTAGAAATATTGGGAGATATAACGGAAAGTTTTTTTTGGTGTGGTGATTTTAATGCTCATAATACCCCATGGGGGAGTGTTGGATTTTAATGGTAATATAATTGAGGAAGTAATGGATGAATTAGGATTTGTATGTCTTAATGATGGTAAAGGTACTAGACTGGATGTAGTAAGATGAAAAGAACTGGTGCTTGACCTTACAATAGTATCTGAGGAATTAGCAAAAAAAGAGTACATGGGAAATAATGAACAAATCCACTATAGGCAATGACCATTATCTACTGCGCTCTTGGTTTGGAAGTGTATTTTATAGAAGAACAATGTAGAGATGGAAGATGAGAAATGTGGAATGGGAAATATTTAGTATAATATGTAGCAATAAAATAACTGAAATATCTGAATTAGAAGATGACGTAGATGAATATATTGTAATTATTAATAGGATAATACATCAGAGGAGGTAATTGGAAAAAGAAAAAAAAAGGAAAGCAGTTCCTTAGTGGAATAGTGAGTGTAGAATAGCTGTTAAAAACAGGAATGCCGCTTTCCAGATGGTTAAAGCATCATATTCATTTCCTGAATTAATAGAATATAAGAGGGTGTTTAAGTATTGTATTTATCCTATAGAAAACAATTTTAGAATAAATTTGCTTAGGAGTGTTTTGAGGCTTCACGACTTTCATGACTGAGAATGGGATTCTATCCAAGTTGCTTGCAGTTGCCATCTCCACTGATAGTAAATTGCAGTCGGCCACCATTACAAAGAGAACAAGATAGCTTATGAATTGACTGTGACAAACGTATTGGAGAGTATTTGGACAAATGAATTAATTGACTGGCAAAAGTATTGGAGAGTATTTGGACAAATGAATGAATTGACTGGCAAAAGTATTGGAGAGTATTTGGACAAATGAATGAATTGACTGGCAAAACTATTGGAGAGTATTTGGACAAATTAATGAATTGACTGTAGCAAAATGTTGGGGAGTATTTGGAAGACTCCAAGAAGAGAAAGGAAGAAGAGTACCTGCAAATGAGATCATTGATTAAACTGTATAAAAGTGTGAGCTGCGAATGAGATGATCAGATGTTCTGGCATTGTTTCTACAATAAAGTTAACATCTTCTGAGACCTGGAACTTTGAATGGGAGATTTTCTTCAAATGCTGAACTGAAGGAACATTGAGACTTAGAATTTTCCACAACAAGGGCACAAGCGATAGTCAGAAAAACAATAAGAAGTGCAAAGAGAGTACTAGAGAGAATTCTGTAATACTTTCTAATACTTAGAAAGAATAGGAATATGCCTGTTTTATATAATGGAGAGGAGGTGGCAATAACAAATAAAGAAAAAGCAGAAATGTTGGCTAAAGTTTTTGTTAAGGTACACTGTAACAGTAATCTAACAGAGGAAATTAGGAAGAGTAGAGAAATAAAAAAATAAATAAAAAAAGAATATCCTGAAATACTGGAGAAACCTGTGGAAACCTGTGCCTGTGGTTATACAGATGAAAGCACACTAGATGTTGTATTTTCTTTATATGAATTTAAAAGAGCTATTAATAGGGCAAAAAGACATCTCCGGGAGAAGATGAGATATGTTATAGTATGATTGAACATCTATCTGATGAAGCACTTAAAGTAATTTTATTAAATAAAGTATGGATAACAGGTATACTACCCGCTTCATGGAAACATTCAAAGAAATAAAGAATAAAGAAACCTGGGAAAGATCATTCTGAAGCAACTAGTTATAGACCTATACCATTAACTTCAAATTTGTGCAAACTCATGGAAAGAATGATAGTGAATAGGTTAATGTATTACATTGAAAAAGAGATTTGTTTTCTTCACATCAAAGTGGTTTTCGTAGTGGTAGAAATACAATGGATGCAGTGGTATGTCTAGAGTCAGATATAAGAAAGGCACAGATCAGTAAAGAAAAAGTCATAGCAGTTTTTTCGACATATAGAAAGTGTATGACATGCTATGGAAAGATGGTCTATTAATTAAAATTAAATCCTTAGGTAATTGAGGTAGAACATATAATTGGGTATTGGACTTTTTATATAATAGAACAATTCAAGTTAGGGTGGGAACAAGTCACTCGAACAAATATCAAATTGAAAATGGAACACCACAGGGAAGTGTTTATAGCCCGCTCCTGTTTAATATCATGATTAATGACATCTTCAGTCAGGTAGAAAATAGTATGGGAAGATCGATATATGCTGATGATGGAGCATTGTGGAAGAGAGGGCGGAATGTGACTCAAACAGTTAATAAAATTCAGACAGCAATAAACCAAGTTGAAGATTGGGCTAAGAGATGGGGATTTAGATTATCGGTAGAAAAGACACAGGTAATATGTTTCTCAAAAAAGAAGCATATTCCAGTAGAGTTGACATTACACTCACCTAAGGGATTATTAGGAACACCATACTAATACTGACTCATTGTCATGTTCAAGAAACCAATTTGAAATGATTCGAGCTTTGTGACATGGTGCATTATCCTGCTGGAAGTAGCCATCAGAGAATGGGTACATGGTGGTCATAAAGGGATGGACATGAGGGGGACATTTAGGCACTAAGGGGCCTAAAGTGTGACAAGAAAACATCCCCCACACCATTACACCACCAGCAGCAGCCTGCACAGTGGTAACAAGGCATGATGGATCCATGTTCTCATTCTGTTTACACCAAATTCTGACTCTACCATCTGAATGTCTCAACAGAAATCGAGACTCATCAGACCAGGCAACATTTTTCCAGTCTTCAACTGTCCAATTTTGGTGAGCTTGTACAAATTGTAGCCTCTTTTTCCTATTGTGGAGATGAGTGGTACCCGGTGGGGTCTTCTGCTGTTGTAACCCTCAAGGTTGTGCGTGTTGTGGCTTCACAAATGCTTTGCTGCATACCTCGGTTGTAATGAGTGGTTATTTCAGTCAAAGTTGCTCTTCTATCAGCTTGAATCAGTCGGCCCATTCTCCTCTGACCTCTAGCATCAACAAGGCATTTTCGCCCTCAGGACTGCCGCATACTGGATGTTTTTCTCTTTTCACACCATTCTTTGTAAACCCTAGAAATGGTTGTGCGTGAAAATCCCAGTAACTGAGCAGATTGTGAAATACGCAGACCGACCCGTCTGGCACCAACAACCATGCCACGCTCAAAATTACTTAAATCACCTTTCTTTCCCATTCTGACATTCAGTTTGGAGTTCAGGAGATTGTCTTGATCAGGACCACACCCCTAAATGCATTGAAGCAACTGCCATGTGATTGGTTGATTAGATAATTGCATTAATGAGAAATTGAACAGGTGTTCCTAATAATCCTTTAGGTGAGTGTATATGACCAGCCATTAAAGCAGGTGACTGAAATCAAGTTCTTGGGTGTATGGCTGGATGAGAAATTAACATTTGATTTTCACATAGAGAAGCTAGTGACCAAATGTAAGAAAACAATAAATATTTTGAGATGTCTAATATGAATTGTGAGTGGGGTGCAAGCTTTAACTCACTAAGAAACATATATTGTGCCCTTATAAGAGCTGCAATAGACTATGGATGCATAGCATATGGGTCAGCATGCGAAACACTTTTAAAGAAAATGTATGCAGTACAAACTCAGGCACTTAGAATATGTTGTGGGGTGTTTAAAACATCCCCAGCTGCAGCTCTGCAAGTGGAAGTGGGTGAAATGCCTTTAAGATTCAAGATTCAAGAGTTTTATTTGTCACATACACAGTTATATACAGAATATACAACCGGCAGTGAAATGTAAACCGGTTTACATTGCTTTAGCAGTGAGATGTCAACAGTTGTCTATCGTATACTGGGTAACATTAAAAGGGCAAGAATCACACCCTAGATATGTATTTTATGAGTGCTGGGAACATATTCAAGGACATAATCGCAGTATAGGATGGATAGGTATGCAATTAGCCCAATCAATGGAAATGGATCAGAGGAATTATAACCAAACTATGCCTTAGCCTGCTATTCCTCCATGGATGTTTCCAATGCCCTGTACAGACATGCAGTTACACAAAGAAATTAAGGAGAATGAGAAACTATCAGAAGAATATGTTGTTCGGCAATACATGAGATATAATACATATTTTTACTGACTTAAAAGATCCAATCTCAGGCAAAACTGGAGCAGCTGTATTTATTCCAAAATATCAGAGTACCATCAACAAGAGAACAACAGATAATTTATCAGTATTCACTGTTGAATTAGTTGCAATTCTCCTCCCTTTACAGTGGGTGGAGGAAATGAACAGTGAGATTGCGGTTATATGTACTGATTCTATGGCAGCCCTGGAACGTTTACAATCTGGTCATTCTGATAGTAGACGATATTTTATTTGAAATTTTACAATCATTATACAGGCTAAATAACAAAGGAAATGACATTCGATTTATTTGGATTCCGGCACATGTAGGGGTGGAGGGCAATGAGGTGGTAGATATTCTGGCAAAGAACTCACTTAAATGCAGTAATGTAGAGATTCATATTGATATGAGTAAATCAGAAGCAAAAACATGTATTCGTAAAGCGGCATATGACATTTAGCGTTGGGAAAGAGAGATGAAGGGGAGACAACTGTATCAGATTCAGAGAAAAGTGGGAAAAGGAGATTGGAATTCAATATTAAGGAAAGAATCATCATTATTATTATTTTTACTTTGCATAGGACACACAGGGTTAAACTATAATTTACATAAAATCAATAGACATCCTACAGGGAAGTGCAATAATTGTAATGAACCAGAAACAGTTGGAACATGTTCTCATAAATTGCATAGCATATAAAAATAAAAGACATGAGTTAAAGGTTAAGATGAAGGAAATGGAGCATAATACAATGTCATTAGAAAAAATTCTGTGGAAAAAGTGGACAAATTCCTCTGCAATTATTGAGGTTTTTAAAGGAAACAGGAATTACTTTAAGAATATAGTTTTTGTTTCTTTGTTTTTTCTCATTTCCCATTGATGCTCCACACTCCAGTTTAGTTGGTGGCGGTAATACACCGAAAGCTGGTCTGCCAACCGGCAATACATTAAGAAGAAGAAGAAGAAGAAGTTCTCCCACTGCAAGTAGATAGGTCGTGGTTTGTTTTGATGTGTGTGCGTTAGTGTGCCATAGCATACCGTCCACGATAATACCGCATACATTTTGACATGATAAAAAAAGTGTCATATCGCAATATCAATTATATAGCGATGCGATGACGTATGGAGCATTTACTTTCCCTAGTGCGCACAACAACACCTGTCTGAGAGTATACAGGAAGAGCAGCATGTCAGCTTAGGTACTAAAAAGGGAGCTACTTGGTTACAAGAGGTCAGCCCTCTTGACAACTGACATAACATTGAAAACTTAAATCTGTTATTGATGTTTGCAGCGCAATATTTGACCGGAAGGGTAACATTGACGGTTATTTTCGTCAGTTACGGCTCCTTAGGTCCAGCATTCTGCCTCCTTTGAATCAGACAGAGATGTAGTGCGTAAGATTACGTTTATTTGAATGAATGGATTATAGCATTAATTTGAATTAATTATCGAGAGAGAGAGAGAGAGAGAGAGAGAGAGAGATTCGTGCCTGCGTCTGTTCAGCGTCTCTCTTAACAATGAAGATGTGCGTTTATTACTTAAAAATAGCGATGCAACCCCATCATTGCTGAGAAATATAATATAGTGATCCAGTAGCTTAGCTATTTTATTGCTATAAGTCGTGGGGCGGCGTTGATGACACGTTTCTGTGCTCCTGAATCTGCAGCGCGATCTCCGCTCTCTGTATGCGAGTGACGTGCGCGTGCGTGTGTCTGCGTGCTTCATAATAAAAATAAAAACGGCGCATTAATATAGAACGATGATTCATCTGACTTGGAACTGCCTATGCATTAAACGATTTTATTGTACACCTTCCAGCCAATCAGAATCGAATATTCAGACAGCCCATGGCATAAATTACTTTAGTTATTGTTAAACTAAAATGTTATGTTATAGTTTTACTTATAATTTCCAGTGAAAACACTAATAACTTGTACCAAGGCTACTTTGCTTTCATTTGACTCATGCTGTGTGTTGCGGCTGCCACCTTATGACAATAGATTTACACTTTGAATCATCAATGACAGTAGCTCATTGGAAAAGGATGGACAATGCCCTTCATTTTGTTTGCACTAATAAATGCTGCTGCCTACCAGCTGCAATACAATACAACTTTGTTCCATATATTTTTTTCTATATCGTCATAAATATCGTTATCGCAAATATTCTTCAAATATCGTGATATAATTTTGAGGCTATATCGCCCACCCCTAGTGTGCGTTCTTGACAACATAAGTTTACTTTAATATACATTGTTATGTGAACGTGTATGTGTCTATATATAGACATATGTATGCTTATCCCATGCTATATTGTTGTTTGCCGTGATATTTATTGCATGTGCTAATAAAGTTTAGATTAACAGACATAGGCCTACTTATGCAGGCACGTTCTGCGTTTATTGCAGATACATATAATGATGCGGATATGGATCGCTGGTATATTTGTGCTGTTACTTTACTGGCATACAGTTTGGGTGTGTTGTTTACATCATGTATAAGGAGTAGGCCTATTGCAGTGGGTCTCAAATGGGGGTACGTGAAGGCACTCCAGGGGGTACGTGAGATTTTAAAATATAGCCTACGTATATTTAAAAAGTAGTATACATGCAAAAATCCTTTAAAAATAATTATTTAATAAATATTTCAGGGAAATATAAGTTTAAGTTCATAAAATTAATTTTATATTCAGTAGGCTATTCAGTTTTATTATCCTAAAAACCCAGAGTTTTCCCCATACCAGGATGGTTTGACCCAACCTGTCATATGCCGCCTGCTATCACCTGTCAATTACTGTCAACGATAGGGTGACCAGACCTCTTCATCTCTTCATGAAGAACGTACCGAGTTGAGAGCAGAAAGAGTGCCATTATCACCAAATATCAAAAGAAACCTCATTATCGCTTTCAAGGTAGTAACATGCTAACTATTCGTTTTTTAATTTAAAGGAATATTGTTTGTATGTGCTTTATTACAGAGCCTCAACAGGGTGTGGGATTGTTTTGTCCCCAAAAGTTCCGCAGTCACAATGCAGTGATTACCACACATCTGAACTATAACTTAAATATAAAAACCCCAAACAATTGCACTTGCAACTAGGGATGTAAACGGTTAATCGATTATTGATTAATTGTCGACAAGAATTTACTTGATTAAATTAATTGTCGCGGCAAGAAAGAGGCGGTAAAAAAGAAACCAAACATGAGGTGGTCAAAACAGAGTTGAGTGTGGGAGCATTTCAAATGAATTAATGATGACATTGTAAACTTTGCGGTACTACGATTAAGTACAACAGCTCTACGAGTTCGCTAAGATACCACCTTCTTAACTTGCATGCAGCCGTGTTGCAGGGAGGAAGTCTGTCGCCTTCACAACCTACAATCGCGGCTGTGGTGGGACGGCGAGTATGTGACCATAGGAAAGCGGAGGGTATTACTCTAGAGGATTTGCGGCATGATCGAAAAAAGATATGATGCCAGTTAGCACCACTGATAGTAAGGGATTTCGGGAGTTAATACACTTCATGGAGCCAGGATATATCCCTTTCTTGAGCGACCATAGAACCCAATATTTTTAATACAGAGCGACCCAATTGGAAGCATGCTACAAAAACAAGAAGGCTGAGCTAAAAACACAGTTAGCCGCAGCTAATGTGGCTCTGACGACGGATTGTTGGACAGCACTGACTACAGAAAGCTACATTACAATCACTTGCCACTACATTGAGAAAGACTGGCAGGTAAAGTCAGCAGTCCTTCTCACGGAAAGCCTCTCAGAGAGACATACAGCTGATAATTTAGCTGACAAACTCAACCAGGCTGTGGAGTCATGGGGACTGTGCATGACAACGCTCAGAACATTGTCTCAGGAAACATCCCCGCACGAGTCAGTTGGAAATCAGTCTCTTGCTTTGCACATACTTTAAATCTGGCCGTCAACGACGGATTCGCTGCTGCTGGTGTCAACCGAGTAATTGCAGCTGCTGGCAGGTTGCTCCTCTCAGACCAAGGGGGATTATAAATGCTGCTGCTAATGTTTTCATATAAATAATTTACCAGATTATTATATGTAGGCTTAATATAGTGTAGGCTAAGCCTACCCATATAGATTTTTATTTAAAATGTATTTTATGTTGCTTAATGTTTCACATGCAACAGGTGAGCCAGTGCACAATTATTTTTTATGTATTTTAATTTTCTGTGCATAATTTATTTTATTAAACTACATAAATGGCATTATCTGTACCGTATCCCAACTGTTACAATAAAACACAAATGGAGCAATATAACATGCATTTTTATTCAGTATATAAGCAATATTTAGCTTTTTATGTTAAAGACACTATTGATACCGTGAGACATTTACATTCTCAGGAAAATAGCTGCTTATCAGTTAATCGTTAATCGATCGATAAGGTCAATCAACTATCGATTAATGAATTAATCGATAATTTCCATCCCTACTTGCAACCAATACATGTGCAGAATACATATACTTTCTGCTTAAAATGAGCCTAAAATGCAAAATAACAAGACCAATTAAGGATAGTAAGAACTTTCATGCATAAACGTAACAAAACTTTGAATTAAAAAAGTAATTTATATAGTATAAACTTACAATTATAAAATGTTACAATATTTGTTGAATAGTTTTATTTATCATATTTATGTTTGTTAAGTCATGTTACAATATTGTTTTGAACTGCTTATTTACAATGGTTAGCTTACCATTAACTGTTTTCATTGTTTTTGTTTTGTTGTTGTTTTTTTAAATTGTATTAAATCCAGACCAAAAATCCTAAAAATCAAACTAAATCATAATAATTATTAATGTTAATAATAATATAGGGACTCACAACAACAACAAAAACATTCAAAAATGTTTTGCCCTGTTTTTTAATTAAAATATAATAACAAATGAGATTTTAGTGATATTTTGACCACTCAAATAGGAAATGTCCCCGGTTTCCATTTCTGAAATATGGTCACTGTTTTCACTACATTAGTCTGAATCACTACATTTTAGTGATGAGACATATTTGCAGTAGATTTAGTCATGGATTATTATCATTTAAAATGTTCAAAATAGTTTTTTTTTTTAAATGTTTGAATTTTGTATGCGTTTATCTGTTCCAAAGTTTAATAAATCAGACACTGATGGCACAGTGCTCTGTTTTAAGTCTTTTTTTTTCAACCAAAAATGCGTTGTGCTGGTTAGGGGGTACTTGGCTGAAAAAATATTTCACAGGGGTACATCACTGAAAAACGGCTGAGAACCACTGGCCTACTGGATTGTGTTCAGCACCAAATGATGTTGTGACTTTGTTCCATTACTGGAACAAGAGCTCCACCTAGTAGTCATTGGATTTATTTCATTCTGTACTATTCAATTCATAATTAAGTTTGCTTTATTTACTGTGATATATTTGCAAGCATTGTATTTAATTAATTCATTGTTATTATTTTATTTATTTTAGAAACCACACATAGACCTACATATAAAACAAACTACTTGTGAATTTGATGGAAATAAATCAGTGCTTGGGAACTGAAGCTGTCATGAACTTCTTTGCCTATAAACCTTCGGATCGAGGTTATACGTCATAAAATGAACTTGAAGTATACTTCTTTTTCGTAAGGAACTTGCGGTCCTACATATCAGCGAGGCTGAGAAAAGAACACAACACCACAGACAAAGGCGACAGGTAAATGTTGTTAACATTAGCTTTCTGTATGTTTATTGTGGAGTAAACTGTGCATTTACACTGCTTTTTTAAAAATGGCGAGTGCTGTTTCGTATGGCATGCGTTCGACCAATCATGTACACTTGCATCACTGGTAGTTCCTATTGTGCTGGGTTACACCCTACTCTGAAATAAGAGCTAATTTAGTTCCCCCAAAAGGCATGTAGTGCAAATGCCATAAAAAGTGGGTACTTCTGTTATTAGTTCTAGGAACTATCAAAAGGTTTCTCTGGTGTGAAAACCCCTCATGACCTACCCAGCCTCGTCCACCACAGGTGCTTGATCAAAGGCCTTCTCTTTCAGGATCTGAATGGTCTTCTTGATGGACACTAAAGGCAGCACAGTCAGGGGGGCGGAGAGCCGGAGTTCCTGTAGAGTCAGATTCCACCACCTACGGAGAGATGAGGGCAGGGTGGAGGAGGGAAGACAGTAAAAGCTTGGTAAGAGGACACACAGACAGAGTAATCTGGGGGAGTGAACATGTCTCCTCATATAGAAGCTTAACTGTAGCAGTAATGCAGCCTAGTGTAATAGTAGACAGAGAGAGAGACTATATTTGCAGATAATACACACTCACCATGGCTTCTTGACAACAAGATCCTCCTCACTCAGGAAGCCTTTTTCACACATCCACTTGTCACTAAGAAATTTAGACCTAATGGGGAGAACAAAGGGGTTCACGTCACCTCACACGTGGGCCGGGCTTCAGGCCTGTTTTAGGCTTCTCCTTTTTATATGTTAGGCATGAATTAATTAAAATAAATTATGAGATGTGCTGCGCTGGTGGAAACAACACGAGACAGCGGTAGCAGTGAGCGTTCCTTCTGCGCAGCTGGAAGAGTTATGGCCTTTTTACAATTAGTCACTTCTTTTGTTTTCTCTGATCAAATATCTATCAGAGTGTAAAAAGACCATTTACTATGCCTTCCGAAATTCTTTTGAGACGGATTTAAATCAAACAAACCAATTCAGAAGGTGGTCTGGGATGCATTTCAGACGAAACTGGACAAGTGTAAATGTACCTGGTTGTTTAAACCACATATGTAAATTTTACTCCTGACAAACTGTTAAAAAATAAATGTATGAGAGCATGCTATAGACTATATATGATATGTTGTAGCCAGCTATGACGGTGGTGCTGCAACACACATCGCCACAAATGAGTAAAGCGAGTCAGAATAGTATCATTAATAATTCATGCAAAAAACATGATGCACACATGTGTAGCCAATTTCACATGCATGAAACCAAATTCGCATGCACAAAATAAAATGATATATTCATAAAATACATTTCACAAATGTTTCACAAAACACAATTCGTAATTTACAACTGTGCACAGAAATATAAAATTTTTTAAAATGTACTGGCAGCTCTCTCATTCCACCCGGATCAGTCGTACTCTTTAGCCAATCACATTTAAGCTTATCAATCGGCCAATCATAATTGCGCGAGGATGGGCCCACCTGGTGTTACGTCATCAGCTTTCGATCACAGTTCATCATGGCTAAGCAGAGGTATGAGCAGTTTGATCGGTTCATTTATGTGTTTATTAAAACTAAGTATGCATGATAAATGTTTTTTTTTTTAATTGTTTTTTTGTTTTTTTAAACATGATTCCCAATTATTTATATTAACGATTTTATAGTATTTGTACAACCTTTACATTTTTATTTCATTGTGGTAATTTGCATTTTTAAAATGTTTAAAATGCTATTATTAGCCTACTTACATTAAATATATTAAATATTGCGGATTATAAATCACTTTTATAGAGTCTGTTTTCTTATTTTCTACATGTGTTTACAGTATTTTTATTACAAATTCAAAAGTTTATTATTATTTATTTATTTTAGAAACCAAATACCCATGGTAATGAGGAGCATGGTTTTACCTGTGACTACCATGATCTCTGCAGTTAAATGAAACTAGTTAAAAACAGTTTCATTAAATTAAAGGATTATTAAACAAAAGGATTAATAATTAAAGGATAATTCAACAAAACAGCTTTAAAGCCTGGATCCCATGATTTAAGGACAACGCTTTTTTCCCTTTAAATGTTTTATGAACTTTTTAATGGAGCTAATGAAATTTAATTAAATGTTATTTCAGTGAGAACCTCATGAATGGTAGATATCAGTGTCTTACATAAATTAGGTGTTAACTCTTGAAAAATATTATTGTTTTTAAAGTGGTAGTTCAACCCAAAACTGTGATCGTTTACTCACCCTAATGTCATTCCAAACCTGAATGAATTTCTTTCCGTGTAACATAAAAGAAAACCATTTGAGTCTGTTTTTTTGTCCATACAATATTAAATGGTAGCCTAACCAAAATAGTTTGGTAGCCAACAGTCTTCAAAATATTTTTTTTATGTTTCACGGAAGTGAGAAAGTCATAAATGTTGGAACGACATGAGAGTGAGTAAATGATGACAGCATTTAAAAGCAGTAAATTTACTTTAATGCATCCTAGCTCAAAATCAGTGCTTTACTGTCAAGTGCATTTCTATGTGACAAAAGTGCAATATTAAGATTGTTATATGCATTTGCATTATTTATCCCTGTCCTAGTTTTATTTATTTACTCCAACTTAAGGCCCTAACCCCAGCAAAAACATTCACGGGGGAACTCATGGGCCGGATGGGCTGGGTTTGCCAGGGCCAAATTTTAGCCCCAGTCCAGCCCTGATCACATTCAAGGATGAACTTGTAAATTTTAAACATTTGAAAGTTTCTGTACACAGTTGTTAATATACGAATTATGTTTTGCATTTGTGAAATGTATTTTATGAATATATAATTTTATTTTGTGCACATGAATTTGGTTTCATGCATGTGAAACTGGCTACACGTGTGCATCGTGTTTTTTGCATGAATTATTAATGATACTATTCTGACTCTATAAGCCAACATGCAAACTGTTGCAAGTGAAACTGAAAGTATGTCTCAGATGCTCAAAAACACAATCATCTTCATTAAAACTAATGAGACTAAATGATCTTACCAGTGCTTAGCTCGCTCTTTCTTCTATTGTGGTCTTTGATCTTGAAGTTAACTGATGATAAATAAAATGCAGCTCATATCTGTTGCTTTCGTTGACATGAATTTGCATATAGCACGGGATCTGAAGATCAGATTTATATCCGGAGAGGTGTAAGGTAAGACAAACTGCATGTTTTTTTTATTTTGTTTATTTGTTTAGATTGTATAGCCCGTTCGATTGTCGTTTGCTAGCAGCAGCCTGCCTCAGCTGGTGATAGTAAATGTTTAAACTAATATTGTGATATGCTTGAAGTGTTTTATATCTATTGATTTTATAGGCGAGACAAGTGTTGATTTGAGAGGCTAAATTGATCAAATATGTGGTTAACTCACTGTTGGTGGCTGGCCACTTGGTCGTCACTTTAAAAAACAAAAACTTTAATTTAACAAACAAAACTGCTCCAAACTTTTTTCTAAATTAACTTAATAAAGAAACAAAAAGAAATATAACTACGTTGACATTAAAAACAAAACTGAACTATTTTAATGGCTGCAACAGTAGGAATAGGAAGGACTACAGTCGGACTCTATCAGAATTCTGATAAGCTGTCAGACAAAGGCCGGGCTAGGGCCTGAGCGTCTCGCCTAGATTTGAGGCCCGTGCAGCTCTACCATCTCCCGCTCCTCAGCCAGATTGACGCACGATATGCGAGACGAGCGTGAAGCATTTTCATGGTCACAACTCACGGTGCTTGCACTCACCATTCTCAAACGCAAGCATTCGCTAATGCGCATCATAATCAGGGATTGGTTGTGAGCAGGGCTTCGACTGATCGTTTTACTAGATAAGACCCTAGATCCTCAGCTGGGATCGTGCAGAGCCCTTTGAAGCCCTTTGAAACTGCATTGATTTGGACCTTCAAAATATGTTGGTTGGTTGTCATTGAAATATATTATATGTAGAAAAATCCTGGAATGTTTTCCTCAAAAAACTAAAAAAAATTTCGACTGAAGAAAAAGACTAATCCTTTAACTTTGGTAGAACGGTTTAAGTCTAAAACATCACAATAGTATTGTTGTTACTTAATCTACCAGGCAACACAAAACACATTCACACCACAGCAAAGCACACTAGAATGCTGGGAACACTGAAACCTACATGTAGTTGCGGATGGAGTCGGGAAGGATCACCACACAGCGCTGGCCTTCCTTCAGCTCTTTGGCTACATGCACTGCTGCAGACATGGCTGCACCTGAACTGCCACCTACAAAGAGTGAAAACAGACTTTAGATACACACTTAATTTCACACACATTAAATGTGAGAGATAGATTATGAGTCACATACCGCACAGAAGACCTTCCTCTCTGATGAGCATACGAGACATGGAAAAGGTCTCTTTGTCTTTGGACTTGTACCAACTATCCACCACCTGAGACACAGAAAATGGGGTTTGAAAAAAATGAATTAATTTAGTCTAGCATGGGTTGGAATGAAGTGTGACACATAAAGACATCTATTATTTGCTATTTTAATTTTGAGATATTTATCAAATACACAGTATCATAATTAAAAATAAAAATTGGCACACTTATGAATGTCAACTGAAGGGTTCCTAACGTTTCTACAACATTCTCGCTGTGACTCTATTAGGGTTCACTGTTAGTGTTCATACTTGGCATATTTGGTTCAATTAAAACGAACTCTGGTGGAATTTTTTTGTTAGTGTGGTTCATCTGAATTAGTGTGAATGCTGCCATCCGAAGCTTGGTGCGCATGAAACAAGTGGACCGAGACCCACCTTCCAAACAAACTCTGGTGCGGAAATATGAATGCAACACGGACCAAAGACATCTGAACTAACCAAAAACAGGATGTGATGTCACAAGACGTGACCCTAAAAAAAAAGGACCGAAGGCTCAAGCATACTTGCTTCTTGTCAAAGTTGCAATGATATCCATTACAGTTTAGTACAGGCATCAGAAATGTGCTTTCTTGTAGCAGACCTTGTTTGTGTGTGTAAAGGAGGAATTCCTGGCACTGTTTTGAATCCTTCACATATTTTCTAAGCTCTTCATAATTTCACAGCTAGTTAAAATACCACCATCTGTACTCACATACAACAGGGAATTTTAGGCCAACATTTTCTTTGGTTCAGTGTTAAAAACCAGGACTAAAGGTATTATTTTATTTTTTGGTCCAGACCAAAATAACTAAACTGCAAGTGTGAACACACACTTAGTTACTATTGCCTCTTATATGGCTAAAAGGGTTGTGACATCCTTGCACATCAAGATTTAAATATCTGGAAAAGATTTAAATATCTGTGCATTTTTTCTAGGTAGCTTGTGTCACACACACACACATATATATATTATACACAAACCCGATTCCAAAAAAGTTGGGACACTGTACAATTTGTGAATAAAAAAAAAACAGAATGCAGTGATGTGGAAGTTTCAAATTTCAATATTTTATTCAGAATACAACATAGATGACATATCAAATGTTTAAACTGAGAAAATGTATCATTTTAAGGGACAAATAAGTTGTCAAATAAATTTTAAATTTCATGGCATCAACACGTCTCAAAAAATTGGGACAAGGCCATGTTTCCCACTGTGTGGCATCCCCTCTTCTTTTTATAACAGTCTGCAAACGTCTGGGGACTGAGGAGACAAGTTCAAGCTCAAGTTTAGGAATAGGAATGTTGTCCCATTCTTGTCTAATACAGGCTTCTAGTTGCTCAACTGTCTTAGGTCTTCTTTGTCGCATCTTCCTCTTTATGATGCTCCAATGTTTTCTATGGGTGAAAGATCTGGACTGCAGGATGGCCATTTCAGTACCGGGATCCTTCTTCTACACAGCCATGATGTTGTCATTGATGCAGTATGTGGTCTGGCATTGTCATGTTGGAAAATGCAAGGTCTTCCCTGAAAGAGACAACGTCTGGATGGGAGCATATGTTGTTCTAGAACTTGGATATACCTTTCAGCATTGATGGTGCCTTTCCAGATGTGTAAGCTGCCCATGCCACACGCACTCATGAACCCCATACCATCAGAGATGCAGGCTTCTGAACTGAGCGCTGATAACAACTTGGGTTGTCCTTGTCCTCTTTAGTCCGGATGACATGGCATCTCAGTTTTCCAAAAAGAACTTCAAATTTTGATTGATCTGACCACAGAACAGTTTTCCACTTTGCCACAGTCCATTTTAAATGAGCCTTGGCCCAGAGAAAACGCCTGCGCTTCTGGATCATGTTCAGATATGGCTTCTTTATTGACCTATAGAGTTTTAGCCGGCAACGGCGAATGGCACGGTGGATTGTGTTCACTGACAATGTTTTCTGGAAGTGTTCCTGAGCCCATGTTGTGATTTCCATTACAGTAGCATTCCTGTATGTGATGCAGTGCCGTCTAAGGGCCCGAAGATCACGGCCATCCAGTATGGTTTTCTGGCCTTGACCTTACGCACAGAGATTGTTCCAGATTCTCTGAATCTTTGGATGATATTATGCACTGTAGATGATGATAACTTCAAACTCTTTGCAATTTCTCTCTGAGAGACTGCTTTCTGATATTGCTCCGCTCTTTTTGGCCGCAGCATTGGGGAATTGGTGATCCTCTGCCCATCTTGACTTCTGAGAGACACTGCCACTCTGAGAGGCTCTTTTTATACCCAATCATGTTGCCAATTGACCTAATAAGTTGCAAATTGGTCCTCCAGCTGTTCCTTATATGTACATTTAACTTTTCCGGCCTCTTATTGCTACTTGTCCCAACTTTTTTGGAATGTGTAGCTCTCATGAAATCCAAAATGAGCCAATATTTGGCTTGACATTTCAAAATGTCTCACTTTCAACATTTGATATGTTATATATATTCTATTGTGAATAAAATATAAGTTTATGAGATTTGTAAATTATTGCATTCCTTTTTTATTCACCAATAAGGATCATTTTAAAGAAAAAAAAAAAACTGTACAGTGTCCCAACTTTTTTGGAATCGGGTTTGTGTGTATATATATATATATATATATATATATATATATATATATATATATATATATATGGCTTTTTTTTTTTTTTTTTTTTTTTAAATGATCCTTATTGGTCTAGGTTAAATATGACAATAGGTCGGATGGCAACCACTGCAAAGGCATGACACTTTTAGGAGGTAACATTTAGGGTGGGCCACAGCAAACAGTAATTTGCCATCAGTAAATATCAAATGTAATTTCAGTTGCATCAAAACCTACTGTGCAAATACACCACTTACAGATCTGTCCAGAACGGTGGGGATGAAGTCATGTCCGATTCCCTCCACTTCATACTGAGTCTTATCAGTCTTATTCAGCTCCTCGGGCTCAGCAACAGTGGAGCCCTCAGGATCAACTCCAACTATCTGAGGAACAAAGACATTAAAGGGGTGATGAATTGAGAAATCAACTTTCCCTTAAACCTTTGATATATAAAAGTTAATTGTGATATAAGAATATCCTGTAAGTTTCGTAGCTGAAAACTTCCTTGTTAGTCAAAGAAAAGCTTTTATTGACACTAGGCCCAGAAAATGAGAGCACTTGATCAAAGACGTAATAGAACAGGGAAACGCCTCCTCAACAGATAAATATGTATGCCTGCTTCTGTAGCCCCGCCCACCGACTCGTGGAGCTAAATGGATCACGCTACCGAGCAATAAACATGCCAAAAATAGCAAGATATTGCGCTGTGCCTGGTTGCGGAAGAACACAGTCGCTGCAGAAGCTTCCTTCGGATTCTAATATTAGGAATGAATGGACGTTTGTTTGCTTCATTTTACTGCAGAATAGTTTGTAAATAAAACACAGGTCAAGACTGGATGTGCAGACATATTGAGATTAAAACAATGCTGTGCCTTCTATACTGGATCCAACAGGAATGGTGCAACACGTGAGTAAAACATGTTTTTTTATATGTGATAGTATTGCATTGTTACAGATCGTTTTGATTATGTGTACGTGTCTAACAGAACATACCTTAGCACGCTGTCACAGGCTGGAGAATCCTTTATTTGTGGTGTTGGTTCATTGCGATTCGGGATCAGACTCTGACATGTATGGTCCAGGGCTCGCAAAGTATTTTTTGGGGCTATGTGTTTTCCAGACAGGCTACCAAAACTATGAATCTTAAATACTGAAATAATATTCCTTTCTTGATCTGCGTTGTTCACTCTCTTGAATTGGTATTTGAAGGGCGCACGCTGTGTGTGTGTGTGTGTGTGTGTGTGTGTGTGTGTGTGTGTGTGTGTGTGTGTGTGCGGTTCACGCTTAGATCCACAGATCAGGTAGGCCAAGTAAAAATAATATTCCAATCAATCGTGGGTGGATGAGAGATAAATCATTGTTTGTTTGATAAAGACATTTGCGAACCCTGTGAGAGAATTATTCCAGTTGCCGCTTTCAAAACAATCCCTCCCTCATGTGAACTGACAGGGGAGCAGAAGCTCATTCAATATGCAAATCTTATCCAATCCTAGCCGTGGGCATTTACTTCCAAGTCTACAGTGCAGCACGCCCATCAAAACTGAGCGTTTCTTAAGAGAGCCTCAAAACCAGTGTAGAAAATATCCTATTACTTATTCATTATGATGTTTTTGACTGTAAAAACCACACGAACATCATCAGTTGACCTCAGACAACAGTACAAAAAAATTAAAAAGCCAGTTCATGACACCTTTAACACATGTATAGGCAGTGTAAATATGTTTATATAAATGCAAACAAGTGTCCCTTCAAAGTGTAGTGGACAGCACATTCCAGGGCCCAGTTTATAGCCAGGCCCCTCTCTGCCCATAACAGTGGACAAAGGTTTTCTACATTTTGACTGGATCTTGGTGGACTAACACAAACAAACTGTTCAACGCCATCAAGATGGGTATAAAGATGCTAGGACAACAGCCAGGCACCTGAAGAAGAAGAAGAAAACCTCTGGTACCAAGCCCAGTAAGGACAGGACTTCTCATTGGTCCACATGCAGTTTCTGCCCTTCACCCGAATCCTTCACCCTAGAGACTAATCCTTAATGACCACAATGATCCATCCAAATCCATTCATAACTATGTTTGGAAACCTTAAGACTAATGTGAACTACATGCATCGATTTCATAATTATTCAGAGAAATAAGTATTCTCAGTGACAGCTATTCGTAATGCAACATCTTACATAGATTCAGCTGTTAATGAACAAATGAATGAACACATGACAGTTAAATCTTTTTCCATCATGTTTGGAGTCTGTTTCGAATATTGTCAAGGGTATTCTGGTGGTGGTTTGGAAAGTAAGAAATGAATTGGTAAACTTTAAATACTCATTAAAGACTTCTAACTGTGTACAGTATGCAAATGAGTTCCACAGGTGAAAGAAGGGTGGGCCACACTGTGTGCCCCCTCTGATGCCAGCGGCCAATCACAGCACTGGAATGGAGAAGCGCCAAATTGCAATCTCCTCCTCGTCGGAAAGGGATAAAGGTATCCTTTCAACAGACTCTTTGTTCTGAGTCTGTCCTGCAATGGTGAGACATAATAGATACATTCTGAGCCTCTGGTTCATCCAGAGAGACAACAAAAGATCCAAGGATCTGAGTCTACATCTTGTGAGGTAGCAACAGATACGACTACATTCTGAGCCTCCAGCCTGTGAGGAAAGAGACATTAACAAACACCACATTCAGAGTTTTAGTCCAGCAAGACAGTGACGACTACAGCACGTCCCAAGTCTCCATGTCAGAGAGACAAAAGCGGATTGACCAAGTCCTGAGTGTCTTGCCCAGAGAGGTAGAAGACACACAGAGACATTTGCAACAAGGTTAAGCTCCGGAAAGCAAACCTTCACTTCAAGGTTTTTTCATCTGCGTGTTCCAGATTTTAGGACCCTTTGGTGCTCCAGAAGATCAGCATCCCAGAGATCTTCGTGTTCAAGGCTATTGAAATAGATTCCAGCTTTTCCCCACTGCATTGTCACCCAGCACAACCAGTGGAAGAAGTGACCGCCATCGGACTGCTTACTCAACCATGTGGAACGTAAAGATCACTTAACCAAACCTCTTTCCAGAGAACTTGCCATTGTTGTATATTATCAGTATATGATTTTCTAATTTACATTGGAGGTCATATAACTGATCCTAGTTAATAACAAATAAACTTTTGTTTGTTTGTATGATGAATAATAAGGTTCTTCACCTTAGTTTCAGAGAAGAGAAAAGTTTAACTTTCCATAAGATAACGAGAAACTCTTCCATAGCCACACTCAACTTAATCACATGTATTTTATGCATCTTATGCACTTTATTCCTTTATCATTCATTGTATTCATTTAGTAGTTGTGTTAGTTATTATTGTTTATCTTTTTATTGTTTATAAAATGTATTTTATTACAATTGTGTCTTCCTTGTGCTTATAATACAGAATAGGCTCTACAAGTTAGAAATCTCACCAATCTTTCAGATAAATCAGCTGACCAACTCTCCCCTCTTTACATTCATTCTAAATGATTGGACAGCCTCCAGTTTGGAGTGTTCTCATACAGCCAAGGTAAAAGACCTTGACTAGTGTCCCAAACTAAGAGGGGGAAGGTGGTCATCTGATATACTCATAACCACACCAAAGATCACAACGTCAGCGGTGACGTGAGTATCAATCACTCACTCAAAGTGTCCTTTAATGGACGAAAGTAATATCACTACAAACGTAATGATTATTCAGAATTCTCTTGAGTAATGAATGAATTTGTGATTTAAAAGCTCTTTAAAAAAAAGAATACTTTTAAAACTTCAAAAATAAAAAAATAAAATGTGATGCCAAACTACTTACATGATAGTTTAATCTCCACAATAAATAAAATCAGAAAAAAAAAATCAGATAAATAAATTAATAAATAAACTGAAGAAAACACGTTCATTGACTGCTGTAAAAAATTCATTAACCGATCTGAGTCTCACCTTGATATTAGGGCATTTCTCCTTCAGCTTGCGGGCGATGCCAGTGATGGTGCCACCAGTGCCAGCTCCAGCCACCAGCATGTCTATTTTACCTACAGATGGCAAACACAAAAACATGGCTTCAGCATTAGTCATATGCAGTGATTCTCGACCTCTTTGACTTTCTGTCTAGGCCCTATTATCTGATGTCAGCTGTATATGTAAAACAATAATGTAGCTATAATATAACAAAATTTTAGGGCTGGGTAAAAAAATATATATATATATTGATTTCTCAATGTTAATCAATTCTCATTTTTATGAACCGATATTGATTCTTAAATAGTTTCAATATGAAACAAAGTCTCAGATTTCTCTGACGAACTTGGTCCACCGCAGATTCCAGCCCTCATGGCAGTCACGCCTGTGACCTCAGCCACCATGGTTACAAATGGATCCATCTCGGGGCAGAGGAGACTAGTATCCAATGTGGCGTGTCCCCCGCTGATGTCGGCACGAGCAGCCGGTATCCCAAGGCCAGCGCTCTCAAGCCTGCCGGCCTCAGCACTGTCTGTCCGGGAGGTTGTTCCCATGTCATCTGTGATCCCTCTGATGGTGGCAGCCATTTTGTGTGTTTGGGCTCACACACCTCACCTGTTTCTCCTGAAGTGGCAGCATTCTCCTCAGAGCCATCAGAGGAAACAGGGAGTTCAGTTACGACCACGGAGGCCATTTCTGAACTTTATGTGCCCCCTGATGGCTGTGTTATGACCACGAAGACATTTCTGAACCCTCTGTGTCGCTATTGGTATGCCTTTTTGTCCCTGGACGGTTCCCTTATGGCTCTAGAGACAGACTTTGAGTTCCCTGTTAACTCTGTTATGGCCACAGAGGCTGTTTTTTGAATTTCCTGTCTGCCCTGACACGACCACAGAGTTCAAGATTCAAGAGTTTTATTTGTCACATACACAGTTATATACAGAATATACAACCGGCAGTAAAATGTAAACAGGTCCGCTCCATGGACAGTGCAAATTCACAGTTAAAAACACAAGGAGGAAATTATAATAGAAATAGAATAAAAAAGTTATTAAAAAGTAATCTGTAGAATTATAAATAATCAAGTCAAGTAGAAAAAAAAAGTAAAAAATAAAAATAAAGAAGTGGAATAAAATAAGTGGAGTAAACTGTGCAGTGAGTAAACTGTAGACTTATAAATATGTGGTTAACAAATGTACAAAGAGTATAATGTGCAAACAGGTTTATAACAGGTTGTTACACAGTAACAACGAGAACAGAAAGTGCAGTGCAATGTCAGAGAGATTCAAGAGTTTTTATTTGTCACATACACAGTTATATACAGAATATACAACCGGCAGTGAAATGTAAACAGGTCCGCTCCATGGACAGTGCAAATTCACAGTTAAAACACAAGGAAGAAATTATATAGAAATAGGATAAAAAAAAAAAGTACTATATATATATATATATATATATATATATATATATATATATATATATATATATAATGTCTATATCTGTAGAATTATAAATAATCAAGTCAAGAGAGAAAAAAAGGTAACAAATAAGGATAAAGTGGAATAAAATAATTGAAGTAGACTGTGCAGTGAGTAAACTGTAGACTTATAAATATGTGGTTAACAAATGTATAAAGAGTATAATGTGCAAACAGGTTTATAACAGGTTGTTACACAGTAACAACGAGAACAGAAAGTGCAGTGCAATGTCAGTATGTCGATGTTTATCCAGAAGTGAAGTCACACGGACGTTAAGTTCAGGAGTCTGATGGCCTGGGGAAGAAGCTTCTCCTGAGTCTCTCAGTTTTGGCCATCAGGCTTCGGAAGCGCTTACCAGATGGCAGCAGCGTGAAATGAGGGTTTGCAGGGTGATTAGAGTCCTTGATGATCTTGGTAGCTCTACCTTTGCAGCGTTTGGTGTAGACGTCCTGCAGAGACAGGAGAGCTGACCCTGAGATACGCTCGGATAAGCGCGCGACTCTTTGCAGGGCTTTGCGGTCATGACTGGTGCTGTTCCCATACCACGCTGTGATGCACTGAGTTAACAAAAACACTTCTATCGCCCCTAAATAGAAAGTTTTCAGGATAGCTGGTGAAACCCTGAATTTCCTCAGCTGGCGCAGGTGGTACAGTCTTTGCCTGGCTTTTTTCACCTGTGTCTGAATGTGAGCAGTCCAGGTCAGGTCCTCGGAGATGTTTACACCCAGGTACTTGAAGCTGCTCACTCTCTCTACTGGTGACCCGCTGATCATGAGGGGGGAGTATGTCCGTTGCTGTCTCTTCCTGAAGTCCACAATCATTTCTTTGGTCTTGCCAACATTCAGAGAGAGACAGTTGTCCTGGCACCATGATGTTAGATGCTCCACCTCGTCCAAGTATGCCGTCTCGTTGTTGGAAATGAGGCCCAGGACAACAGTATCATCAGCAAATTTGATGATAGAGGTGGAGCTGTGTGTGGACAAACAGTCATGCGTGTAGAGAGAGTAGAGCAGGGGACTCAGGACACAGCCCTGTGGAGCACCCACACTCAGGGTGATGGAGGAGGAGGTGGACTGGCCTATTCTCACCACCTGAGGCCTGCCAGTGAGGAAGTCCTCAATCCAGTGGCAGAGAGAAGGATTCAGGCCGAGATCCAGGAGTTTGGAGGTTAGCTTGGTGGGAACTATGGTGTTAAAGGCTGAGCTATAGTCAATAAATAGCAGCCTTACGTAGTTCCCACTTTTGCTGTCGATGTGAGTGAGGGAGGAGTGAAGGACATGAGAGATGGCATCTTCAGTCGATCTATTGGGACGATAGGCAAACTGAAGAGGGTCCAAAGTGCCAGGAATGAAGGCGCAAATGGTGTTTTTAATGAGTCTCTCAAAGACCTTCATGACTATAGACGTGAGAGCCACTGGACGATAGTCATTTAGGCAAGAGGGTTTACTGTTCTTAGGGACAGGGATGATGGTGGATTTTTTGAAGGAGGTGGGGACCACAGATGTAGCGAGGGACTCATTAAAGATAGATGTAAACAACCCGGCGAGCTGATCAGCACAGGACCGCAGAACACGACCTGAAATACCATCCGGCCCGGCAGCTTTCCTGACGTCCACACGCTTGAGTGCTCTCCGAACTTCATCCTCTGAGACAGAGATCACGTGATTGTTGCTGCTCTGAGTAATTTCCTCTAACGCGCCACTTGGCGGAGTCGCGTTGCCGCGGTTACAGTCAAAGCGAGCGTAGAAAGAGTTTAACTCGTTCACGAGCAACGGGTCAGCGTTCGCCTCTGCAGAGGATTTAGATCCAAAAGAGCAGATGGACCTCAGACCTTGCCACATGCGCCGCGAGTCGTTGAGTTGGAAATGAGACTCCACTCGGTCTTTATAACGGAGTTTTGCGGCTTTAACTGCTCGTCTGAGAGCATAACAGGACGTTCTGTATTCAGTCATATTCCCTGAATGGAGACCGGCGTTGTAAGCAGCAGTGCGTGCATTCACTGCCGCGCGGATTGAATTGTCCACCCACGGTTTCTGATTTGAGAAGGACGTTATTGTTATTGTTTGCGTGGCTTGCTCTGTAAGCGTGTCGATGAAGCAAAGCGCCACATCTGTGAACTCACTGACGTCAGCTGAACTCGCTCGGAACATGTCCCAGTCAACGTCATCCAGAGCTGCCTGTAGCGCGGTCTCTGAATGGGGTGACCAACACTTAACTTCCCGCCTCACCGGGGGTTCCTGGAGGAGCTTTTGTTTGTATTCGGGAGTGAGGAAAATGGCGGCATGATCCGATTTGCCAAACACTGGAAGTGACCGCGCTTTATAGGCGTTCTTAAACGGGGTGTAGCAATGATCCAGTGTGTTTGCTCCTCGTGTGGGGCAGGAGACGTGCTGATGAAAGTTTGGCAGGACTTTCTTTAGGTTTGCTTTGTTAAAATCGCCCGCGACAATGAATGCCGCGTCGGGATGTCGGTTTATGATGCCGCTGGCAACATCATGAAGGCCAGATAAAGCCAGCGCTGTGTCTGCCTGCGGTGGGATGTAAACGGCGGTCGCGACAACCGCAGAAAACTCCCTCGGCAGATAGAATGGACGGCAAATGATTGTTAAATGTTCCAGTGTATCAGTATGTCAATGGTCACGTGATGTTAAGTGACTGAGTTCAGGAGTCTGATGGCCTGGGGGAAGAAGCTCCTCCTGAGTCTCTCAGTTTTGGCCATCAGGCTTCGGAAGCACTTACCAGATGGCAGCAGCGTGAAATGAGGGTTTGCAGGGTGATTAGAGTCCTTGATGATCTTAGTAGCTCTACCTTTGCAGTGTTTGGTGTAGACGTCCTGCAGAAAGGGGAGAGCTGACCCTGAGATGCGCTCGGATAAGCGCACGACTCTTTGCAGGGCTTTGCAGTCATGACTGGTGCTGTTCTCATACCACGCTGTGAAGAGTTAATACACTTTCTATCGCCCCTAAATAGAAAGTTTTCAGGATAGCTGGTTAAACCCTGAATTTCCTCAGCTGGCGCAGGTGGTACAGTCTTTGCCTGGCTTTTTTCACCTGTGTCTGAATGTGGGCAGTCCAGGTCAGGTCCTCGGAGATGTTTACACCCAGGTACTTGAAGCTGCTCACTCTCTCTACTGGTGACCCACTGATCATGAGGGGGGAGTATTTCCGTTGCTGTCTCTTCCTTAAGTCCACAATCATTTCTTTGGTCTTGCCAACATTCAGAGAGAGACAGTTGTCCTGGCACCATGATGTTAGATGCTCCACCTCGTCCAAGTATGCCGTCTCATTGTTGTTGGAAATGAGGCCCAGGACAACAGTATCATCAGCAAATTTGATGATAGAGGTGGAGCTGTGTGTGGACAAATAGTCATGTGTGTAGAGAGAGTAGAGCAGGGGACTCAGGACACAGCCATGTGGAGCTCCCACACTCAGGGTGATGGAGGTGGAGGTGAATTGGCCTAGTCTCACCACCTGAGGCCTGCCAGTGAGGAAGTCCTCAATCCAGTGGCAGAGAGAAGGATTCAGGCCGAGATCCAGGAGTTTGGCGGTTGGCTTAATGGGAACTATGGTGTTAAAGGCTGAGCTATAGTCAATAAATAGCAGCCTTACGTAGTTCCCACTTTTGCTGTCGATGTGAGTGAGGGAGGAGTGGAGGACATGAGAGATGGCATCTTCAGTCGATAGGCAAACTGAAGAGGGTCCAAAGTGTCAGGAATGAAGGAGCAAATGGTGGTTTTAATGAGTCTCTCAAAGACCTTCATGATTATAGACGTGAGAGCCACTGGACGATAGTCATTTAGGCAAGAGGGTTTACTGTTCTTAGGGACAGGGATGATGGTGGGGGACCACCGATGTAGCGAGGGACTCATTAAAGATAGATGTAAACAACCCAGCGAGCTGATCAGCACAGGACCGAAGAACACGGCCTGAAATACCATTCGGCCCAGCAGCTTTCCTGACGTCCACACGCTAGAGTGCCCTCCGAACTTCATCCTCCGAGACAGAGATCACGTGGTTGTTGCTGCTCTGAGTAATTCCCTCTGACGCACCACTTGGCGGAGTCGCGCTGCCGCGATTACAATCAAAGCGAGCATAGAAAGAGTTTAACTCATTCACAAGCGACGGATCAGCGCTCATTTAGATTTAGATCCAAAAGAACAGATGGACCTCAGACCCTGCCACATGCACCGCGAGTCGTTGAGTTTGAAATGAGACTCCACTCGATCCCTATAACGGAGCTTTGTGGCTTTAACTGCGTGTCGCAGAGCATAGCAGGATGATTTGTATTCAGTCATATTCCCCGATAGGAGACCGGCGTTGTAAGCGGCAGTGCGTGTGTTCACTGCAGCACGGATTGAATTGTCCACCCACGGTTTCTGATTTGAGAAGGACGTTATTGTTATTGTTTGTGTGGCTTGCTCTGTAAGTGTGTTGATGAAGCAAAGCGCCACATCCGTGAATTCACTGACGTCAGCTGAACTCGCTCGGAAGATGTCCCAGTCGACATCATCAAGAGCTGCCTGTAGCGCGGTCTCTGAGTGGGGTGACCAGCGCTTAACTTACCGCCTCACTGGGGGTTCCTGAACGAGCCTGTGTTTGTATTCCGGTGTGAGGAAAATGGCGGCATGATCCGATTTGCCGAAAGCTGGAAGTGACCGCGCTTTATAGGCGTTCTTAAACGGAGAGTACGCTGTTTACATTTCACTGCCAGTTGTATATTCTGTATATAACTGTGTATGTGACAAATAAAACTCTTGAATCTTGAATCTTGAGAGTAGCAATGATCCAGTGTGTTTACTCCTCGTGTAGCACAGGAGACGTGCTGGGGAAAGTTTGGCAAGACTTTCTTTAGGTTTGCTTTGTTGAAATCGTTTGTTTATGACGCCGCTGGCAACATCATGAAGGCCAGATAAAGCCAGCGCTGTGTCTGCCTGTGGTGGAATGTAAACGGCGGTCGCGACGACAGAGGTAAACTCCCTCGGCAGATAGAATGGGCGGCAAATGATTGTTAAATGTTCCAGATAAGGCGAGCAGGACCGCGAGAGAATGGTGATGTTCCTGGGGTCACACCATTTCTTGTTGATCATGAAGCAAAACTTATCCTGGCTCTAAGATCGTCCATCTTATTCTCCAGGGTGAATGGCCTTTTCCTCTGTTGTCTGTTGCGGATCCCAGTGCGTTTCCCACGGTGTTTCTTGATTCTTCGCCTTCAACTCTGGCCATTGTTCAACTCGGCGTTCCGAAGGATCTCAGATGGCCTCAGAGGATCGGCGAAAGTGTCCTGAAACAGTCCAGTGTAGAGGTAACCAATGTCCAAAAGAGTTTTGCTGTCATAACAGATCAATGCAGTTGATAAGTTTGTAAAAATTGAGAGCAAAAGAAAGTAAAATAGTAAATAAAAGCACAGTCTTCGCGGAGCGACCTGAACGGCGACTGAACACGGCGGCGCCATTTTGCATCTTTGATGCATTTTCCCATTTTTCGTCCTTGAACTGGTTGCCTGCCCTAACTTGACCACAAAGGTCACCCCTGAACTTCCTGTCTACCTAGACATGACTATGAAGATCTTTCTGTCAGCCTTGTTATGGCCCCTGAGGCCAACCTCTCTGTCCCCTCAGTTACAGTTTCACCTGATCAGCTGTGGTGGTCTCCAGCTCCACCATATCTGCCCTGGTGGTCTTCCGCTCCGTCATGGGGATCGACAGGCCCATCTATTCTGCTGAGGAGGACTTCTGCTCCACCGTGGGGATCTTCTGGGTGTCGGGATATCTTGTGCTATTGTTCTTTAGTTTCTTGTTGTTTGTTTAATTAGTTCCTTATTAAAAACCACCCTGCATTTAGATCCACATTTCAGCCTGTTTTTTGAAAATTGGCCATGTACTGTATCCGATTTATATCCGAATGAATCAATATCGAATTGAAAGCTTGAGAATCAAAACTGAATCAAATCATGACATTTGTGTCAATACCCAGCCCTACTAAATTTAATAATTGTATTAATTCCAGGAAGTTTGTTGAGGCCCCCTAGTGGTCCCCTGGTTGAGAACCACTGGTAAATTATGAGCTTTTTCATAAAAAGAATCCAAATGACTGAAAAGAGAGGTGAATGTTTAATTTTGAAAAAGCCACAATGTTGCTTCTACACAAATTCTGCAGTTACCATCACACTGCTCCAGAATCTCCTCTGCAGTAGTGTCATAGTGGGCCAAGGGGTTGTTGGGATTACGGTACTGGTCCAGAATGTGAGCATTAGGAATCTCATTTTTCAAACGCCAAGCCACACCCATATGAGATTCTGGAGAGTCAAAACGAGCAGAGGTAGGGGTACGAACAATCTCTGCACCCAGAGCGCGGAGCACGTCCACCTGGGAGCATGTAAGGACACGAAACACAGGACTATGCAAACATACATTCACAAACACTACAGATATCGTCAGAAATCAAGTGGATTTACACCCACACCATATTAATTTTCATAATTTCACCTGTCCCATTTTATATTAGGTGGCCTTAACTACTATGTACTTACATCAAAAATGAAGTACAATGTCTTTATTGTGTTCATATTGTATTGCAAAACACTTTTGCCGATATTGAGGTGGGATACATGTACAGTTAGGGACAGGTGTGGTGGTATGGGTAAGTTTAACGGTCGGGTTAGGGGTAAGGGATGGGGCAGCAGTGTAATTATAAATGTAATTACAGAAATTAATTACAGATGTAATTACATGGCAGTATTTTTCAAAATGCAAGTACAATGTAAAAACATGTATGTACACAACAAGTGCATTGTATCAAAATATTAATTTAAATGTTAGCACATAGTAGTTAAGGCCACCTAATAAAAAGTGGGTTCATTTCACCTTTTCCATGCTCATCTTTTCAGGCATGACAGTGATGCAGCGATAACCTTTTACTGCTCCTGCCAGGGCAAGTCCAATACCTGAAAAAACAATTACATTTATTAATTTAGCAGACAATTTTATCCAAAATTCAATTTAAGGAGGCAAAACATGAGACGTGCTAGCAATTCCAAATTTCAAACACTGTCCAGAATAGTACAAACTAGAACAAGGAGGGATATAAGAAACAGTGAGCATACAAAACCTTTTTCTTTTTCAACATCAGTAAGCCTCTATCACTATTTATTTAAGATCAATAAACTTCACTAGTTCATTGATTAGTAAGTGTTAGAAATGTTGATTAACACTTCGCAGACTGTATTTGTACAATCATTCTTTGACTTCAGTATTAGGCCTTAAAGGAGCTTTTTTTAAACGTGCCTTAGAAGAAAACATTACTGGTGTGCATCTTGAGACAAAACAATATTTTAAAATGTTCCAGTGATTAAACTAATTCCAGTGATTAAACTAAATGGAACAGAGGCTCTTTCTCAACATGGCACAGTTAAAAACAATAAGTACTTGCTTTCAAGAAAATATTAAAAGACATGAGAATAAATATTATTGTGAAAAAATGCACACACACACACACACACACACACTCAGTGGTCCCCACAATGTAATATAAACCTGTACACACACAGACACACACCTGTGTTTCCTGATGTGGGTTCAATGATAGTATCTCCAGGTTTAAGGATTCCGTCTCGCTCAGCATCCTCTACCATTCGCAGACTCATTCTGTCCTTCACACTGCCGCCGGCATTGAAGAACTCGCATTTAGCCACTAGACAATGATAGAAAGACAAAAAACACTCACAACTTAGTAAACCATCTTTTCCATTTAGGTATGTTGTTCCTTTATAATAGGAGTATATGGGACAAAAGCAAATTTATTTGTTAAAGCACTTTGATTAAAATTTCAGTTTCAATTTCAATTCCACGTGTCACACTCCCCTTTATCAGGCCGCATCCCACCTGGTAGCCCAGGAACTTGGCTTCCGCGAGGGTGACACTTCCGGGGGTTGGCGGTCAGGCCAGCCCAGCATAGTTCCAACAGCACCTTCCGCAGCCGCTCCAAATGGTCTTCCCAAGTCTCCGAGTGGACGATGACGTCGTCCAGGTAGGCGGCCACAGGAGGACATCCATCAGGCGCTGGAAGGTGGCTGGAGCCCCGTGTAGGCTAAAGAGAAGGACCCGGTACTGCCAGTGGCTGCTTGGGGTTGAGAAGGCCGTTTTTGGTTTTGCCTGATCAGTTAAGGGGACCTGCTAGTAGCCCTTGGTGAGGTCAAGGGTCAAAAGTCCTTCCGATGCGATCCAGCAGCTCGTCGACCCCGGGGCATCGGGTAGTGTCAAACTCTGAGACCTCATTTAAGCGGCGGAAGTTGTTGCAGAAGCGGAAGGTGCCGTCGGGCTTTGGAACCATGACAATAAGGTTGGACCAAGGGCTCTGTGATGGTTCAATGACCCCTAACCTCAACATCTCCTGTACCTCTTCCTCAATGGCATGTCACCGAGCCTCCAGGACCCGGTAAGGCTGCTGCCGCATGACAACTCCAGGTGGTGTGCGGACATCGTGCTCAAGAACGTGGGTCCACCCAGGCTGGGGTGAGGACACATCCGAGAACTGACTGACCAGGTGCTGCAGCTCCGACTTTTGGGCGGCCGAGAGTTGGGGGTCCATGTCGACAACCACGGGAGACGAGCGGGTGAAGGCAGAGAGCTGGGGTCCGGTTCTGACCCAGAGCTTTAGGAGGATTACGTGGTACAGCTGGTCCTCTTTTCTCCTCCCTGGCTGCCGCACACGTTAGGAAATGGGGCCGACCTTCTCTGTGATGGTGTATGGCCCCTGCCAGGTGGCCAGGAACTTATAGGCAGCCGTGGGGACCAGGACCATAATGTGGTCGCCTCGCTGGAACTCCCGTGGCTGGGCTGCCCGGTTGAAATGTTGCTGCTGGGCCTGGGCGAGGTGTACCCGTACAATGGGCATGACTCGATCGATCCACTCTCGCATCTCCCGCACGTGTTCCACAGTGGTCCGGTGTACTGCCGTTTGTTGTTGCTCCCAGGCCTCCCTGGCGACATCGAGTAGGACATGGGGCTGTCAGCCGAAGAGGAGCTGGCAGGGGGTAAAGCCAGTAGACGCTTGAGGAACCTCCCAGATACCGAAGAGCACATATGGCAACATCTTGTCCCAGTCCCGTGTGTCTTCGGCAGCCACCTGACGTAGCATCTGCTTGAGGGTTTGGTTGAACCGCTCGACGAGCCCATTGGTCTGGGGATGGTACACTGAAGTGCAAAGTTGTTGGACCTTCAAGAGCTTGCAGAGGTCAGCCATCATCCGGGACATAAACGGGGTGCCCTGGTCAGTCAGTATCTGGGAGGGGATGCTGACCCGACTGCACAGTAGAAACAGCTCCTGGGTGACGGCTTTTCGTGGTGGCTTTGCGAAGGGGAATGGCCTCGGGGTAGCGGGTGTGGTAATCCACAAAGACCAGGATGTGTTCATACCCCCGGGCGGACTTCGGGAGCGGCCCTACCAGATCCATCCCAATCCGCTCAAAGGGCACCTCAATGATGGGCAGCGGTATCAGCAGGCTGGGGGGAGGGAGAAGCGGAGACGTCCATTGGCAGGTTGGGCAGGCCTGACAGAAATGCTTGACTCCAGGTCTGGCCAGTGGAAACGGTCGCAGATGCGCTGGATCGTGTTCTGGGCCCCTAGGTGGCCTGCCATTGGGTGTGCATGGGCTGTCTCCATCACCGCTTCAGTCTTGGTGCGTGGGACCACTAACAGAGTTTTTTTCTTCCCCACCTCCGCTGCATGACACGTTTTTCACTACGAAGTGAAGAGTTGGGTGGGGTGCTGGCTCACCATCCTTTGGGCTGTCCAAGGCCAGCAACACAGGGCAACGACGGTGCTTCCTCGGGGTCCTCCGTTTTGGGCAGTTCCCGGCAGGGCTGGCGTGCTGAGTGGTGGCACCGAGCAGACGGTTGAACCCCGGCCAGTTCCTTCCGAGAAGGACTGGGACAGGCAAGTCCCTGACGATTCCGACTTCCACCGGCCAGGCACCGGGTGGCGCTGTGATGGTGACGCACCGTGCCAGAACTTCCCTGGTGTTGCCCGTGCACACAGGTGACGGGCAGTTTCACTTTGGTATCGGAGTCCAGGGGGGATTGAAACGGCCGGCCATTAACTTTCACTTCCGCCCGTGGCGTGTTCTAGGTGTGCATGGGCTCATCTTGTAGGCCGTCCTGCTTTCTGGTCGCTGGGTGCCCTCCGGCAGGCGTCGCTCCTGGACCACCCTTCGGGGAAAAGGCGGTGTTCGCTCCCCAACCTCCTGGTGTTGGGCGGTCTCCGCCAGCTCGATGGCCTCGGCAAGTTCGTCGATATTAGTGGGGTTCCGCATACCAGCTGCCTGACGAAGTGGACGGGAAATGGCTCGAAGGAGGCGGTCGACCACCACGCGCTCCGCTACCTGATGTGCAGTGGGACCCCCGGCCAGTAGCCAGTGTTGGGCAAGGCGATGGACGGCTTGAGCCTGGGGCGGCTGTCGCGGGTTGTAAGTCCATTCGTGGAAGAGTTTCAGGTGTGGACCTGTTGGGGCATGGAATCCTGTATGCACCTGGAGACCCCTATCATCTGCTCCCAGGCTTCTCCCATGTGGGATGCGTGAGGTGGATTGAAGACCCAGGAACAACCTTCCAACCCCAGGTACCTCTTCACACTAGGCTCTTGAGAATCGGTTAGCACAATTTCCAGCTCCTTACAGGCTCCTGCAAAATTAGTCCCACAATCAGAACGGATTTGTTTGGCAGGTCCTTGCAGAGCAAAAAACCTTCTCAAGGCATTTATAAAGGTGGATGAATCCATTTAGTCAATCAGCTCGATGTGTATGGCACGAGTGCTCATTCAAGTGAAGAGAACAGCCCATCTTTTACTTTGAGCTTGTCCTTGGACAGTCGCCTTGCAACGACTGTCCAAGGTCCAAAAATGTCAAGACCAACATATGTGAAAGGGGGTCCAGTGCTCAAGCAATCGATGGATAAGTCTGCCATCTTCTGCTCAGTAACCTTCCCACAAAGCTTGTGGCATATGACACACTTGTGTAGAAGCTTCCTAACACCAATAATCCAATACCATGAATTACAGATAGAGGACTCAGTGAACACACGACCCTGATGCTTGACTTGATCATGGTAATGCTTCACAAGTAGTTTTGCAGTATGACTGCGTCCTGGGACTATCAAAGGAAACTTCTCTTTGAGATCCAGAGTTGCATTCTTAAGCCCACCTCTTATCCTAAGAAGGCCTCTACTATCTACATATGGGTTCAGTTTTTTCAGAGCGCTGTGCCTCAGGATGTCATTTCTTTCAGCAATGCAGGTAAGCTCTTCTTGGTAAGCTTTCCTCTGAACACTCTTGATTACAACTTCCTCTGCTTGCAACAACTCTTTCGCTGTACGAGGCTTAGCACAATAGTGGCATGATCTGCAGGATCTTTCCCTATCATCAGACGACTTATAAGTCTGAGTGACATGTATGAGAGAAGCTATGGCTCTGACTAATGACCTCCAAGAAGAGAATCACTCGAATCTTTGACATTCGAGATGCGAATCATCAGTGGATAGAGTAGTAGCAAGAGGACGAACCTCTATGTCTGACTCTGGCCCGATGAGGTTGAATTCCTTCTCCTCCAGAGATGGATTCTGATCCATTTGCGACAGGAAGGCAGGTCCTGTAAGCCAGGTGGTGGTGCTCAACAGAGCTGCTGGAACAGAGTGGGTGCCGTGGTCTGCAGGGTTAGGCTTCGTAGAGACAGTGCCATTGTGTTGGGCTTGACACTTTGCAGATACGCTGCACTCTGTTGACTACATATACATAGAAACACCTTGTCTGCTTATAGATGTATCCCAGGATGACTCTGTTATATCTGTGTAAAACTCCACAGCATCTAGAGTCCAGTCCAGTTCGTTCATGATCGTGTCCGCTATCTCTGCAGCTAGAACTGCAGCTCCTAGTTCCAGTCTGGGAATGGTATGAGCAGCTTGCGGAGCCAACTTCGCCTTCCCTAGGACGAACCCTGTGTGACATGTTCCTTCACCATTGATGACATGTAGATATGCCACTTCTGCAATCGCTCGGACAGAAGCATCTGAGAAAATGTGGAGTTCCTTTCTCAGAGCTGTAGAGAGAGTAGTATGAACATATGGTCTGGGAATCTCAAGCTGTTTGAGATCTTGCAGGGATTTCTTCCATGCATTCCATGCTTCTTCTTTATCTTCAGGGAGAGGAGAGTCGCAGTCAAGAGCCTCATGATTGGGGCAACAAACCCAAGTGGGTTGAAGAGACTGTTGACAATGCCAAGTATCCCTCTGCTAGTCCTAATGAGTTCCTAATGTCTGTTACATGAAAGGTGAATGTGTCCCTCTTTACATCCCAGCTAAGTCTGAGACTACATTGAATGGGTGTAGGGTCAACTTCCAAATTCAGATATTTGAGTTCCTTCGCATCTACAGTCGGGAATGCATTCATTACTTCATTGCTATTAGAAGCAAACTTGTGCAGTCTCAAATTTGAAGTGGCCAGCATCTCCTTTGTTCATGTCAACAGGTCAATTGCTTCCACAGCTGTGGGTGTCGACAAAAGTCCATCTTCGACGTAGAATCCTCTCTCTACAAAATGTTTGGCATCTGAACCATACTCCTCCATGCTATAAGCCACTGTGCGTCGGAGACCATAAATGGCCACAGCATGAGATGGACTATTTCCGAACATGTGCACCCTCATTTGGTATTCGATGATCTTACTCACATTAGTGTCATTGTTGAACGATGGTTGTGTTGTTGTCTTATATAGAGAAGATGTGAACAGCGGCACTTGGGATTTATGGCAAGTTGTTTGCACTGACCTCTGAGGCTGCAGTGTCATAATCTCAGTATCAGGTTCATTGTAGGAACAAAACACAGGTGTTAATCATTTGAACTTGACCCACTTATGCCGCTTGTCTCCCAACTCTCTCTCCCGTCACAGACTTCACTAAACCACGCCCCTCCCGGCACAGACCCCTTTTCGCCTTCAGAACTGCCTTAATTCTATGTGGCATTGATTCAACAAGGTGCTGAAAGCATTCTTTAGAATGTTGGCCCATATTGATAGGATAGCATCTTGCAGTTGATGGAGATTTGTGGGATGCACATCCAGGGCATGAAGCTCCCGTTCCACCACATCCCAAAGATGCTCTATTGGGTTGAGATCTGGTGACTGTGGGGGTCATTTTAGTACAGTAAACTCATTGTCATGTTCAAGAAACCAATTTGAAATGATTCGAGCTTTGTGACATGGTGCATTATCCTGCTGGAAGTAGCCATCAGAGAATGGGTACATGGTGGCCATAAAGGGATGGACATGGTCAGAAACAATGCTCAGGTAGGCCGTGGCATTTAAACGATGCCCAATTGCAACAAGGCATTTTCGCCCACAGGCCTGCCGCATACTGGATGTTTTAAATCACCTTTCTTTTCGTTCAGGAGATTGTCTTGACCAGGACCACACCCCTAAATGCATTGAAGCAACTGCAATGTGATTGGTTGATTAGATAATTGCATTAATGAGAAATTGAACAGGTGTTCCTAATAATCCTTTAGGTGAGTGTATAATGAGCAGCAATAAACTACATTTTAGCATTTCAGAATGCCTCGTCATACTTCTGTGGTTATTTTGGTGGAAGTAAATCAAAAGTAACACAAATGTAGTGTAATGTCTTACAATTCAGAGACAGTAATATTGTAATGTAACTAATTACTTTCAAATGACCATAACTAGTAAAATATATTGTATTACATTTTGGAAGTAACTTGCCCAACTCTGATTATAAATATAAGTTATAGACCTTATGCACCAGAGAAACAAACAGGCAGCCATCTTTAGAATTTAGTGTTTTTTATGATAGCTCTGTATATTTCTATGGCATCGCTGTTGAGTAATTTGCTGATGAAGTGTATTGACTTATTATAGAGTTTATGTAAGTTATCATGATAATACCTCCCCAGTGCCGTTTCATGATTAAAGATCCTAGGAAATCCAGATTCATTCTTCCAACTCCATGGCTGCATCCAAAATCAAAAACTCTCGAAGTAAGTACTTCTTTTGAGGGGGCCTACTTTGTTCCTCATTCTACATATCCCCTTACTTCCCAACCCAGACACATGTGCCAACACGTGAAGACTGCTGCACCCATATTTTACAGATACTTACAAAGCTCACACTTGAGGCCAAAAGCATTGGGAATCTTGTTCATGCGGACCAGTGGGGTCTCTCCAATCTTGCTTAAGATGTTGGGGAGGATACTGGGTGTCTTTGTCCTGTGAGAAAAGGGAGAATGTCAAGTGGTTACACATGCACTACTACAAACATACATTAAGGTAAATGTCAACCATAAAAGAACCACAATGGAACTGACTGAATCACTGTGACTCTGTGTTTATGGCAGTGGTGAGTGGTGGTGTTTTAAAATGAGGAAGCAAAGTATATATATATATAAAATGTAAAATTATGTTAAATGTAAATTTAACTCGCTCCAACCTGAACTTAAAAGTTTGCAACCCTGACAATGTTATAATCCAAGTAGGCTATAAATGTAATTAGTGTTTTATGCATTTTTACATTTATTCTAAGATAACAACTAAAGGTAGTAACAATTTAAACAATATATTTTATTCATGAACTAATGTTTAGCTTTTCTGGCTTTTGGCTTTGCCATTTTAGCTGCATCTAGTGGTGAGGTTGCGAATTGCAACCACCCACCGCTCAGCCCTCCCTTTCGAAGCACATAGTAGGGATGGGCGTATCGATATGAGGTATTGATATATCGATACTGATGTGAGAGAATCAAAAAGTATAGATACACAAAAATATAGATTCTAAGGTCTTTTTTTACCAGTAATTTTGTTTATTTAAAAACATTATTCCATCCATCCATCCATCCATCCATCCATCCATCCATCCATCCATCCATCCATCCATCATCTTCTGCTTATACGGGGCTGGGTCGCGGGGGCAACAGTCTAAGCAGAGATGCCCAGACTTTTCTCTCCCTAGACACTTCCTCCAGCTCTTCTGGGGGAACACAGAGGCATTCCTAGGCCAGCCGGGAGACATAATCCCTACAGCAAAAGTCTTCCCCAGGGTCTCCCTGGGAAGGCGTCCAGGAGGCATCCGAAATTGATGCCTGAGCCACCTCAGCTGGCTCCTCTCGATGTGGAGGAGCAACGGCTCTACTCTGAGCTCTTACCAAGTGACAGAGCTTCTCACCCTATCTGTAAGGGAAAGTTCATTTCAGCCGCCTGTATCTGGGATCTTGTCCTTTCAGTCATGACCCACAGCTCATCACAGTGAGAGTAGGAACGTAGCTCGACCAGTAAATCGAGAGCTTCGCCTTACAGCTCAGCTCCTTCTTCACCATGACAGACCGGTACATAGACCGCATTACTGCAGAAGCTGCACCGATCTGTCTGTCAATCTCCTATCAGTTAAAAACACAAGGAGGAAGTTATAATAGAAATAGAATATAAAAAAAAAAGTACTATCTATATATATATATATATATATATATATATATATATGTCTATATCTGTAGAATTATAAATAATCAAGTCAAGAGAAAAAAAAAAGGTAACAAATAAGGATAAAGTGGAATAAAATAATTGAAGTAGACTTTGCAGTGAGTAAACTGTAGACTTATAAATATGTGGTTAACAAATGTATAAGAGTATAATGTGCAAACAGGTTTATAACAGGCTGTTACACAGTAACAACGAGAACAGAAAGTGCAGTGCAATGTCAGTGTATCGATGTTTATCCTGGACGTGAAGTCACGTGATGTTAAGTTCAGGAGTCTGATGGCCTGGGGGAAGAAGCTCCTCCTGAGTCTCTCAGTTTTGGCCATCAGGCTTCGGAAGCGCTTACCAGATGGCAGCAGCGTGAAATGAGGGTTTGCAGGGTGATTAGAGTCCTTGATGATCTTGGTAGCTCTACCTTTGCAGCGTTTGGTGTAGACGTCCTGCAGAGACGGGAGAGCTGACCCTGAGATACGCTCGGATAAGCGCACTACTCTTTGCAGGGCTTTGCGGTCATGACTGGTGCTGTTCCCATACCACGCTGTGATGCACTGAGTTAAAACACTTTCTATCGCCCCTAAATAGAAAGTTTTCAGGATAGCTGGTGAAACCCTGAATTTCCTCAGCTGGCGCAGGTGGTGCCAGTCTTTGCCTGGCTTTTTCACCTGTGTCTGAATGTGAGCAGTCCAGGTCAGGTCCTCGGAGATGTTTACACCCAGGTACTTGAAGCTGCTCACTCTCTCTACTGGTGACCCGCTGATCATGAGGGGAGAGATGTCCGTTGCTGTCTCTTCCTGAAGTCCACAATCATTTCTTTGGTCTTGCCAACATTCAGAGAGAGACAGTTGTCCTGGCACCATGATGTTAGATGCTCCACCTCGCCCAAGTATGCCGCCTCATTGTTGTTGGAAATGAGGCCCAGGACAACAGTATCATCAGCATAGACACTTCCTCCAGCTCTTCTGGGGAACACAGAGGCATTCCTAGGCCAGCCGGGAGACATAATCCCTACAGCAAAAGTCTTCCCCAGGGTCTCCTGGGGAAGGCGTCCAGGAGGCATCCGAAATTGATGCCTGAGCCACCTCAGCTGGCTCCTCTCGATGTGGAGGAGCAACGGCTCTACTCTGAGCTCTTACCAAGTGACAGAGCTTCTCACCCTATCTGTAAGGGAAAGTTCATTTCAGCCGCCTGTATCTGGGATCTTGTCCTTTCAGTCATGACCCACAGCTCATCACAGTGAGAGTAGGAACGTAGCTCGACCAGTAAATCGAGAGCTTCGCCTTACAGCTCAGCTCCTTCTTCACCATGACAGACCGGTACATAGACCGCATTACTGCAGAAGCTGCACCGATCTGTCTGTCAATCTCCTATTCCATCCTTCTCTCACTCGTGAACAAGACCCCAAGATACTTGAACTCCTCCACTTGAGGCAGGAACTCTCCATCAACCTGAAGCAGGCAAGCCACCCTTTTCTGACTGAGAACCATGGCCTCGGACTTGGAGGTGCTGATTCTTATCCCAGCTGCTTCACACTCAGCTGCAATCCATCCCAGTGCACGCTGAAGGTCCTGGTCTGAGAAGGCCAACACAACAACATCATCCACAAAAAGCAGCAATGAAATCGCATGGTCTCCAAACTGGACACTCTCCAGCCCTTGGCTGCGCCTAGAAATTATGTCCATAAAAATTATGAACAGAGCCGGTGACAAAGGGCAACCCTGTTGGAGTCCAACATGCACCGGGAACAAGTCTGACTTACTGCCGGCAATGCGGACCAAACTCCTGCTCTGGTCGTACAGGGACCGGACAGCCCTAAGAAGGGGAGCCCAGACCCCATACTCCCAGAGCACCCTCCACAGGATGCCATGAGGAACACAGTCAAATGCCTTCTCCAAATCCACAAAGCACATGTGGATTTGTTGGGCAAACTCCCATGAACCCTCCAGCACCTTGGAGAGGGTATAGAGCTGGTCCAGTATTCCATGACCGGGATGAAAACCACACTGTTCCTCCTGAATCTGAGGTTCCACAATCGGCCAAATTATCCTCTCCAGTACCCTGGCATAGACTTTCCTGGGGAGGCTGAGAAGTGTGATCCCCCTGTAGTTGGAACACACTCTCCGGTCCCCCTTCTTGAGAAGAGGGACCACCACACCGGTCTGCCAGTCCAGAGGTACTGTCCCCAACCACCATGTGATGCTGCAGAGGCGTGTCAGCCAAGACAGCCCCACAACATCCAGAGACTTGAGGTACTCAGGGTGGCTCTCATCCACCCCCAGTGCCTTTCCACTGAGGAGCTTTTTAACTACCTCGATGACTTTAGCTTGGGCGATGGACGAGTCCACCTCCGAGCCCTTAGCCACTGCTTTCTCAATGGAATACGTGTCGATGGGATTGAGGAGATCCTCAAAGTATTCCTTCCACCATCCAATGATATCCCCAGTTGAGGTCAACAGCTGCCCATCTCCACATAAACAGTGTTGGTAGGGCACTGCTTCCCCCTCCTGAGGCGTTAGCCAGAATCGGTTAGCCAGAATCTCTTAGAGGCCAACCAATAGTCTTTCTCCATGGCGTCACCAAACTCCTGAACATTTTCGAGGCCCGATTTTTTTGCCTCCACAACTACCCGGGCTGCAGTTTGCTTTGCCTGCCGGTACCCGTCAGCTGCCTTAGGAGTCCCACAAGCCAGCCAGGCCAGATAGGACTCCTTCTTCAGCTTGATGGCATCCCTTACTTCCGGTGTCCACCACCGGGTTCGGGGATTGCCGCCTCGACAGGCACCAGAGACCTTACGCCCACAGCTCAGAGCGGCCGTGTTGACAATGGAGGTGGAGAACATTGTCCACTTGGACTCAATATCTCCAGACTCCCTCGGGATCCGGTGGGAGTTGAAGATCTCTCTCCACTATGCACTGGCCTCTTACGATCCCTCCAGCAGGTGGTGAGCCCACAGGAGGGCGGCCCCACATCACTCATTCAGGCTGAGCCCAGCTGGGCCCCATGAGGGGAGGCCTGGCCACCAGGTGCTCGCATGTGAGCCCCAACCCCGGACCTGGATCCAGAACAATGCTCATCAGAAGACAGAAAAACATATGTTTGAGTTATTTCACAATAAACAAATAGCCTACATAGTGCAATGACACTCTTTAAATTTAATGTTAGAAGTTGATATTGATCATGTTCTATTCTGTAACTAATGTTAATATCCAACAAAAGGTTTACATGCATCAAATGTCAAAAAAAAGTTATCATAATTTACACTGCACATCACCACAGTGTACAATGATTGTCAAACGTCTGGATGGTTGAATCAGTCTCTCTAAAATCCTCCTTTCTGCAAGCTACTCTGCTCTAATTGGTCAGATGGCCCAGTCGGTTGTGATTGGTCTACTGCGTGCACAGCACGTATTTCATAAGCGAAACATTCCATTACCATAACTGAGCTTCAGCTCCAGCTCAAGATTCAAGATTCAAGAGTTTTATTTGTCACATACACAGTTATATACAGAATATACAACCGCAGTGAAAGTGAAATGTAAACAGGTCCGCTCCATGGACAGTGCAAATTCACAGTTAAAAACACAAGGAAGAAATTATAATAGAAATAGGATATAAAAAAAAAAGTACTATCTATATATATATATATATATATATATATATATATATATATATATATATATATATATATGTCTATATCTGTAGAATTATAAATAATCAAGTCAAAAAAAAAAAAAGGTAACAAATAAGGATAAAGTGGAATAAAATAATTGAAGTAGACTTTGCAGTGAGTAAACTGTAGACTTATAAATATGTGGTTAACAAATGTATAAGAGTATAATGTGCAAACAGGTTTATGACAGGTTGTTACACAGTAACAACGAGAACAGAAAGTGCAGTGCAATGTCAGTGTATCGATGTTTATCCTGGCGTGAAGTCACGTGATGTTAAGTTCAGGAGTCTGATGGCCTGGGGGAAGAAGCTCCTCCTGAGTCTCTCAGTTTTGGCCATCAGGCTTGGGAAGCGCTTACCAGATGGTAGCAGCGTGAAATGAGGGTTTGCAGGGTGATTAGAGTCCTTGATGATCTTGGTAGCTCTACCTTTGCAGCGTTTGGTGTAGGCGTCCTGCAGAGACGGAGAGCTGACCCTGAGATACGCTCGGATAAGCGCACTACTCTTTGCAGGGCTTTGCGGTCATGACTGGTGCTGTTCCCATACCACGCTGTGATGCACTGAGTTAAAACACTTTCTATCGCCCCTAAATAGAAAGTTTTCAGGATAGCTGGTGAAACCTGAATTTCCTCAGCTGGCGCAGGTGGTACAGTCTTTGTCTGGCTTTTTCACCTGTGTCTGAATGTGAGCAGTCCAGGTCAGGTCCTCGGAGATGTTTACTCCCAGGTACTTGAAGCTGCTCACTCTCTCTACTGGTGACCCGCTGATCATGAGGGGAGTATGTCCGTTGCTGTCTCTTCCTGAAGTCCACAATCATTTCTTTGGTCTTGCCAACATTCAGAGAGAGACAGTTGTCCTGGCACCATGATGTTAGATGCTCCACCTCGTCCAAGTATGCCGTCTCATTGTTGTTGGAAATGAGGCCCAGGACAACAGTATCATCAGCAAATTTGATGATAGAGGTGGAGCTGTGTGTGGACAAACAGTCATGCGTGTAGAGAGAGTAGAGCAGGGGGCTCAGGACACAGCCCTGTGGAGCTCCCACACTCAGGGTGATGGAGGTGGAGGTGGACTGGCCTATTCTCACCACCTGAGGCCTGCCAGTGAGGAAGTCCTCAATCCAGTGGCAGAGAGAAGGATTCAGGCCGAGATCCAGGAGTTTGGAGGTTAGCTTGGTGGGAACTATGGTGTTAAAGGCTGAGCTATAGTCAATAAATAGCAGCCTTACGTAGTTCCCACTTTTGCTGTCGATGTGAGTGAGGGAGGAGTGGAGGACATGAGAGATGGCATCTTCAGTCGATCTATTGGGACGATAGGCAAACTGAAGAGGGTCCAAAGTGTCAGGAATGAAGGCGCAAATGGTGTTTTTAATGAGTCTCTCAAAGACCTTCATGACTATAGACGTGAGAGCCACTGGACGATAGTCATTTAGGCAAGAGATGCTTCTAAAGCTCAGTGATTGTACACACTGTAAAGACAGTAATGATGATGTCGGTTTTAAGTCAATCCCAGCGCAAGTCCAAATCGATGATGAAACAATGGAAGAACTAGTTATTCAAAGCAAACCTTGAGCAGGACATTTCTCAGTGATGCTACTCAGTTAGATATGTACTCAGGTACATTATGAGATGTTTCAACTGTAATTCCTCACCATCAGCATTAACAAGTGTAAGGTGCGGTTTTACTGCTAAGACAAAAGCTGAGATCCACGCCCTGACCAAAACCCTCTCCCCCTCTCTACCTCCCTTTCTCCCCTTCCCCCTGATTCAAGTCCCAGAATGCAGATATACTACATATGATTTATCTTGTGAATCTATTGTTTTATCCCTTTCATGTCTGGTATCTTTTTAAAGGTCACAGTGCGATTGGTAAAATGGTCTCAACATCACTGAAGTCACTGGTAGGGTTAGAAAGATTGAAAAATATGAGAATTGTGTTCTCCTTTTTTGAGTGGTCTCTCCAAAGATATCTGATCCTCTCCCCCAAACTAGGTGTTTGTGTTGCAAATATTTACAACCCTTTGTTCTGGTCTGGGTATTTAAGGAAGGGTAGCAGGGCTGCCATTTGGGAACATTCTGTAGACAGAACACCCATGCAGTGTTGTGTCAGTGTCATAAGAGACACACACACACACACACACACACACACTGTATGTATTGTGCCAGATATGATTCTTTGAAACTATTTTCATATTACTTAATTGTATTTTATATTTTATGCTGAAAGTTGTGTACCATGGATTCATGTTTAATTATGATGTTTAAGTTCTGTCTGGCCAAAATAAATGTTAATCTTGATTTATTCTGTATCTTTCTGAAATAATATTTCTAGTAGTGTCGCATGAGGAGTTTGTAGGAGTTTCCGTAAATCTTTCTGTCAGGGCAGATTCATATGGAGGACCCCATGACCGGAGCATGGTGCTAAGCATGAGTGGCAATCTGATTTCTGACTGTCACTGTTATTAACAAGTTGCAGCTCTCGTGACTATTGCTAAAATTACACTTTCTGTTATGAGTAAGCATGTGCGACTCACTTAAAGGTAAAATAGTTCACTCTGCAATCCTCTGTAATATCAGAACTGACTAATTTGCGTCCGTGAGGTAATGTAATTAATCGCGAGCATTATCCTCTGAGCGACTCTGGGTTCCATGGAGGAACGAGTATTTGAAATTAAGAGATACTAAGAGAAATCAACGATCTAAATTAAATCACAACTAAACTTATGATCAGCTGTTAAGTTACAAATGTAACAAATGTAACAAAGTTACAAAGAATTGGAAAGTAAGATCAAATTAACAATGGAGTCAGATTTAAAATTCGATGGTCATAAATTAAGTGAATTCAACAGAAGTGCTGAAAAAGCTTACACACAGAAGTCCTTCGACCAGGCCGTTAGATTCCATTTTTGGGCTAATGGATGGACCTTACAAAATGGTGACCCCGACGTGATCTCCAGGATGCGAGTGTCTTTTCAGCGAAGTATTGGGATTACAACAAGCAGGAGGTGATTTCCTTCTCTTTCTTCAGCTGTGATGGTAAGTCCATTCTTATTTGCTTTTAGAAATGTTGGGAATATATTGAATACTGTATAAATCCGATCAAGGCTTGAGAATTAGACAACCAAATTGTTTATCAGGGACATGAAAGCAACAGCGTAGAGTAGAAATGATATCCCTTGCTTTAAAATTCTCCTTGTTTGCTTACGCAACAAGAGAGGAAATTTTATTTCAGTACTCAAAAGAAGGCTGTAAGTTAAAACCTAAATTCTGAGGAAAAGGTCCAGTTACATTTGTTTATTTGCTTTGCTGCAACAACACAGCAAAGAAAAAGAACAAATGGCCACGTTAACTTGTGAACAAAATCTTACTGAAAAAGATCTCACTGCAATCCTTTGTGTGTAAAATGTGAAGGTGGACAAAACTGATTCAGGACTGATGTCACAATTATAAATGTGCTGTGAAATATAGCGTTTTACTATGGTCTTATTTCAGACATTGGAATCGCTGCACTGTTGTGTGCTTATTAGTGTCTCAAAAGAGACTTGAGAAAATTAATAGAACAAAGATAAACTTTGTCTTTCTCCATCAGACCTGTGTTTGTCAAACCTTTCTTTTCATATGCAAATAGATTCTCCAAAGAATGCAATTGATAATATCCAAAAATAAGAAAATTGTGCCCAATTCTATATTGTGTAGTCACAAAAATCTATAAATCGAGCAATGATTTGACCCATGCTCTCGGCGTTTGCAGTTTATTGAACGTCCACAGCATCTAAGTTGATAACTGGTTTCCAGTTTGGTCTTGTTGCTGTGTCACACAATGATCATGCCAGCACAGCAGGAGCTGCAGGGCCAATCTGAAAGATCAGTGAGATTATAACAAATGATTCTGGACACATGACTCAGCAGAGACCCTCTTGAGACCAGCAAATAAAATTATTTTTTAATTCATACTATTTTAATATAATTTGATTTATATTATGATTATAATGTAAATTATATTATAATGGCCAGGAATGGCTTTTGATCTCATGATGATTCAGAATTATTTAGAAGAAGAAAGAAAACTAAAGTGAAAAACCTAAAGAGAAAGAACTTCTTTACCTTCTATTTGTGCAAGAATCTTTAATGAGAAAAATTACAATGCCCAGTTAAATGATTAACCTGATTGCTGTAACTTGAATAGGCTGAATTCATTCAAGACCTAATCATTTACATTACAAACCCAGGGAGAGAGAGGAGGAGCAAGCTTTCCATTGTAATGCAATGACAAACAAAGGGGCGCAAGTTTTAGTAAACTCCTCACTGGGAGCATTAGATTGCATGGGATCTGATCGGGGAAGTTATTTACCGGGAATGTAATGAAAACTGTGTGTTATGTTAATCTCAGGCATTACCTCCACAGGGTTTACACACCACAGAGATCCAAATGGTCAAGAGTTTGAAGACACCATAAATACCAAAGAACCTGTTGCTCTAAACCCAGATCTGGCTTGTATAAACAGTATCATTCAAAGAGATCCCCCCAGGGGACCTGGGTGTGATAATGATCACAATACAGCAGATTGAGTAAACGCAACTGCAACAGCAGCTTAAGGTGCAACGGGTCCGACTGCATTTATACACCAGCAGTCAGATCTGACCATTATAAATCAGTTTTTTGATCTTTTTCTTTACAGAAACATGATCATGATGATGATCCATGTCTTTGTAAACTAAGACAAATTCTCTCATAATGGCATAAAACCTTAACAGGTTAAAGCCATCTGCAACAACTGTCTGGCTAAGGCCATTAAAGAAAAAATAATATAGCACCATCTATCTTAGTGAAATTTGTATAAAGGTCCAATATTAGACTGTGTTTCTCTCTGTGTTTGTTTTCCTTTCAGGCTGATGGCCGCCACTCTTCAGACCCAGACTCCACAAGGGTCTGGGCTGGCCGGCATCAGCCAAGATACACACACAACTTAACATAGGAGATGGTAATGAAGATACTTCATGAGGCCATTCACACCCCACAGCACACATAGCTATATGGCTTCCCAGTGTAAAAACTGGAACTAAATTATACAACACAGATTATGGTAGGATAGACACCACCCATCTCCTATACACAACATACACACACACACCTTTAACTCTAAAACCGCACAACCTCTCTGCCTGGAATAGATCATAGGACTATCCAGGCCAAAATCATTCATATAATGCAAATCTATCATACATTATTCACCTTCATACATATAGGACAAGGGCAAATTTTCATTTTCAGTTAGGTTGAACAAGTTTATGGCTTACAGCTATGTAAACTTCCTGTATGTATTCCATGTCAGGTGCATAAAACATGTGCATGGCTATCGACACACATCAATTGATTGACAATTAATTGATCAGTAAATTGATGGACAAAATCTTTATTATGTCCAGTCATTAGTATTGTTGCAAACTGTAATATCAGAACTGACTAATTTGCGTCCGTGAGGTAATGTAATTATAATCGCGAGCATTATCCTCTGAGCGACTCCGGGTCCCATGGAGGAACGAGTATTTGAAATTAAGAGATATTAAGAGAAATCAACGATCTAAATTAAATCACAACTAAACTTATGATCAGCTGTTAAGTTACAAATGTAACAAAGTTACAAAGAATTGGAGTCAGATAAAATTAACAATGGAGTCAGATTTAAAATTCGATGGTCATAAATTAAGTGAATTCAACAGAAGTGCTGAAAAGGCTTACACGCAGAAGTCCTTCGACCAGGCCGTTAGATTCCATTTTTGGGCTAACGGATGGACCTTACACAAGTGTGTGTCCATCAATAAACCTGTGTGTGTGTGTGTGTGTGTGTGTGTGTGTGTGTGTGTGTGTGTGTGTGTGTGTGTGTGTGTGTGTGTGTGTGTGCGTGTGTCCTGGTAAACCCTACCTAATGGAGACAAAATGTCCCCACAAAGATGGCAATATCCGAAATCCTTATCCTTGTGGGGACATTTTTTGATCCCCATGAGGAAAACATCTTATAAATCACACTAAGTGATGTTTTTTGAAAATGTAAAAATCCAGAATGTTTCCTGTGATGGGTAGGTTTAGGGGCAGGGGCAGTGTAGGGGGATAGAATATACAGTTTGTACAGTATAAAAAACATTACACCTATGGAATGTCCCCATAAAACATGAAAACGTGTGTGTGTGTGTGTGTGTGTGTGTTGCGGTGCACATGTGGGAAGTATCAATAACAGAATACTTTAGCAAAGCACTAATGTGAATGACTGATGTAAGTTAACATTAAAGTTTGCAAAACAAATCTTGCTCCATCCTTTATCTTTACTCAAAGTAGTAAGAATGACAGACAATCTACATTAATAGACACAGTTTTAGGTAACTGTGGCCCACAGCTGATAAGCAGCAGTATTTTAATAAGACAGTAATAACGTGAGTTAGCCGGTTAGCCAGATACTTAAAGGGGTGATGAATTGAGAAATCATCTTTCCCTTGAGACTTTGATATATAAAAGTTCATTGTGATATAAGAATATCTTGTAAGTTTCAGAGCTGAAAACGTCCTTGTTAGTCAAAGAAAAGCTTTTATTGACACCAGGCCCAGCAAACGAGAGATCTCAGAACATGTTGACCATTGTTGTCATAGAATGCAGAAACGCCGCCTCAACAGATAAATATGTATGCCTGCTTCTGTAGCCCCGCCCACCAACTCGTGGCGCTAAACGGATCACGCTACCGAACAGTAAACATGCCGAAGATAGCAAGATATTGCACTGTGCCTGGTTGTGGAAGAACACAGTTGCTGCAGAAGCTTCTTTCGGATTCTAATATTAGGAATGAATGGTTGAACTTTATTTTTAATGAAGTTCCAACTCACGTGCGTAAGACATTGCACGTTTGTTTGCTTCATTTCACTGCGGAATCGTTTGTAAACAAGACTGGATTTGCAGATATATTGAGATTAAAATATTCCTTCTATATTGGATCCAACAGGAATGGTGCAACACACTTATTTGAGTAAAACATGTTTTTTTATATGTGATAGTATTGCATTGTTACAGATCGTTTTGATTATGTGTACATGTCTAACAGAACATATCTTAGCACGCTGTCACAGGTTGGAGAATCCTTTATTTGTTGGTTCATTGCGATTCGGGATCAGACTCGGACATGTATGGGCCAGGGCTTGCAAAGCCCAACGTCCCGGGGATATGTGTTTTCCAGACAGGCTACCAAAACTTAAGCCCGTCGGCAGGCCGGTGATTCAAAACAGTCCCACGCGTGAACTAACAGGGGAGCAGAAGCTCATTAAATATGCAAATCTTATCCAATCCTAGCTGTGGGCATTTGCTTCCAAGTCTACAGTGTGGCACGCCCATCAAAATCAGAGCCTCAAAACCAGTGTAGAAAAAAGCCTATTACTTATTCATTATGATGTTTTTGAATGTAAAAAAAATAAAAAAGCCAGTTCATGACACCTTTAAACAATATGAAACACAATAAACACATTGTAGAGCACAGCGTCTCTCGACATGATGCTATTCAGTATCCACATGAATCAGCTGCAGTGTTTGAGGTGGTTCAAGTTTTCCCTGGTGTCTGTGCCAGCAATAAGTGGACGGGCAATATGGTAATGTTTCATCACAATGAAATTGCTTACAATTAGTTAAAAAAATTATTTGTTTAATTGACTCAAGAATCGACTCATACATTTGAGAGACAATAAATTTATATACGGTGCACTTTCAGATTTAAAACTTTGCAGGATGTTTTCATTCACTTAGAACTATGTTACACTACATGAAAGATTATTTTCAAAAATCCAAAATAGGGGCTCTTTAAATCGCCGCACTTCACCAGGTTCCTGACTGGAGGGGGTGTGAGAGAGAGGAAGGGCACTGTAACAACAGGGTTTGGTGGCTTGTGATGAAACACCTGAAAATAATCTAGCTTTCTCACTGCCGGTGTTAATGTAAATATTAAAGGGAAGGTGAGCCGCTAGAGAAGACTTACAAATAAGTCAGATAGAATAAATGGTATGCGTATTTGGCATGCTTAAATTATTTAAAATAGATAATTTGAACATGCTCCTCCTGAACTTTGTTAATAAAACATTGTTTATCAGCGGTAGAAGGCAATTGTATTCTGTAGGTAAACACATCAAGTAATCATTTTGGGTAAACTATCCCTTTAAAACCTCTACACTGACAAATATGAATTCTAAGGAAAGTGTTTAACAGCTTTAAAGTGCTGCATTCTTACCGTTGGAAGTGGTTGTGGGGCGACTCTGTGCCTGGGTCACCAAGTTTCCAGGTGCATCTGCTGGGCAAATCTGGTCGAATCCATTTCCTTTCCATGGTGACCTCTGATCCATTCTCCATGTGCTCTCCATTTGTACTCTTCACATGGTGACCGTTTGCTTCATTCACATGGGGTGTGCCATTCACATTTAACTTGTGTCCAGTATTTCCAATCAAGATGGCATCGACTTTCAGCTCGGCATCCATGTTAATGGCAGTTTCTCCATTTGCAGCATTTGTGAGGACCTTGGTAGTATGTGGGCAGATGGGACCAGTCCCAACTGACTCTGAACTAGATGGTATGGATGACATGGCTTACCTATGAGAGGATTTTTTTTTAAGTGCAAGTCACTAGGCTTTCCTTTGTACTTACTGTTTTACTGTATCTGATCACCCAAAGAACTGTAACATCACACAATCCTTTGATCATAAATGTGGGCGTTCATAGATGCCATAGATGATACACTGTATGTTACTATATACTGTGTTCATGTAATTCAAGTGCTTATGCAACACTGACATAGCACAACATTCCATATAAGAAGCCAAACCACTGTACAAGTTCCACAGAAGTCGCAGGGTGTGTTCACACTTGGTATGATTAAAATGAATCCTGGGGCGATTGCTCTGTTAATTTGAATAGGTGTTGTTCATTTGAATATTGTTCATTTCACTGCCATCCAAACCCTAGTGTGCACCAAACAACATCTTGTGGCATCACATCCTATTTTTGGTTTGTTTACTTGTCTTTGGTCCATGTTGCATTTATATTTCATTAAAACTGCACCAGAGTTTGTTTGGAAGCGGACCAAGACCTATCTTTTCAGTGGTCTCGGTCCGCTTCCAAATTAACTCTGGTGTTAATGAACCAAAAACAGGATGTGATTTCACAAGATGTGACCCTAAAAAGGACAGAATGCTCAAACATACCTGTTTTTACTTGTCATACCTGTTACTTTACTTTTGATGACTGCTCTGTCAAGTCCTCGTCATCAGTTAGGAATCTGGATGTGCTCAATCTTTCATTTGAAAGCCATTTTTCTAGCATCTGTAAAACTGCATTCTACCATCTTAAAAATATATCTAAATTACGGCACATGCTTTCAATGCAAAATGCTGACCAGTTAGTTCATGCGTTCATGACCTCAAGGCTAGATTATTGTAATGCTCTTGTAAAAAAGGCCCCCTTGTGGCTGCTAAGCATCAGACACTTTATTGTGACTCTCCCTCTCTCCTACTAGAAGACACATCACTTCACCTGGACTCTTAGCCAATCACAAGTTGACTCAGGATCGCTGTACGCTGGTAGCATTCTGTCCGAGACTTGGCCAGTAGTGTACACCAACCACACGGACTTACAACCCGCCTTGATACAACTGCTTTATTCTGTGTGCATCTTTACAAAACCACTCCTCACTGTACATATTCAGTCATGCAATTGTAAATTCAATAAATACTTCCAATGAAGAAATCTTGCGTGATTCTGACCGATCACCTGCTGTGAGCTCTACCTGACGATCCTCAAATTATCTAAATCAAAGAAGCCAGTCCTCTTCTGAACAAAGTGGTCCTTCAAGCCGGAGACAGAGCCTGCAAGAGGAGCAAGATGCACAAAAAAAGACCTATTGATTTAAAAAAAAAAATAGTTACATGCTAAAAGTAGTGGAATTACAGTAACGCGTTACTTTGTAGCATTACTCCCAACACTGCTAATGACTGGTCCATCTGGATTGGTGCATTTGATTCCAGGCACACCTTAAAAGCCCTGATGTCACTTCCTTTGGGGGGAAACATTGGGTGCTTCTCAGTATCCCTCCTCATTTCCTCGCTCCTCTGTCCTCCATCCTATGAACTGGAAACCAATCAAGCTCAGCCATATTGTAGGACATCTCAACTCTCTAACTGCACTGTGAGGAGGTGAGGATTGAGGAGTGAGGAGGCTCCCTGAGGAGTCATGAGTAAGGATACACGGATAACACTAAACGTGAAGCACGTATAAATTCGTATAAATTCTCCTCCCCCTTCACATCTTGCCACAGTTTATTAATTATTATTAATATAGTTATCAGTATTGTTTAAATGTACAAGACACAAATTGTCAAATTACAGCAACTGTAGTAGGAAAGCACAAGAAAACTAAATAAAATTAAACAAACTGTAATACTATACAACAAATAAAAAGCATTTAATAAGTAAGGAATAATTGACAACGAGCCGTTGAATTATTAGAAAAATAATGCACACCCAAGGTGTGCATTTTTAAACGGCCCGGAGTCAATTATTCTGCTTATACTACGGTTACCACAGACATCGATCCGATGATATATTTAAAGGGATTCGTCTGGTTTTTGTACTTAAATCGCTATTGTGAGTAGGAGTATTTCTTCCGCGTCTCATCTAATGGCTCTTTTGCTAGTTCCGAAACGTCATTTTAAAGCTGGTAACGGAGGCTTGAGCCGTTGATAGCATTCTACTGCAGTCATTAATGAAGTTATTAGAAAAAGAGTGAGAGCGACAGAGACACACACACAGAGAGAGAGAGAGAGAGAGAGAGAGAGAGAGAGAGAGAGAGAGCGCTTGTGTGAATTAGGCTACTTCTGTGCGTCTCTAAACAGCGCTGTTTTTACCTCGCTAGTGAAAAAATGTCATGTGTAGCCTTTAAGTTGCTACACTATATAGGCTAACTGATAAAAACGTCAGGGCTGCGCTGACAACACCTTTTTGTGCAAACTGTAGTGTACGTGTGCGAGCACGTGTGATTGCAGTAATGAGACAGAAAAGCTTGTGAATGTATATTCATAATTTATAATAAATGAAACACAAAAGTCCTTAGGCATATCTATATTATTTTTTGTACCTGCAATAATAACGGGAAAAAAATTATGCAGCAGGCCTACCAGCTGTACTATATTTACTTTTTGATTCATGCTACAACTTTATTTATTTAGACCTACGTTTTATTTATTGAAATTAAACTGCACGTTTCCGTTAATTGTAAAATTAAACATCGAAAATGGCAGATCAAGCGCTGGGAGCTGTGTGTTAGTGGAGATTCTTTTCCTGTTGGTCCTGGCCTTGATTTTCTGTGACGTTTGAAGTTTTGTTTCCTGAGAGGATCAGGCTCCATTGTTTTCTTTCTTCTGATGAAGGTGCCCAGTAGCTTCTCAGGCTTGTTTCACACTTGTGCCCTGTGACAGACATGATTTGCCTGCTCTCCAGCCCTCCTTCAGACAGTATTTGAACTGTGGTGCTTCTTAATGAAAGGTTGGTATGTCTTTTGAATAATCCCACTGCCTCTAAGACGCAAGGAAGCATATTTCCGAGGTAGTTCACTCCCTCTAAGACGTAAGGAAGCATATTTCCGAGGTAGTTCACTCCCTCTAAGACGTAAGGAAGCATATTTCCGAGGTAGTTCACTCCCAACTCTCACCTGTCAAGCTCCTCTTGTGTTGCTCCTCTGGATAGAAGGATGTGGCATCAGGTGGGCATTTAGTGAGGTACTTTTTGAAACTTTTAACTGGGCAAAGGGGGTCACTTGTGTTGGCAAACATGAATCCTCGGTAGCAGTCTTTGTTGGGATCGTTGGGCTTTTGTGTTTTTTTGTTTCTGCATTATAAGACAAGCAAACATATTCACCTCCATTTTCATCTTTTTTAATAACAAATGAATGCTGTCTTAACTCTCGATTTTGTAGTGGAACCTACGTGACACTAGAGGACACACCAGTTCAGTTAGAGAGCGATGTATAGAAAATAAGAGAATAAGAAATAAATGAATGTTCAGTGACTGAGCTGTTTATGTGTCGTGATGTTCCACCTCATAGTTTACTAAATAACCATCTGTTACATGGTGTCAGAAGTGGTTTTCACAACCTGAAAAGAAGGAACAAGAAGCAAGCACCCGGGATTAAGAATGAGTCAACGGTAAATATGGATCAAATATTTTCACTGACACCTCCGGGAAGCTTCAGTTTCGACGAGCCCAGTGCATGGCCACAGTGGATGCGCCGTTTTGAGCGATTCAGAATAGCATCAGGGCTTGCAGAAAAACCCTCTGTTTATCAGGTAAACTCGCTTCTTTACATTATGGGGGAGAAAAGCAACGATATTTTAAATACGTTGCCCCTAAGCAAGGAAGAGAAAACGAGTTATGAAGAAGTCAAGAAGGCTTTAAGTGAGCACTTTATTGGAAGACATAACATAATTTACGAGAGAGCGAAATTCAATAGCAGATTTCAACAGCCTGGCGAATCAGCAGAGAGTTTTATCACAGATGTGTATAAGCTTGTGGAACACTGCAGATATGGTAATCTACACGAGGAAATGATCAGAGATCGCATTGTAGTTGGTATAAGAGATGCAAAGCTCTCAGAAAAACTGCAACTTGATCCAAATTTGACATTGGATAAAACGATAACCCAAGTCAGACAAAATGAAGATATAAAACTTCAGCAGCCAGTAATTAGACGAAAAAAGTCTGATGTGAAAGAAGTAAACGTTGATGCAGTCATGACAAAGAGAACATCTAATGCAAGAATGACAACAATGAGAGCTGATGGGACAGCACAAAGAATGCAAAGTACTCATGATGCAGCTCAGAAAATAAAACTGATGGATTCCTGTAAAAGATGTTGGAAAAGTCCACAGCACCCGTGGAAAATGTGTCCAGCCAGTGAAGCAGAATGCAGAAAAAAAGGACATTTTGCTGCAGTTTGCCGGTCAGCTCCAAGACTTGAAGCAATAGTCGACAGTTCTTATGAGTCTGCTTTTTTGGGAGCGATCCAGACCCAAATACAAGAAAATATGTGGCAACAGAAAATTCTTGTGAACAAAGAATAAATCACCTTTAAAATTGACACAGGTGCGGCAGTCACAGCTATTCCAGCGTCTATGTATTCAGCTGAAAAGCTTCTAAAAAGATGATCTTGGGCCCTAACAAGACTCCTTTGAAGGTGATGGGTACATTCAGCGCACGCCTGCAAAAGGACAAAAAGATGATTAGGCAGGATATATATGTTGTAAAGGATTTAGTGATGCCGTTACTGGTATTGCCTGCCATTCAAGGTTTACAGTTACAGCAGCAGGTAGCCAACATGCATGAACCAGGTGAGCAGTACAAAGCAATATTCCCTAAAGTCTTCTTGGGTCTCGGGAAATTAGAGGGCAGCTACACGATCAAACTGTCAGAAGGAGCTGTTCCATATGCACTATCAGCCCCACGACGAGTACCTCTGCCGCACGCCACATCTGGGTTTTGGCAAATACCCTTAAACGAAGACTCTGAGCCATTAACAACATTCATTACACCCTTAGGAAAATACTGCTTCCGACGTCTTCCTTTTGGGATATCTTCGGCCCTGGAGCACTTCCAGCTCAGAATCGCACAGATTGTCACAGGAACGACTGGAACTCTTTGCCATGCAGACGATATCCTAGTGTTTGGAAAAGACGAGAAAGAACACAATCAGAGACTGTGTGAGGTGCTGAGAAAGTTTGAAAAAGCAGGACTGATGCTGAAGGACAAGTGTGTGTTCGCAGTCGATAGAGTGAAGTTCCTAGGACATACTGTAAGTGCCCACCCTTATTTATGAAAATTAACCATGGTTTTACTATAGTAAAACTGTAATTAACTATGACTGTAGTAACCGTGATATTTTGGTGCGAACCATGGTTTTACTACAGTTATATTGTAGTAATACTATAGTAAAACCATAGTAACCATGACTGTAGCAACCATGGTTTTTGAAGCAAACATGTACCATAAATTGGTTGTAACACAGTGTAGCCATGGTTTTACTAAATAATCTTGAATTACATTTAAGCCATTTAGTTACAACAAACATCTACAAAATAACAGCAGAAATAAGTTACCATTCTATGATACAGACTTTATTACAGAAATTACATAATCTGAAAGAAAACATTAAAAGGCTGGCCAGAACATCAGAAATCAGTGTTGGAACATCTCATGCCCTACTGGTCTCATAGAGCAGATATCCATGTAGCCGATGGGATTCTACTGAAAGGAGAACGGCTTTTGATTCTAAAACCCATGCGGAGTGAGATGCTTGAGAGACTTCACCAGGGTCATCAAGGAAGTACGAAGTGCATTGCGAGAGCACAGCAATCTATATGGTGGCCTGGTGTAATAAGAGACGTAAGAGAGTTAGTGGAGAGATGCGACATCTGCTGTCAGCATTCACAGCAGAAAACAGAGCAGTTATCAGAAAGACTGGACTTATAAGTGAACATTAGCATAGGAAAGACCTGCTGTCAAGAAAAGGGAAGAATAATCCCTTCAGCAGAGTCAGGAATGTCCAGGCAGTCTACACTGGCTTCCAGCTTTAGGAAAAGAAATTTTAAGGTTATATGTTGTGGAGATAGTTGTTCCAGCTGAGAAAAGAAAATATGCAACTATGTGGATATAAGTATACAGAATAGTAAAAAGGGTGTTGAGACTAAAAAGGGGGTGTAGTGGAACCTACGTGACACTAGAGGGCACAACAGTTCAGTAAAGGCTATAAAGAGTGATGTATAGAAAATAAGAGAATGAGAAATAAATGAATGTTCAGTGACTGAGCTGTTTATGTGTTGTGATGATCCACCTCAAAGTTTACTAAATAACCATCTGTTACAGATTTCCTTTACGCCCCCCAGGTTCAGCTGAATGTCCAACCTTGCGAACCAGTCCGACTGCTGTGTCTGGTGACAGATACGGAGAGTGATGAATGTGCTGTATTTCAGCAGTGGAGATGGGAGGATGATGAGTACTGACGTCTTTCCCAGCCTTTCGAAACTTTTTGAGGACGGCCCTGAATACGTCATTGGATGACTTAAATTACAATTGACCAATGATGTTTGGATATATAGCGGTTCAATCCAGCTCTAATTGAAATAAAACTTGACACTGAATACTCTGCGCCGGATGCGTTTCAGACAGTGGCATAGAAAGCTCACAGCTGGGTATTTAAAGTGTCTGCCCACTTTCTCTCTACCTCATCCAGAGACGTATTTTTGGCTTTAAGCCAGTCATTAAACACATTAACTGCCCAAGCTGTTGTTTTTTTGGTGTTTTCTTCGTGTTTTTCTCCCTCGAGTATGTCTAGCTGTTCTTCGCTAATCATTTTATGTCTTTTGTTGTTGCCGGCTGCCTTTGATGTCCACTTCCGTTTATGTTGTTTTTCATCTGGACTGTCTAATACTGCTGCCGCCCAGTTGTTGAACGTTTTATATTCACCGTAAATATTAAAATTTACTTTAGGAAAATCGTCTGTCATGTTGTTTTTTTTAGTCCTGTAATTTCCGTTATTACAGTTAACTTTGTGAAGTGATATGGAACTGTAATGCGGTGAAGAGAGCTGCCTGGAACTATGTTTGCTGTGCGTTTCCCAGAAAATAATTGCACACCTGAGAACGTTCATCAGCCAAGCATATTCAAGCATTCAATGGCCCGTAGTATAACTGGGAATAATTCATTGTTAATAATAACTGATAATACAAACAAACAAAAAAATTTATGGACAAATGTGGTATTTTGTGGAGGCTAAAACTATTATAAATATAAATAATTATCTCTAATGTTGAAGAATGCAAGCTAAATCCAGTGATTTAATCATCATTACTTGACGACACTTTAACCAAGTGCTCGTTATTCTTCTCTCTTCAGCCTCTTACGTTTGCTACAGAGCAATCGAAGGTGGCCCTGGTTATAACGCTGCTCTCAGGACATGTGGCTCAGTGGGGCACAGCGGTGTGGGAGAATCAAAACCCATGCTGTTCCTTGTTCCAAGCACTCTCCGAGGAGATGAGGCGGGTCTTCGACCGAGTGGTGGTTGGGCGCGAGGCGGCCCGTCAACTGCCCGATCTCTGCCAGAGGGACAGACCCGTCTCGGATTATTCGATTGAGTTCCGCACCCTAGCGGCAGACTGCAAATGGAACGAGGAAGCGCAGTGGGACATGTTCCTGCATGATGGGTTGGCTGACCGTATTCAGAGGGAGATTTATACGCTGGAACTTCCCACTGATCTCAATGGTCTCATTGATCTGGCGAGTGGACGCTCGGTTACAACGACTGGAGAGATTCAAGATTCAAGAGTTTTATTTGTCACATACACAGTTATATACAGAATATACAACCGGCAGTGAAATGTAAACAGGTCCGCTCCATGGACAGTGCAAGTTCACAGTTAAAAACACAAGGAGGAAATTATAATAGAAATAGGATAAAAAAAAAGTACTATCTATATAATATATATATATATATATATATATATATATATATATATATATATATATATATATATCTATATCTGTAGAATTATAAATAATCAAGTCAAGAGAAAAAAAGGTAACAAATAAGGATAAAGTGGAATAAAATAATTGAAGTAGACTGTGCAGTGAGTAAACTGTAGACTTATAAATATGTGGTTAACAAATGTATAAAGAGTATAATGTGCAAACAGGTTTATAACAGGTTGTTACACAGTAACAACGAGAACAGAAAGTGCAGTGCAATGTCAGTATGTCGATGTTTATCCAGAAGTGAAGTCACGTGATGTTAAGTGACTGAGTTCAGGAGTCTGATGGCCTGGGGGAAGAAGCTCCTCCTGAGTCTCTCAGTTTTGGCCATCAGGCTTCGGAAGCGCTTACCAGATGGCAGCAGCGTGAAATGAGGGTTTGCAGGGTGATTAGAGTCCTTGATGATCTTGGTAGCTCTACCTTTGCAGCGTTTGGTGTAGACGTCCTGCAGAGACGGAGAGCTGACCCTGAGATACGCCGGATAAGCGCACTACTCTTTGCAGGGCTTTGCGGTCATGACTGGTGCTGTTCCCATACCACGCTGTGATGCACTGAGTTAAAACACTTTCTATCGCCCCTAAATAGAAAGTTTTCAGGATAGCTGGTGAAACCCTGAATTTCCTCAGCTGGCGCAGGTGGTACAGTCTTTGCCTGGCTTTTTTCACCTGTGTCTGAATGTGAGCAGTCCAGGTCAGGTCCTCGGAGATGTTTACACCCAGGTACTTGAAGCTGCTCACTCTCTCTACTGGTGACCCGCTGATCATGAGGGGGGAGTATGTCCGTTGCTGTCTCTTCCTGAAGTCCACAATCATTTCTTTGGTCTTGCCAACATTCAGAGAGAGACAGTTGTCCTGGCACCATGATGTTAGATGCTCCACCTCGTCCTCGTTAGATGCTCCACCTCGAGAGGCGAACTCATCAGGCATTGGTTCCCGAGTATCACAAGTTTTCCAGAGCCAGCAACAGTAATACGGTCAGCCCAGCGATAGATCAAGAACCCATGCAGGTCGGTAGAGTCGGCTTTCCCGGGAGGAGAGAGAGAGAGACGGAGGATGAAAGGACTCTGCCTCTACTGCGGAGGATCTGGACCCTTTTTGAGAGACTGTCCAGTAGGCAGTAGGACTGAGGTTACTGTCAGGTGGATTTTCCACAGAGAAATCCTCATCATCCACTCTCCTCTGAGTAAGACTGCAATGGGCAACCAAGTTCCAACCAACCAAGTTGCCGAAGGTAATTTCATGGACAAATCACTTGCACTTCACCTTCAGATCCCCATCACTCCCCTTACTCACAAGATTTCTGTCAGTGCACTAAATGGACAAGTACTTCCAGACATCTCATACACCAGCAGCAACATCACCCTCATCACATCCGGGAACTACATGGAGGAGCTGGCCTTTTTCATCACCAACTCTCCTCTGGCTCCCATTGTCCTCGGTCATCCCTGGTTGGTCAAGCACAACCCCAGGGTTGACTGGGGTCACAACTCCATCGCTGCCTGGAGTAATCAGTGCTATGCCTCTTGTCTTGTGTCTGCCTGTTCGCCTGTGTCTAGTTCTGTGTTGCAGGATGAGCCGGTGAATTTATCAGACGTGCCCAAGGAATACCTCGACCTGAAGGAAGTGTTCAGTAAGTCCCAGGCTGCTTCTCTACCTCCTCATCAACAAAACTACATCACGTAGTGTATGTGTGTGTGAGGGATATACTCAATAATGTCAGATCGCACATCGTTAAAACAATTATGATATTATCGCAGACGATATATATTGCACACCCCTAGTTTGGAACAACTTGAGGGTGAGTAAACAATGACAGCACTTTCATTTTTGGGTGAACTGTCCCTTTAAGCAGTCATTCTGAACCAGTGATCACTTTTTTGACAATTCTGAAATTCAAAAATGTTTAATTTTTTTATTAATTTACTTCAATTATGACTATATTATTTTGTAATTATTTGTCCCATTTTAAAAATGTCATAAACTTTATATTACAGGATTATTTATTATGTATAATATAGCCTAGATAAATAATATGTTAATAATAACATTAATTAGGCTATCATCTATTAATTAACCTGTCTAATGTCTAAAAATATAATAATTCTGTGTCCCAATCTCTGATAAAGTATGGAATATTATATCAATATATTATCCATTAAAAAACAATAGGCCTATACCTTTAGAAGCAGCTTTCTATACCTTTAGTCTGTCAGCGCATGGTGCTTTAAGTCAGACAGTCTGAGACACTGAAATTCTTCTCTGCAAAGTGTGCAGTTCGCCTGAGGTTCACCATGAGTTACTGGACAAACACATTGATACCTTTTTTTCTATTCAGGCCCATATCTGGAGATCCTCTTGAGTTCAAACGGTGGACGCGAGCTTGACATGTTATTAAAAAAACCACGCAAGTTTACAGCGCATGTTCTCGAGACACTGTCGCTATGGCAACAAAGCCGCTAAAACGCAATCACACGCAGATGAGCTTCTGTACTACTTATTGTGAAATTGATTTCTTTATATGGTATTTACCTATGTAAAATACGGGACAAATCACGTCCGGTATTGATTTAATCCGGGACGCCTCATTTTGCCTGTAAATATGGGATGATTCCGTATTTCACGGGACAGGTGGCAACCCTATTAAACACTCGTATTTTGTGTCAACAGCTTATAAAAACGTCTGTTTCTGTACACCTTGTCACATATAATCTTTTAGACATTGTTCGTTTTTTGTAATAAGTCAGAAATGACAAGGAGGCCGCAATAGAAAGTCAATGGAGACAGTTGGTTTGTCCCCCCCTCCCCCCCCTCCTTCAAGGTCAGAATGGAGAAAAAAAACCTTGGGAGAAACCAGGCTCAGTCGGGGTGCCAGTTCTCCTCTGGCCGACGAACAAACAGTGTATGATTATAATTCTGGCAACATAGCAGGTCTTAATTCATATTAGGTAAATAGATACCTAATATCTCTCTCTCTCTCTCTCTCTCTCTCTCTCTCTCATTGCTCAACTTAAATATTTTGGTGAC
>CM031951.1:28306924-28324424 GCA_018749465.1 Paracanthobrama guichenoti
TGAATGTACACACACTAACCCCAAACTTTTGAATAGTAATGTTCGTGACTAAAAATAAGAAAAATGGAGAGAATGCAGATTGGTTAGGGAAGAAAAAAAAAAAAAAAGAAAAGTTAAAGAACTACTTACACTGAATCTGTTCATGCACAACAAGGGCGAAATGGTCCGTCTCCAGGATACGTGAGAGTTTGCCCAGGTTATCAGTTAGGCGCACCTACAGGAATCACATTACCGCTGTCAATACTGGGTGTACCTGTATTCACTCCGACATGTGCAATTATCACATTATTATTCAGCTATTATTTGCTGCTTCATCCAAGCTTCAGAAATCAAAACAGCAGAAGTCTTTGTTATAGAAACTCATAACTAGATCCAACCCGCATTTAGAGCCAGAGGAAGGAAAGAAAGAAAGAAAGAAAGAAAGAAAGAAAGAAAGAAAGAAAGAAAGAAAGAAAGAAAGAAAGAAAGAAAGAAAGAAAGAAAGAAAGAAAGAAAGAAAGAAAGAAAGAAAGAAAGAAAGAAAGAAAGAACACTACCACAGCATGCACTTATAAGAATTTCTGATGTCTCAAGGTTTATTTGAACAAATTGTGTGAATACCTTTTCTTGAACCTTCTGTTGCATGTACAGAATAACAGAAAAGGCTGTGTGTGTGTGTGTGTGTGTGTGTGTGTGTGTGTATGCCCACCTGTTTAAACTGTTTGTAGAGAACTTTGCTTATGGGATCAGATGGCCTAACCTTCCCAGCCAGGACAGACGAGAGCATGTTCCCCAACGTGACCATGCCCAGAATCTGCCTACAGGGAGAAAACCAGACACCAGACTGAGCCACACCTTCCTTCACCTACCATCTGTTTGATCATTTTAGTATTTTTGGGTCAATGACATGACACTCTTTTTTTGTCCAGATCTATTAAAATCACAATCTTGGTCCTGGTAGACATCGGCACTGTACATTTTGGGCATCTCCCTTGTCCGAAACACTTGGAGACCCTACTAATGAGCCGATGATATAAATCAGGGAAACTTCCAAAATGAGCAATGCTGGGGTACACACATGGCCAGGATATCAGAGTGTATGAAGCTATTCAAAATAACAGAAAAAAACAAACAAAAAAAACAACAGAATGTCTATTTACACTAAGTGCAAAGAGCCTGGCTTGTTGGCAGAGGTTATTTACACTAACTCCACTCAATGACATCTGGTTGAGCCAGAAAAATTTACAGAAGATTGTCGATTGTCAACAGTAGCAATAGAGGGGTAAGGTACGTGGCAGAAAGTAGATGCAAATTAAGTTCGAATCCGCCTTTTGCCGAACTTGCTCTACTCCCTTTACCCATCACATATCAGATCGGAAAGGCAATTATTTTCAATAAAAATGAAGAAAATAATCGATAAGTGGAAACGTGCCATTTCCACTTAGTGTAAATAGCTATTTGTACTATTATGTAAATGGTAACTAGATTCTATCGCAATTATTTGTAGTAATTTTAGAAAAATATTATGTAAAATAATAAGTATTAATATATAATTACATCCACACAAACTATTCCTGATGGCGTTCAACTGTCTGTAAAACATAATAAAAATAAAAAGTTACAGTACAAACTAAAAAGTTACATGAACAGAATCATTAAAATTAAACTGAAGTAGATTTGTTTTAAAATATGCGTTTTAATATTGTATGTCAATATCAGTAACTTAAATATCAGATATTTAGACTTTTGTATAACAGTTAGTTCAAAGTTTTCAGCCGTCAAATGGTATAACTCAAGAAAGCTTTGTGATTTGTAAAATATTCTCCTCTATATTTCTAAGAACGCATCACATAAAAAAATAATTGATGGATTTCACCTTTTCACTGCATTGATTTGAGTGATTAGCACCGATATGTGGTTCTCCTTGAGGCCATGAGATTAAAATCTTAAAAAGGACTGACAAACTGGTCACATTCTGGATGAACTGGTTTCTGATTGAATGACCTACCCAGCCTCGTCCACCACAGGTGCTTGATCAAAGGCCTTCTCTTTCAGGATCTGAATGGTCTTCTTGATGGACACTAAAGGCAGCACAGTCAGGGGGGCGGAGAGCCGGAGTTCCTGTAGAGTCAGATTCCACCACCTACGGAGAGATGAGGGCAGGGTGGAGGAGGGAAGACAGTAAAAGCTTGGTAAGAGGACACACAGACAGAGTAATCTGGGGGAGTGAACATGTCTCCTCATATAGAAGCTTAACTGTAGCAGTAATGCAGCCTAGTGTAATAGTAGACAGAGAGAGAGACTATATTTGCAGAGGCTATATGTGTGTAAATAACAAGCATGCTTCCAAAGACAACATACAGTACGTACGTGGGTATGTGTATACACTCACCATGGCTTCTTGACAACAAGATCCTCCTCACTCAGGAAGCCTTTTTCACACATCCACTTGTCACTAAGAAATTTAGACCTAAGGGGAGAACAAAGCATTTAGGCCAAGCCTAAGAGAGTACCTACCGTCTACACACACCGTAACAATAAGATCACCATTGGCTAGTACACTTTTTTTTTTTTTGTTTACTCACCAGACTGATCAGCTCACAATGACACAGCTTTTTAAATATCTGAATGTACACTCTTAACAGTCAATCAAGCATTATATTATGATACGATAAATGAAGCACTATTTAATGATAGAACTTTAGTAGTTAGAACTAAAACCATGTATGAATGCATATTTGTCATTTTAACTGAACTGGTGGCGGTGCTTAAGATACTGTTGGTTATTAAGCGTTTCAGAAAAAAAAAACGTAGTATAACTGGCAGTAGTATTATTATCTTTTAACTACTAACAACATAATGCAGTAAGGAATGATGAGCTGCTGGGTTCATGAATATAAAATTCCATGTCAAAACAGGGACGTAATAGATGATAGTCAGTCAATGAGATTGTTGTTTGCACATTAGTATCCAGCATACCTTCATATCTTCTGCTTGTTCTTAAAAGCTGAATAATTCCAAATGAACTCCGTTATTTTGTTATTGTTATTATAAGCGACTCAAGCTTATATCAGATGCTGAGATGAGTTCATGTAGAGTAGCAATTACTGCAAACAGTTGCTCTGACACTCTGAAAACACTGGATCACAAGCTGCTCGCATGTAAATGAACAGCTGAAAAACCCAGCATATATATTTATTTCATTAAATGGGTCATGAACTGAGAATTAAAATTTTCAGGATATTTGTATAGTATAACGTAGAGCTGGACAATAATTCAATATCAATATATATCACGATATAATATCTCTCAATAACATGATATGATTTTTAAACACATTTCTGATATTTCGATATACATTAGATTTCTCACTGACTGACGTTCAGGGCACAGCCTTAGAAAGAGCAGAACACGATTGGCTACTTGCGTGATGACGTACACCATAGACAAGCAGCCAGTGCTCAGCAGTATTAGGCTGAGATCCAACGCGGCAAGTTTTAGCTGAAAAAGGAGTACCCCTGACCGCAATACAAATGTGACTGAACGAGCTTCCACAAGTAAGGAGAAATTAGAAGAAATAGTTGATATGAGAGTAAATACTAATTCAGTGACATGGAAGTGGTTCAGCTATCTAAGTTCAGATAAACTTCAGGTTTCAGTGTGCTGCAAAATGTGCCGGAGAGTGGTGCCGACAGGGGTGTAACAATACATCGACATAGATCGACACAATGTCAGTCTATGTATTAATCACCAATGCGGTCAGTCTCATTTAAATTACCTTTCAGAGCTTGTAAAAAGCGCTCGGACAGTGCTTCACTAAAGTTTATCAGTAGCTCATGTTTAAAGCCTTGCCAAAAGCAGCGCACACTCATCTCAAACGGAGCACAAATAGGCCACTGAATCGGGCCCGGCTCCAGCTTTGAGATGCAGGGTGGGCCAAGTGAATTGCCCGGTGGGGACAGACTTTTAGCATTATTTTTTCCCAGTAACAAAACTTAATTTTATAACAAAAGAGGCAGGTTTTTGAAAGGAACTCTATATTTACAGGGCTCAATGCAAAGGAGCTTTACTACAGGTTCATTCTGGTCCAGATTTTTACTTTTACAAACATTTCACTGGCCCTACCAAAAAAAAAAAAAAAAAAAAAAAAAGGTATTATTAGTATTTTAATAAATATTAAGACAAGTAAATTACAAAGAAATAGCACAAATAAATAGAATCAGGGCAGGATTGAGGGGTCTGGGGGCCCCTGGGTCTGAGTTTAATGTTTGGGCATTACCTACGCTACAAATGACCTCAACTAGAACATCATTATAGAGTAACACAAAATACACAAAAATTTAAATATGCTTTGAGGTTTCTAGAACAATTAATATGCAACATGCCCAGCCTAGTCAAAGTTTAGAGGTAATATTAAATAGACATTATAATACAATAAAATACAGGATGTGTCTCTCAGTCGAGAGAAGATCAAAACCCTGAAATAACACTGAGCAATAAATCCAGAGATGAACAGTCATTTTAAATGTATTGTCATATCTATGAAATTGTCACACCTATCAAATAAAGTGCAGCTCAGTTTTCACATTCTTTATCCTGGCTGAAACACTTTTGTTTCAATCTATATTAAGAATAATATAATCAGCCTATGTTATAGTTTAAAGTTAAAGATATTAATATTAATAAAGTGAGTGAGAGTCTTGTGTTTATTTGACTGTGCTTTCACATTTCTTGTTTGTATGAAGGCTAAATACAAATAAAAGGTGAACATTCATTTATTTGTACCGTTTTTATCTCTAAAATATTATATTGTTTTATAGGTTTCATAGACTTGGCACTAGGTACAGACATCCATTGTGGCCATTCTTGGCAGTTTTTCTGAGGCTTTTATATAGTTCATATCGACCGAAATTAAGAAATACATTGTGATATAAATTTTGGCATCCAGCCCTAGTATAACAACCTCTTAACTATCAAAAGATCAAAACGTCCTTGTTCAAAATTTCCATGATGTTTCCTCCTTAAACAGTGGCTAACTACACCGATACTAACTTAAGCTTAGCATAGTTTAGTAGACAAGACTAAATTAAATCATGAATAGCTTGTATTTTGGCAAGCTACTGCTTCAAAGCAGATTCTCAACTCTGGTAGAATGGTAGCATACAATGTCCAACATACCGGCTGTCTAGGTTCAAGTCTTAAACATCACAACAGTATTGTTGTTGCTTAATCTACCAGGCAACACAAAACACACATTCACACCACAGCACACTTAAAATGCTGGGAACACTGAAACCTACATGTAGTTGCGGATGGAGTCGGGAAGGATCACCACACAGCGCTGGCCTTCCTTCAGCTCTTTGGCTACATGCACTGCTGCAGACATGGCTGTGCCTGAACTGCCACCTACAAAGAGTGATAGAGAACAGACTTTAGATACACACTTAATTTCACACACATTAAATGTGAGAGATAGATTATGAGTCACATACCGCACAGAAGACCTTCCTCTCTGATGAGCATACGAGACATGGAAAAGGACTCTTCATCATTGGACTTGTACCAACTATCCACCACCTGAGACAGAAAATGGGGTTTAATAAAAATTAAATAAAAATAAAAAATAAAAAAACTGCATGGATTTTGTCTATTGCATGGGTTGCAATGAAGTGTGACACATCAAACATCTATGATTTGCTATTTTCATTTAGAGGAATTATAAAATACACAGTATCATGATCATGGTGCAGACTGCAAATAAAAAACTGGCAAAAACACTTATGAATGTCAACAGAAGGGTTCCAAACGTTTCTACATTCTCAGTGTAAAAAGGGGTGTGACATCCATGTACTTCAATATTTAAATAGCTGTAAAATATTTAAATATTTGTGCATCTTTTCTGTGTAGATTATGCTACTATATAATAGTTTTCAAAATGATTAAAAATGTATGCCATCTATTAAAAAATAACTTTAAAACTATCTATATTGGTCTAGGTCAGGTGGCAACCACTGCAAAGGCATGACAATTTTAGGAGATAACATTTAAATTGGGTCATGACGAATGGTCATTTGCCATCAGTAAACATCAAATGTAATTTCAACTGCATCAAAACCTACTGTGCAAATACACCACTTACAGATCTGTCCAGAACGGTGGGGATGAAGTCATATCCGATGCCCTCCACCTCATACTGAGTCTTATCAGTCTTATTCAGCTCCTCCGGCTCAGCAAGGATAGAGCCCTCAGGATCAACTCCAACTATCTGAGGAACAAAGACATTAACACATGTGTAAAAAAGGTGTTTATATAAATATAAATGCAAATAAGTGTCTCTCCAAAGTAATAATTATTCTGTAATGACTATGATTTTTTAAATAAAAGCTCACTAAAAAAAATTAAATAAAAAATATAAAATACTTTTAAAGACTTAAATCAGACAAATAAATAAACTGAAGAAAACACATTGATGAAACAATCTTAGTCTCACTTTGATATTAGGGCATTTCTCCTTCAGCTTGCGGGCGATGCCAGTGATGGTGCCACCAGTGCCAGCTCCAGCCACCAGCATGTCTATTTTACCTACAGATGGCAAACACAAAAACATGGCTTCAGCATTAGTCATATGATTTTTTCCCCCTTTTGTCAATATTTGAAGGCCCTATTATATAACCTGATGTCAGCTGTATATATAAACCAAAAATATAACTAAATATAAACAGCTTGTAAACAATATGCCATGTAATGTTACATTTACCTCAGAAAAGCCACTCAGACCATAATCTCGATAGTCAGCTAAAAAATAACTCTAGAACGGAGAATTATGATAAATATATGCACTATTCATTAAATTTATTTTTTTACTGACATTTAATGCATTTGAATAAATGTTTAATGCCAGCCACAATTTATATGTTTATATTAAAAATGTAAATGGAAACAATTTAAATCGAAACAATTATGTAATTATAAAGTTAGTTTTATAAAAACGCCCTTGTGTGTAATTTAAGTGATTGTATACAAATAATTTAATTTTAACTCATTTAGTGTAGTACCAACTGACTCAGTCAGCATTATGTTTTTTTCCTTGAGAAAATCTGCCATGTGCAATAACAATGATTTATATCCAAATGAATCGATATCGAATCGAAAGCTTGAGAATCAAAACTGAATCAAATCATGAAATGTGTGTCAATATCCAGCCCTAATAAATTTAAATAATTGTAAGACTTGAGTCTTCCTGGAAGTTTGTTGAGCCCCCCTGGTTGAGAACCACTGGTAAATTATGAGCTTTTTCACTGAAGTGACAGGTGAATGTTTAATTTGAAAAAAATCCACAATGTTGCTTCTACACAAATTCTGCAGTTACCATCACACTGCTCCAGAATCTCCTCTGCAGTGGTGTCATAGTGGGCCAGGGGGTTGCTGGGATTACGGTACTGGTCCAGAATGTGAGCATTAGGAATCTCATTCTTCAAACGCCAAGCTACACCCACATGAGATTCTGGAGAGTCAAAACGAGCAGAGGTAGGGGTACGAACAATCTCTGCACCCAGAGCGCGGAGCACGTCCACCTGGGAGCATGTAAGGACACGAAACACATGACTATGCAAACACACATTCACAAACACTACAGATATCATCAGAAGTCTTCAGAAATCAAGTGGATTTACACCCACACCATATTAAATTTCATAATTTCACCTTTTCCATGCTCATCTTTTCAGGCATGACAATGATGCAGCGATAACCTTTTACTGCTGCTGCCAGGGCAAGTCCAATACCTGAAAAAAAACAATTACATTTATTCATTTAGCAGACACTTCTCCAAACCACCTTATACAAGATGAATACAACAAGAGATTCAACTTAAGGAGACAAAACACGAGAAGTGCTAGCAAAACCAACTGTCAAACATTGTCCAGAAAAGTACAAAATAGAAAAAGAAATACATAAGAAATAGAGTATGTTTTGGTATCAAATAGTCTGCATCACTATTTAAGATAAACAATCTTCACTAGTTCATTGACTTGTAAGCGTAAGAGATGTTGAATAACAGACTGTATTTGTACAGTCGTTCTTTGAGTTTGGTGCCATACTAGTTGGCACATGACATGTTTAACTGGTCCTCCAGCATTCCAGTGTCTGGATTAAACTAAATGGAGCACAGGCTCTTTCTCAGCATGGCACAGTTAAAAACAACTAGTACTTAAAATAAATGAAGAGACTAAGTATTATGGTTACAAATGGTGCACACACACACACCTGTGTTTCCTGATGTGGGTTCAATGATAGTGTCTCCAGGTTTAAGGATTCCGTCTCGCTCAGCATCCTCTACCATTCGCAGACTGATTCTGTCCTTCACACTGCCGCCGGCGTTGAAGAACTCGCATTTAGCCACTAGACAATGATAGAAAGACAAAAAACACTCACAACTTAGTAAACCATCTTTTCCATTTAGGCATGTAGCCAATTACAGATCAAAGCATAAACTAAAACTACTGGCAATATTTTTGTATTTTCATCCAGATTGCACTATTTATTAAGAAAGATACTATTTATACCTGTGTCTATACAGCAAATGCACGGTGGACTTAAAATTCATGGAAAACATTTTCTGTCCAACCTGAACCTCCACTCCATCCCAACCACACATGCAAATATGTGAAATATGCACCAGCTCCGATGTAATTAGTCAGCTAATTCTACATCTGTAAAGCCAAAGCCTGTCGGCTCAAATGGCCAAAGGGTAATCTTGTTCACATGAAATTGCCAGACGTATTGAATCCCCATTATAAAGCTCATTTAAACATTTAGAATCAAAAGGCTTTGACTTCCACACAATAGCACTTTTAAACAACGTTCATTAAACATTGGGCTTAACTACAGCCCTGTGGCACTTTTGACCCAAGCGGCTAAACTCGCTCACCTTTAGACAATGAAAACAATGACTGCGGCCATTTTGTGAGCCTGGTTTTGTCAAAGCATGCATTGAGTTTCGGTTTACGTCCTTGATTACAATCTGACAGAATGTGTCTGTTAAAAAAAAATAATAAAAAAAAAAATAATAATAATAATAATAATAATAATAAAAAAATAAATAAAAAAAACCCAACAACCTGGCCATGTAGGGTATGCATCTGCTGCAACACCCAATGCATTGCTAAGGAGTATTTTGAAGGGTTTTATCGGAGGATGAGAAATTGTACTTTCCAGGAGATCAGTTTTAGTTTAATTAGGGTGTAGGAGAGCCAATGGAATGCTGTTCTAAAGAGAAAGGAGGTATTCCAGAAAGCAGTTAAGCGACTTCCCCAGGTGTTTTTCCACAAATTTGATTCCAATACACTGTAAACTCTAATGCTCAAAATAATTAATTAGTTTGGGTAGGGTACACTTAAATTAAAAAAAAGATTAGAACTTTCCTTTTCTTTTGAGTTCACAAAACTGACACATTTTAAGTAATCTGAATGTTTAAAGGGTTAGTTCACCCTAAAATGAAAATTCTGTCGTTAATTCCTCACCCTCATTTGGTTCCAAACCCGTAACACCTTCGTTCATCTTCAGAACACAAATTAAGATATTTCTGATGAAATCCGAGAGCTCTCTGACCCCTCCATACACAGCTATTTAAGTTTCAAGGTCCAGAAAGGTAGTAAAAACATTGTTAAAAAAATAGTTCATGTGACTCCAGGGGTTCAACCTTAATTTAATGAAGTGACAAGAATACTTTGTGTGCAAAGAGATTGTTTTATTCAACAGTGTTGGTCTAGCCTGAGCCAGTCTACTATGCTGTTTACACTGTAAATACAGTGCAGCTCCCGCGCATGCGTCGTGGTGCTCACGGGAACAGCATTGGCTGCCGTAGATCTTGAAAGCACGGAAACTGCGTAGGAGACTGGCACAGGCTAGACCGAAATTGTTGAAAAAAAGTTATTTTTGTGCACAAAAAGTAATCTCGCTGCTTCATAAAATTAAGGTTGAACCAGTGTAGTCACGTGGACTATTTTTACGATAGTTTTTAATACCTAGCTGTCTATGGAGGGGCCTGAGAGCTCTCGGATTTCATCAATTTCTTAATTTGTGTTCTGAAGATGAACGAAGGTCTTATGGCTTTGGAACGATATGAGGGGGAGCGATTAATGACAGATAGTTAGCATTTACTGAATTAGGTAGCTAAATCTAACCAAGTTTACACTACTAAAAATATTTAAATTGAGATTAAATGATAATTTTAAGTTAAAATGTTAATTGGCTTATTGAAATATTTCAAGTTAAGGATAATTGCAAAATAAAAATCTGCCAGTTCTGCTTACTAAAAATGTGTAACTGATGTAACTGATTACCTTAAATATTTTGAGTTTTTCCCAATTATTTGGGTTTACATAACTTTTAGGGTATGCAAGTAGCCATAGTAATGATTATAGCCTTCTTCGGAGCAGATCATGATCAGGATTAGTTTGCTTCAGGTAAACATCAGGTATTTGGTGCATACATGCCTTGTTGATGAGGTTCTAGTAGGTGTGAAAATATAGATTACACACAGTATTATATTATAAAGTTATATCATTTATAAAAACAAAAATTCAAAGATTGTTCTTTGATGATAAAAATTGATAATGGCTGATAGAATTATTTAATTGGTGACACCTGGATTCGGCACTCTGTTGAGTATGTTTTCCTCTGTTCATTAAAGATGATCATAAACTCTGAGTTTCAAACTCTGGGTTGACTGAACTAACTCCAGGCCACATTTCTGGAACTGATAACCACCATTAAGAAAGGTTTGGGTTAATTTGAACCAAGAGTTCAGAGTTTATGTGAAGGCAAGTTAACACGGTTTTATGGAATACCTCCCAGATACACTTTCATGAGTAAAGATCCTAAGTAAGAACTCTATGGCTGCATCCAAAAAAAAAAAAAAAAAAAAAAAAAAAAAATTCACATACTCTTTTAAGTATTTATTTTGTAACCATTAAAAAGTACATTCTATATAGTATGAATGTGTGAAGTATGGATGTACTACATCTGTCATGTCACTGTTATGTGAACTAGTGTCACTTGCATTGCTTTGCTGCCATTCACAACTCCTCTCCCGTGGCCTCATGGGATAGTAAAGGGTCCATTGGATGCACACTTCAGAATCTTGACAGAAGTAATAGGTTACTTTTTGCCTACTGTTTCATGAAAACTGTCAGACTGTTCACATACAGTTTTTCCCTACTATGTAGTAGGGAAGTATGCATATTCAGATGCAGCTTATTTCTAAAAATAGATGGTGTTAACTAAGTGCATGTGATTTGAGTAAATAAATGGGTTAATGCACTCAAAATGCTTGAATTAACTGTGACACAGTACGGTCAGTCCAGGAACATTCGTTTCTTTACGTCCTCGCTCAGCTGAGAAGAGCGAAACCTAACACCTGCATTCCTCATTCCACACAGCCCCTTACTTCCCAACCCAGACACCCGTGCCGACACATGCGTTTTACAGGCTGTCCCTAAATGATCATGTGATCTTTCGTGCCCTCATAGGACACAGCAGGGGGAAAAAAAAAAAAAGAAGAAGAAGAAAAATAAAATAAAATACTGCTCGCTGCATGAAACCAGGTGTGAAGAAACATCCTCTGCACCCATATTTTACAGATACTCACAAAGCTCACACTTGAGGCCAAAAGCATTGGGAATCTTGTTCATCCGGACCAGTGGGGTCTCTCCAATCTTGCTTAAGATGTTGGGGAGGATACTGGGTGTCTTTGTCCTGTGAGAAAAAGGAAGCATGTTATACAGTGTCACATGCATTACCACAAACACACATTGATGTAAACGTCAACCATAAGAACCACAACAGAACTGACTGAATCACTGTGACTCAGCAGACTGTGAAAATGGTTTAAGAGTATTTTAAAGGTGTAGTCATTCACGGTTACATTTCTAGTCGAGTCATTCTTGCTGAAAGAACACTGTTGTTAAACAGGAGTTACTTCCATTGTCATGAATGCTCAGGAGACTGTGTAGTAAAAAGGCTGACATTTTAACACCAAGGGAAGGAAGTTTGAACATATATAGTCACGTAATAGTCAAGTCTCTACTAAAGTTAGAGAATAATCCCTACCAATATTTTCAAACAAAAATTTGGAATGAAAAAAAAAAAGATATTTGAACTCAATGTACTGCATGTTTCTGACATGTTTTCACTCAAAGGAAACTCACAGCTCACAGATTTGTAGGAAAGTGAATATAATACGCATGATATAAAGATTTTTTTTGAGTATGACCCATCCTTTTAGGTGTAAGTGATTTAGGAAAAACTTTGCATGGGCCAACTGAAATCGGTTTCAGAAATCATGGTGAACATTTATAAAAAAATAATAATTTAAAAAAAGTAGAGGCCACATTTCCGCTGTTTTTTTACCCATTCAATATGACTATAAAATAATAATTAGCCTATAATTTAACAATTTTGTGATTATTGTTAAATAAAAATACTACAATAAAACAATTACTAATGCAATAATACTACTGTACCGTAAAATAAATGTATTTAATGTTAATACTAATATTATAATATATTAATAAAATTTATAATACTAATATTTGCCTCTTAATTTCTTGCTTTACTTCACCAGAAGTCAATGGTGCCCCACAACTGTTTGGTTACCGACACTTTTTAAAATATCTTCATTTGTGTTCAACAGAACAAAGAAATGTATACGGTTTTGGAACAACTTGGAGGAGAGTAAGTGACAGAATTTTCATTTTTGGGTGAACTACTCCTTTAAAACCTCTACACTGACACATATGAATTCTGAGGAAGAGTGTGTAGCAGCTTTGAGGTGCTGCATTCTTACCGTTGGAAGTGGTTGTGGGGCGACTCTGTGTCTGGGTCACCAAGTTTCCAGGTGCATCTGCTGGGCAAATCTGGTCGAATCCATTTCCTTTCCATGGTGACCTCTGATCCATTCTCCATGTGCTCTCCATTTGTACTCTTCACATGGTGACCGTTTGCTTCATTCACATGGGCTGTGCCTTTCACATTTAACTTGTGCCCAGTATTTCCGTTTGAGATGGCATCGACTTTCAGCTTGCCGTCCACGTTTATGCCAGTTTCTCCATTTGCAGCATTCGTGAGGACCTTGGCAGCATGTGGGCAGACGGGACCAATCCCAACTGACTCTGAACTAGATGGTACTGATGGCATGGCTTACCTATGAGAGGAAACATTTTAAGTGGCAGTCACCAGCAGGCTTTCCTTTGTACTTTCTGTATTACAGTATCCAAACATCCAAAGAACAGTTATAAACATTTTTAGGAAAAATTACACAACCCTTCGATCATAAACGTGGGTGCATCACTCTAGATGTTCGTTCTGATTTTCACTCATATTATGTTTGAATACTGTGCTCATGTTACTCAAGTGCTTATGCAACACTGACAGATCACAACATGCCATACAAGAAGCCAAACCACTGTACAAGTTCCACAGAAGTCTCAAACGCCATCTAAAAGATAATATTTATAGTGCTTTACTTCAATGTAGACATGCATGATAACACTGTTTTGCGTGCTTAAAGACAGTCAGAGAACACATCATTCAGAATGTGTACAAAAACACTCTTCTTGATAACAATATCTATTAGATTAGGTCTATAATTCTCTAGTCTCAACCGTCAAACATGATATCGCTGGCATAGATAAAACAAGCACCATTATTATTGCCTCAACTTCCTCCTGGTCAAAGCATGAATAAGCACAAAAACAAATGATCGACCGAGAGAAGGAGATGCCTTGGAATCCAGGTGAAACTATCAATTTTATCCCTGTGGAAAACTGCCACTGACTTAGCATTCAGTTCCAACAGGAGCTGGAGATGTTTAGGTATCTCTTCAGAACAAAATGTCTGTACTTGTTCACGTACCTCACGTGCTTGTAAATTTGCCAGGAAGTGACTCTTAAATGCAAGGAACAGTAAAGTGATACACAACACCAACAAAGCCTTTCAGCCAAAAGTGCACTTTACATTACAGCCAAGCATTACCAAAGAGAGAATAAAAGTCTAAGCGCTTGGACTGATATCAGGGATGTTTTGACTGTAGCTTTTACTAATATCTGCATGCTGTCTCTGCCCTCAATTGATAGCAATCAGTAACATAATCATGGAAGAGTCATCCAAACTCTGAAATGAAGCTATTGTAAACCCAACACAGTGGAAGAGAAACTTCTGCTTTCAGGGAAGAGGTGTGGCTTTGTAGACATTACAAGATGATGCAAAGCCAGTTAGTCTGTACAGAGGGATTCACTCCTACAAACCTTGTTTAGTCATGGTACTGTACACTGAACAACACCGAAAACAAATTTCTAAAGAAAAGGAGTTCAACCATATATATATATATATATATATATATATATATATATATATATATATATATATATATATATATATATATATATATATATATATATATTTATTTATTTTTTTATTTATTTTTTTTATTTTTTTTTTTTTGCAAATAACCAAAGATTCGATAAAGAGTTGGTTAAAGGCTCTACCTCAAGAAATCTCAGCAATTTGTGATCCTCATCGAGTAGTATTTTTTTTTAAAGGTAATTTATATAACACCCGCTGGCATTTATAATACCAAACATTATATTATATTATATATATATATATATATATATATATAATAAAAAAATAAAAATAAAATTCAAAGACAGTTTTGTAACAAATGTCCACCGTAGGTGCGGAACGTAAACCATCGTAAAGCATCTTATTAAATGGAAGAGCATAGTAAAGTAAGATGACGCAATCGCGTGGCTATTGCATTAGTTGTGCTCGCGGTGCTGACGCAGGGGGCGATTTCATCATGCTCGCGCCGCATTCTCATCACTGACGACATGCGGACGAAATGGGATCATTTATATGTGGAAAACTCTTCTGTGTTATACAAGCGATTAGGATATGTTCCTCAGATAAAAACATCATTGTGTATTTGTGTCGCCGATTGATGATTTTACCGTGTCTTTATCGTTATCAATAAAAGGATTTTCTTCAGGGCTTAACGAATAAAATACGAACAGGCATTTTTTTCACTCACCTGACTATCAGATAGAGACGAACTCGCGAGCCGGTGAGGTCCGATTACACAGATGACCTATCCGTATGTGAAAAGAATTCGGCTTGCCAGCAGCTCACATGCGTTAAAGAGACAAGCTGGCGACCAATCAGGCACCAGCATACCTTGTTGGGGTAGCGTGCTGATTGGCTACGACGAGGGTGTCTGTTCTTTTCTTCTAACCAATGGAATATCGACATTTAGTCGTGCCCTCGTCCACTGAAAACAGTTCTGTGCTGCGAGCTCCAGCAAATGCATTGTGTTACTCAGGTGCACTTGACCGATTTATTTCTAACATAGTTAACTAACATCGGCGTATTATATAAAATGTAACAATTATACTAATTTAGAAATACGTACGACTAAAAATGATTCGTTATCGAGTCTGAAATACGCGTAAGTTACCTTTTATATCTTCCCTTGCAGTAATGACCAACTGAGCTTGTCTTGTAGGTTTACTTAAAAGGAAGAAAAAAAACATTAAAACAATGTCAACGATATAACATAAATGTGTGTGTATATATATACTTTGTGTAATCCGTATTATATTTCTTTTTCTATGGACAGATTAGCTAATACCTTCCTCTATTTTATGCTGTCCCTCATCCAGCTGTCTGTGACCTGTTTGTTGTGTTCTTGCAAGCGATTTTTTCATTTCCTTGCTTTTATTAAAGGCTCCTGAGCTTCTAGCCATTTATCACTGTTATGCTTTTAAAATTCCGAGGTCATTTTACTACAACTATAACATCACAAACAAAACATTTGTGAGTCTGTAGATTAGTATGTAGTATTGAAAACGGGCACACGGTTGGATAAAATAATATAAAAAGTAGCAAGTTGCATGGAAATCATCAAATATAGTTTTGCTGTGATGATCTTTGATCGCTCAATTTCGTTAACTAATCAGAATCATGTATCCCACAATGGTGCAATAAACCAGCATAACCCCAAGACTAAAAATCCTAGTCCTTAATTGAAATGACCCGATGCTATCTGTTATGTGGATATCACCCTTTCCTGCCATTATCATAGCTTTTGTAACATGCATTAACTTTTGAGATAACAGCACATCTGTGACCATCCTGTTAAATAAAAAAGTATTTAATCTCTAGGTTAAGAAATCAAGAAACAATCACTAACCACTGCTTTCATTGTTTAAAAAAAATATACAAGTGGAAACACTATAAAATAACAGCATATAATTACATATAATATGAATAGGAGAATATAACTACTGAAAAGCAGTAAAATGACTAAGGTATCTTTTATTGAAAAGCAAACAAATCTTAAGTAAAAAGATGGGAGGACAAAGAAATCAGGGAAGGAAATAAATTCAACATTTATCACATTTCATCAGGAGAGAGCTGGACAGGGTTTGGGGACTGAACATTGGTTTCAAGAAAGAAGGAAATTTTAAAATCGCCCAGAGCGTTCTCTATCTCTTGACCTCCGTCTCTCTCTGTCTCTTCCTCCACCCTCTCTTCCTCCACCTCCACCTCTATTGCGTTCCCTAGAACGAGAGCGGCGTTCACGGGAACGCGAGCGGGAGCGATGCCTGTGTAGGAGAGAGAAATTTGTTTTTACTAATGAGACCAAAACCTGTCCATTTATACACTACACTACCATATATTTTATTTATTTATATCATACATACACCGTACAGAAATTCAGCAAGTAAGCATTAATCAAAAGGTGACAGTCTTTTCACAATATTATATATGGTAGTTAGTGAAAGAACTCAATATGTTGCAATCTTGCATTGAATTGTTTGACAATTCTCTCATTTGGCACTAAGTGGTGAGCCAAGGACCTCTCTTTGCTTGCAAAGAGTCTTTGGTGGATGCTCCTTTTACACTCAATCGTGATATCCTCACTTCTTATTACCAATTTACCTACTTATTGTGGACTGTTTACCTTGGATATTCTATAATATTCACTTTTATTTTGCCTCTGTCCATGCATTTTTGAAGTGTTACAGCCATCAAAATTTCTTTACATTTACAAAATACAATGAATTCAAATTAGTTCAAAAACATTTAAATTTATTTCTTTGCAGTTTTGTCAGTTAAATAAAGGTTAAAGTGAATTAAAGTCTCATAATATCCCAACATTTCTGGAATTGGGGTTGTATTACAAAATAATTGTATTTCAAATAAATGATGTTCCTTTCCATTCAAAGAATCATGAGCAAATGCATCTCAGTTTCCACAAAAAAAAAGCACCACAACCGTTTTCAACTTATAATAAAAAAATGTTTCTTGAGCAGCAAATCAGCAAATTAACATGATTTTTGAAAGATCATGTGACTGAAAACTGGAGCAATGATGGTGAAAATTCAAAACATGTAAACAATACTATATATAAAATGTGTCACTTGTTTCACAGAAAGAAGGGACCAAGAAGGTTTTCCAA
>CM031951.1:28332101-28609601 GCA_018749465.1 Paracanthobrama guichenoti
GCTGTTGTGTGCAGCCAACCTCTTCCAGCACACATTGTTAATGACCTGAGCATCTCTCCCTCTCTCTCCTTCTCCCTCAGCTCCTCCTGGCCAGCTGCAGCAGATGGGCGCGTTCAGCCGTGACCCCCCAACCCGACCCCAGACCTGTGAGACCTAACCGCATCTGTCACACACACATTCATATATATACACACACACCACCAGAGCAGCACTTTGCTGACACATCTCATACACGCAAACATGAGAAGACGGCCCTAACACATGCCTCTAGATGAGGTGGTCACACCTGCAAAGCCATGCCGCAATAACGCAAAGTTCCTCAGTAAAGAGAGCAGCAGAGACCGAAGCTCTCTCAGGCTATTACATGGTAAGAATTAGGCGCAGCTGGGAGTGGGATCATATTTGACTAAATCAATTATCTCTCTTTGATCTAAATGAGTCAGAGAAACAAACAAATGGTCCAATAGCTTTTGAAAATAAAATTCTTTATCAACACTCTGAAATGAATGGCATGCTTTTCCAGCTCGCGTTAAAGAAAATTATCATTGTTGTCCTTTGCACTCAGACAATGTGGCCATTAATTTTTTTCCATACCTGTCAGTGGGTCAGTGGCAGGTGAACTGAGAGAATTTATCATTCGCAATCATAAATACACTATATTGCCAAATGTATTGGGACACCCCTCCAAATCACTGAATTCAGGTGTTCCAATCACTTCCATGGCCACATGATGTGTATAAAATCAAGCACCTAGGCATGCAGACTGCTTCTACAAACATCTGTGAAAGAATGGGTCACTTTCAGGAGCTCAGTGAATTCAAGTCCTGACCTCAACCTGATAGAACACCTTTGGGATGAATTAGAGCGGAGACTGCGAGCCAGGCCTTCTTGTCCAACATCAGTGCCTGACCTCACAAATGTGCTTCTAGAAGAATTCCATCAAAAATGTCATTTTCAGCAGTCATTACTTCAGTATTTAGGCTCATTTCAGGAATCGTTCTAATATGTTGATTTGCTACTCAAGAAAAATTTTGAAAACAGCTATGCTGCTTAATATTTTTGCAGAAACTGTGAAATTAATATTTATGTATTTCAAAGAAAAATTATTTAAATTGTTCTTTTTATTTGCTCACTAAAGCCTTTTTTTTTTTTTTTTTTACTCAGAAGTGGGGTTTGCCAAGTGTTCATTTTGGACTCTGGACAACTTTATGAAAAAGCATAAAGCTTATAAAACATAAAAAAAGCAAGAGTAGATTTCAGTGATGTGCTAATAACTGCTACAATGACTGTTCACAGCTAGAAAAAGTTTTTTTAAGGCCTCAAAAACACTGACTATTGCACTTCTAGGATGCATTCACATACTTCTAGTCACAATATTCTGCATTCTTTATATAGCTTTCTGGGCACAAGTGTCAATGTAAAAGGTATGAGAACAGTAATCAGATCAATCTGTGGAACACTGGATGCACGCCTGTATCACGACATAAGTCATGATGACTCATGGTACAGGAGAGAAAGCCACTGAGAAAGAATGAGATCCTTTGCCAGGATGTGGAATGGTAACTCGGAGATGAATAAATGGAAGGCATTTATCAGGCTATCTGTTGATTTTGATGTTTTTGTTTATCAACTACAGAGACGCGCCAGAATCAGATATAAATTCATGTACAGACGGACACCGTTACTTTCCCTACACTGACTGAGGAAAGAACATAGTGTAAGCTTAGTCTTTTCAGAATAAAAATAACTGTCTCAAATATCCAATCCCTCAATATTTCACGCACATAAAAATAGAGGTTTTGCTTTATTTCAGTGGTCCCTTTAACACATTATGACTAAGTAATGTTGCATTAGAGTGTTAGTAGAGTATTAGTAGATTGGTAGGGTTATGGTTAGAATAAGTTGACATGTACTTCTAAAGTTACTTATAGTTAGTAGAATATGTGTTGGGGGAGCATCACAATAAAGAGTTAGCGGATATTAAGCAGACAGTCTACTAAAACTCTGACTGCTAGTTGACATGTACTTGTTGCAGAGTTACTTATAGTCAACAGAATGTTCAAAAGGGACCATCAAAAAGTGTTACCAAAATAGATTTAAAAAATATATATATTTATTAATTATTTTCATAATAAAATGGCATTTCAAGAATCCATTTAAGCTGAAGTACATAACCAACCTCACTTTTACAGTGTACACTTCTTAGATGGCTCAAAAGCATTCAGTGTATTACTAACAATTATCATATGAAGATACCAAGTCGATTGCATTTTTTGGCATCGTTATATGAAAGGATGGAAATGTGTCAGGTTTATAAACGATAACGAGAAAATCTGGGTAAATAATTACTGAATCAGTTCTTACTTGGCTCTTGTTAGCTGCCACTTTGGCAAAAAGTGCCTGAGACACTTTTGCCCGTTTCATCTCCTGCTGGATTTCGTCATAGATGGCTGCGGTGATGTTAACTAGCGGCTCCAGTTTCAGGGGAAGGTCAGGGTTAGGACCAGAAGTCTTGGACTGTGAGGGTCCAGCGGTCAAAGTTAAAAGTAACAAAGAAGACAGATTGGTTAGATAAACATTCATAATATGAGAACATTTGTTGATGATATTTCAGACCCTTGTTTGTACCTGCAATGGACTGAGATTTTAGCAGATAAATCATTAAAGCATCCATAAGTAAACTCTTTGTAGTACGTGTTTGAAGTATGGTGTATTGATTTTAGAGTGGTGTTTTTTCTTATTTAATGTTTGAAGTTGCTCTGCAGGCACAGGCAAGTAATCTCACATTCCCCAGTAAAAACGATTGCAAGATAAACATATACAGACATAATAGTAATGATAATACACAACCACATTCCCTAAGACCAAAGAATGAGAACTTTGTTCTCATATCAGAAGGATTTTTATTATCTGCATGGGTTCATTCACAATGGTCCTGAGGTTGAAAGCAGGCACATTCATATGCTTCATACAAGTATTCTAGACAGTCCACGCACAATAGACCATTCTAGACAGTCCACACACGGTTCCAGGTCATTTAATATAAACATGCCATGACAGGGGCAAAGCCATGCTTTCCTGCATTTGTCATTTTAGAGAATCAAGGACAAGAGCTTGTGAACCTGAAGCTTGACTTATTGAGCATTTATTTTCAAAATGGGATATGTGTCATACCTACAACTTATCACTACTCATACAGATCATGGAGGTCTCAGATGAGGTACTCTCTATGAGGCAATGAAGTGAGTGTTGATGTAATCCTCACCGAGTTTATGATTTTGGTCTTATTCTTCCAAATAGATGCCCACGCGTCAGGAGTTAACTGTTCATCGATGCTGCGCTCCCACACTTTCTGCATTGGGAGGTATGGCGTGACATTAGCAATAAAATGTGGCAATCAGATTTTAGCTAGTTTGACCCAATGTGGTTGTTTTAGTGAATTATCCATATTGTTATTCTCTGTATGTCAATATGTATTAACATTTAAAGACAAAATATAATTTACATCATACTAGAATAATAGCCAAACACTGCACTAAAGATGTCAGAGGAACTAAACATTTGACCTTTGTTTTCTGACTTAAGGCTGGATTACACTACAGGACTTCTGCCCAGATTTTTGCCACAGTTTGCAGTCTGGAGGAGTTGATGCTAGTTGCCGAAAATCAGAGCCACTTTGCAGATTTTGAGCAGTCGGAAATTGACATATTTCACAGAAAAGTTTGATATTTTGAGCCAATTTTAACACATTGTTTTCATTTGTCATGCATCTCCTAGGAACAAGGCCCATGTTTGTGCATGAGTTCGACTTGAAAGTCTGGTAGTCTGTGGTCCTCATTTGTATATGATGCCCAGTTTTTGTTTTGTAAAATTATTTACAAAGTCTGCAAGTGTGTGATACCCAGTATTCTAAAATCTCTTCAGATTTTAAAAGTTGCGTGGTGTATTCCAGCCTTTACTAAACTGAGTTCTTGCATTTAAAAAAAAAAAAAAAAAAACTTAGCTTTATAACAGTCTGATACGGCTAACAAAGAAAACAACAAAGTGTAAGCCAAACAAAACAAATAAACAGATCACATGAATTCAGACAGAAACAAAAGCAATCTCATAGGCCTACAGATAAACAATTCAGAATCAGACACAACAAAAGCTTTCATGTATTTCTTCACCCAGTCAATCATACAAACACAGACGCAACAGGGGAAGAGGGATGTGTAGGAGGCTGAACCTAGTCAAGGTTGGGAAATTGGGGTACCTGAGAGAGGCGGGGGCCCCCAGGGCTAGGGTTTGTGCTTGGGGGCAGGCTCACAGGAGGGTTCATGCTGCGTTCTCGCTCTTCCTGGTATATGCGGTCCCTCTCGCTCTCAGGTAAGTTCAGGAAGTTCTGCATTGCTTTGAGGTTCACCAGCAAGGACTGAGAGGCTGAGCGTGGGTCTTCCTCTTTCCTCAAGATCTCTGACAGCAGGCCCTGGTGTACACACATAAACACATACATAAGCACAGAGGCAAATTTTTCCAGAACACATTCATGCAGTTACTTCACCTGCACCATGTAGGTCTCAACCCACACTTTGACTGACTGTACACTATGTTGGATGTAATTGAACATAATTTAGACCTGCAGTCAGTCATTCGCTGAATTCACCAGGTGTTTTCTGCTGAGAGGGTGAATGAGAGGTTCCAACCTCTGGATACCAGAGCAATCACATTGACATGCTCAAAGCGACTCATAGATCTGAACCCGACTCCTTGATTATCTGCCTGTAGTTCAGTGCCAAATTGAGCTTTTTTAGTCTTGACTTTTACATGATTTAGTCTGTGTATAGAGGAAGTGCTGAACCAAGTCCCTTCCCTATTTGTAAGTTTGTAAGTTTGACTTACAGAAACTTAATGGCCAAATAAAAAGTGCATTAAAATAATTGCAATATTCATGTGTTACACAAGCAAAATCATTATGAAAACATTAAATATCACCCTGCGCTAGTGACTGGTATGTTCTGAAGAGGTTCTTTGCTATTAAACTTGGTGTAACTTGTTTTTTGTACCTTGTACCCTGTTTCCTTAAGGTTTCGCTTTGAACTGTCTCCATCCTGCGAACAATATGTGTACTATTTCAGCACCATGCTGTCTGTACTATACCTGTGTACGGTTGAAGGCAACTCGAGCGAACACTGCCTGCGAGACACTGGCCCTTTTCAGCTCATCTCGCACCTGTTGGTAGATATCAGATGAGACTTCCGCAGCCGAAGGGTTGGACCCGGGTTCTCCAGGGCCACCGGACTTGCTAGGCCGTGGGATGGGTGGGTGATTGAGAAACTGCTGGTTAAGAGCCTGCGGGTGCTGATGCAGGAGGCGGCTGACGGCCAGCTGCTGGTTGATAAGATGGGCCATGGCTAACTGCTGTCTCACCAGCTGTGGACTGAGCTGGGGCGAGAGAAGTCCTCCGGGTGCCAAAAGAGGTTGCAAGGCAGCAGGCGGAGGTGGAGGAGGCACCTGGGCCCGTAGCGGAGGGCTGTGATGGAGCTGTCCGTGAGAAGATGAAACTTGCGGTTGCCCTTGGGATGGAGGCTGAGACTGGGCTGAATTCTGAGATTCTCCAGGTCCACCTTTCACAATAGAGCCGGCGCTGTTCAACGGACCAAGCTGTGCCAGACCAGCCAGGTGAGGGGGCGGACGCTGGGCTAATACACAGAAGTCAGCAAGACTGTCCCTTTCAACTGCAGAGGGATGGAGATGCGTATGAGGCACAAGAACAAACTCTCTAGTGTTTTAGTTGACAAGTCAAATACAGTCCTTTACCCAAAGAAACATCAGAGTGTAGAGGCTTACCCTTGATTTCGGAGCTCTCCCGCCCTTGCCACAAATAATCCCCTAAAACAGACACAAGGAACTCATGGTAAATGACAAAAACGTTCACTCACTTACTCAATCACGCTCACAATGAAAGAACAACATTCTTTCATGAATAGAAAGTTTTACAACTTCGGCTTACAATCGTTTGACTGACACGTGAGTCATCCAATGGGGTCTTGCTGCACTGGCACACACATCTGGCAATGCGGGCTGAGTGTTTAGCTCTGGGAGGCAAGGAGCAGAACTAATGGAGGGGGTTCGGTGTAACTCAACACCACTTACTCTGACAGCGTGCCGAGGATCGCTTTATTCTTTGTTGGCGCTCTCTCTCTTGCTGCACTCGGGGTTTAGCCCCCCCTTTGATCTGTCCAGCTGTGTAATTATTTCACTTTTTGAAGAGGCAACAAGAGGAGGAAAATTGTCACAGGCATTTGGATGCTAAGAGGCTTAAACAGCGGAGCTGTGGGACGACTCCCTGTAGAACCTGCCACTGGGAGACCCCCTGCAGCATTTTGGGGGAAGGAACAGTGGTTTCTGTTAGGCCGTGAGGAAGCTTAGGTTACCCCATCCCGTGTAAGAGGAGTCATTAAGAGATAATGTATAAAATGGAGCACAAAGCTCAAGACTTGCTCATGACCCTGAACACCTCATCACAAGCTAGAAACAGCTTATTAAAGAATCTTATTAAAAAACAAAAACACATTCCCTGAATATTCCTGTTCCCTTATATAGTAGGTGAAAAATGATATGTAAAAAAAGAATAGTATGTCCGTATTCATAAAACAAGAGAGGAAAAGTATGTGGATGACCTACTACTTGACAAAGTACCCGGATCACAGGCGAGATTCTAAAATGAACATCTAAGGGACACTTTACTATCCCATAAGGTCACAGGAGAGGAGTTGGCAGTGGCAGTGAAACGATGCACCTGATGCCGTAAGTCAATTGACAGTGACAACATGACCATTTTAATGGTTACAAAGTAAGTTCTTCATCAAAGGTAGTACCTACTCTGACATTATGCGATTTTGGACGCAGCTATGCTTTATTTGACCAGTCTACTTACTGTGCTGATGTCAGGTTAGCATATTAGCCTTTTTTCCCTACTTGATTTAAGACCATATAACAAAAAATATATCCAAAAAAGTAATTAGCACAAGCCTTACCTTTAATTTTTTTGTACTTCTTGTACCAGCGACCAAACTCTTGGCATTTGGCAGTTGAGACGTTGGCATAGTAGGAACTATTCACTATCGAGGAGATCATACTCTGGAAAAATCCAAGAAAGAGAGAGGTCAGTAAAAAGAAGAAATGGGAGTATCGACAGAGGATAACGGAAATAAACACACATGGTCAAGATCTTAAAATTGCAATGATAAATGGCCTATAAAACACATTACTGCGGAAAGCCACCCAGGCAAGGCGAATAGCGAACACTGCGACAAGCTTCAAGCCGCAGTGACACAAGTAGAGATGAAGAGCCACACACATATGCAAACAATTGATATGAGGATCAACACCCACACAGAGTTCCACTTAAACACAGCATGCACAGATACATAAATCTCAAAGATTGCTCGCTTACTTGGAAATGAGCACAGCAAGGATCGCGGATGCACACCCACATAGACACACACACGCATAATCTCTCTCTTATGGTGAAGTAATTTCTGGGTTTTAGAAATGGCCCATGAATGCAGGGAATTTTAGTAAATTTTGATTTGATGAATGAAACACATGCTACATTAAGCATGTACTGACGATGTTGATTGGAACAGCTGCAAGCATAGTGCAATATTGAGCCCAACATTTTCATTTGTTATACTGCTATGTTGCTAGTTTTGGCATAGTTGTACCAGCAGTATGTTTTATATATCTTAAATGCTATGCTTTACATCTTATCTTAAAGCCAAATCTAAGTTAGTTGGATTTGAAAAAATTCTGAGTGGGTAGCGACTGTACCTGTGAGAGTGGACATTCTTTGGCCAGGGTGCTCTGGTTCATCTCTTTGAGCAGTTCTTTGAGGGCGTTGCGTACTGTAGCGTGGTTCCACTGTTCTGATGGGAGGTCCTCCAGCTTAGCAAAGCTGTATACATAAAACATTATCACTCGTCCCTCCATTACAGTAATCATCTTCAATTCCAAATCAATAAACCCTGCAGCAGGCCAGGTAAACAATAATATCACCATGAAGACTCAGGGAAACAAACCTGGTTTGTACACGACTACACAATGCCTACAATCCTCTCTTTTGGAGTCTATGTTTATTTCCTCAGCATCCAGAAGTAAACTGCAATCAGTGGGCATGAAAGGGCTCATTGAGAAGTTCAGATAAAAGTTTACCCTTGCCGATCTCTTGTTCTTATATATGCACAGAGCTTTAGAGGATTGCTCAACTGTCTATTATTGACAAAAATAAAATAAAATAAACCCCTACTTATTTGGACATTTAAAGTGTTATAATACATATTGAAAAGGGAAACTTCTGTATGCGTTTCCTCAATGCACAAATTCAAATAACAAATATTATTCATAATAATAAAATATATAGCATAACGTCAATTAATATTAATAATTGATAATTAGGTAATAATATACATAATAAACCAATATTTTACCTCTCCATGCAAAGGATACAATATTTATCAATTACATTATATACAAATTATGATTTCACTTAACAGCACAAACACTGTGAGACTGTCCATTCTTTCCAGAAAACTAAACATTTTAAAAAGTGCTTTACACTTCCCTTCTAAAATAAAATAAATTAAGCATTTTAATTAGAAGGGTTTTATAACCTGATTAAATTCCCCAAATAACTTTTTTAGTTGTTGTGCTGGTGATTTAAACCTAAAATTGGACCTATAATTATTTATATTATATATATATATATTATTGTTATTATATTGTAATAATTCATATTAATTATTAAAATGTTTTAAATTATATATATTATTTATTTATTTTAAAATCCCCCAAAACACATAATTATTAAGGTTTTTGATATGGAGAGGGGAGAGGGTTCTCTGCTGAATCAAGGGACTACTGAAAAACCTTTATTTTTAAGAGTGCTCAGTGGTCTCGTACCTCTGTAGCTGAATGCGTAGCGTGACCATGTGGTAAACGTCCAGCAACATATCAGCAACAGTTGCCTCTGGAGCATCTGTCAGGTAATGGATGGGCAGGGGGTTCCAGCGGCCCACCTTAATGATGCCTGTGAAAAGGAAGCAGAGAGAGGGGAGGGAGTCGATTAACCCCACTTGATCTCATTGTGCCGCAAATTTGTGTAGCATATTTCCATGACATCATCAGAAATGGCCTCATGTCAATGATGGCTGTAATGAAATCTCAATAAGAGAATAAGTTAGGAGGGGCTACACTCCACTGAGTAGGCAGCTCCACCAAACCAGAACCAAAGCTGGCACATTACATCATCACACCAGCACCCACTTACAGCAAAAATCAACATTAGAGGGCACACAAAACATGATGATTGAAAGACAGGGAACAAGAACATGGAGTGTTCGGAAAGGGGGATTAAGGTAGGTGGCAAACCAACATGATTTACTGCATATGGCGAAATATATGATTATACATAAGGCATTTAAGTGACAAGGAAGTGTAGTGGGAAATGAGTCATATATTTATCATTTGTAAAAAATGTACACTACCTGTGGGTTTTTGCATCAAACATTTTGAAAATCATACATTTTGGAGGACATTTTGTTTCCTTACTTCTCGTTTTCTGCAGTGCTTCATCTTGTGTTATAAAAGCAGACAGCAAGGAACAATAGCACCAATGATAAGGCTTTATCTATTAAATACTTATCAGGTCAGGAAGAAGCACCTATCATGCATACTGAGGGCCACATCAATAACCACGGGCCTAAGGGGCGCCTGTGGATCATTTATAACCAAGGAGTATATATAGGAAGCAGGCGCTCGTCTAGCGCATCGCAGCCTCTGACAATTACGTCCACCCCCAATCCCCCCACCCTCCATTAATGGGCCGTCATAAACACAGGTCAATGATTGTATGATTAACCCAAATTGACTGTTATAAATGCCTCTTGTTGTGCAAAGGAAGAGACGGGCATTTATGGCTGAGGAGTAATCTGTAATCGGGGTGTCACTGTGAGACAAGCCATATTTCTGAACTATGCCATCTGATTGTTTTGTAAATACTCCAGGTAACTAAGGCCGTCCCACAATGACCTGGGTGAAGGGACGTCAATTGCTTCCCATTTTAAAGGGATAGTACATGCAAATCTGAATATTCTGTCATCATTTATTCATATCATTGGCAATCTATATGACTTTTTATTTTTCTTCTGCAGAACACAAAAGCAGATATTTTGAAGTATGTTTAAACTACAGCTCATGAAATGAAAGACAGTGGGTCCAAACTATATTGGATCTTACAGACTGTCAATTGTGTGGAATTTTTTTATTTTTTTATTTTTTTTATCTTCCTTTGTGTTCCAATTAAGAAAGAAAGTCAAACAGGTCTGGAACAAGGGTAAATGAGTAGATGATGAGAGAATTTTTGGGTTAACTATCCCTGTAATGGTTAATGAGAAATGTTTTGATGGGTTTAACTATTACTAAATACAATAAAAATAACAGCTTTTTTCAAAAATACTTTTCAAATGTCTTTTTAGGGCAATTTCAGTGCATTCACCTTCACGTTTTCTTTATTGACATAATATGCACACCAGTGCATTGTCCCTTTAAATTCTACTGAAGCTGGATAGATCAGGGGTAGGATAAAACCTAAGCTGCAGTGGCATCTACTGAGGGTGCCATAATTTTTTCCAAGAACCACACTGTGCTATTAAAAATTAATTAGCTGAATCTATTATGCCCTCCGCTCTATTTATTTCCAGATGTCGCAATCATTGTCAAGATGCGCTGTACATGTAAACTGGACCCTGTGCTCATTGCATTATTAACCATTTTCCAAACACTGCACACGTCCGTAAACACTTTTCAACACGCACTGCTCGTGTGCATGTGCAGTCCCTTGTGCGAATGTATATATTCAACACATCCGACAACAGGACGTGAACCTGACTAAAAAGCCAAGGGTGTGCCATGAATAGATATACAAAACACATCGACACACACACAAACTCTCACACAAAAGTATTTCTCATGGTCTTAAGAGGGACTGACTTAAGCTGTGAAAACTAAACAATGCTAATCACATTACTATCCACTAAATGAGACCCAGACGCTGCCCAGTTTCCCTCTCTCGCTCTCTTTCTCTCTTTTGTATTTTTTCTTTTTTTGTGTGCTTTAGGCTGTTTGTGTCATCTGAAGAGCTCCAGCTGCTCAATCACACACAGACATGCCGATGGATCACTTACCTCCATCCAGACACTGTATTGCCATGCCACTGCTGCCACTAAAGCCTGATTGAATGAGTTAGTTTTGGACAGAAACTGTTTTTGTAAATTAGCAAGGGCTCCATTGTTTCTCTCAGTTCAGTGTTTGTGTTTTGACTAGAGATAACAAGACATTCTGTGTGACCCGTTCCACCGTTTTCTTCCCCTATTGGCTGATTGCTTCTTAGGTGGGAGTTTATCAGAATCTTAACAGGGCCAGTGGGTTTGCAAATCCTTAGATGCCTAGATTAGAAAATGGGCCTAATTAGTATAAAACATTCATTTGCATTAGGTCTTAATATAAATATAACATTTAAAATCTGTGTAACTAAGCGTGTAGTCAGTAAAAAAATAGGGCAAGAAATATGGTACAAAATAAAAATGCACATAATGCATAAAGTAAATTATATATAAACAACAAATATTGAATATATATTCAATAACTATATTAAAAAACGGATTTATCCAGATTTATCTTGCTTCTCGTACAGTATTTCTCATCAGCAGTGCTTGAATTCCTTCCCCATATTATTGTTGAGAAAGTATGACAAGCCTTATGCTTTAACAGATGTTGTTTCTGCCATGCAAAGGTGTTTTTAACATTAAACGGTAAGCTTACCAAAGACTAAAATAGCCTCAGTGTACAATTTCTTTGATATTTTCTTTTTTGGCCAAATGTAAGAAAATGCTCAGGTGTGGAATCTGTGAATACTGTGACGTATGGGTGTGCAGTACTTGGCAAGAATAAATCATGTTAATTACTGTAAACTGTTGACTGGTTACTGTTTGCTACTTTCATTCAATGCTATTGTAAGCATTAAAAGATTATAGAGGGAAGGGTCTAGTTTTGTCCCGTGCTTCCAGTTATGACTGGGGGCAAAGCTTCCTTGTGTCAGAATTTATAATCTATTTGTTTATTATAGATTATTTTGTGTGCTTCCAAGTATGTTGGGCCTAGACAGACAACCACTACATGATGGACCGACCCTGCTGGCGACCCTTGTAACAACAGTGAACTTCTATCCTCTGAGACACAATCTTCTTGTCTTTGTTCTAAAGGTATTTGTGGAGATGTATTCCCCAGGCAGTGAATTAAAGAAGAGAGGCAAGTCAGACAGATGAAGACAATTTGTGTGATTGTGCCACGCCCCCTTTAGATCTGTCCTCCTTCTTCAAGTCTGTGTTTATATTACTGGTTTTGCTATGATTTTTGGGGAACACTGCTGTTTTGTCTCATTGTGCAAAGCTGAATGTATGCCCACCGCAGACGTCTTCAGTATTCAAGACATATAAGACAGACGATTCCCACTTTGAGCAGTAGCATCAATTAAGACTGAACTGAGATGCTCTTAATGTACTTTAAGTTAAGAAGTGATTCATTTCAAATGCTGCTGAACACTTCAAAAGGGAACGCCAGCAAGTTTACCCCATTGACATGTTCAATGTTGAACAGACAGCTCACTGCAACCAATCTGAAAAAAAGCAACGAGCTCTGTTCCAATAAAAAGCGGTTAAATGTATGCCTATTTACAGTATGAGCTAGCATCATACAGAGACTGTGGTAATGTCATTAATGAATCATTTTTAACTTGGAAAGACTCTGTTCCTTGTCATTTTCCTCCCCCAGTACAAACCATTGTTCCCATTGCCACATTAAAATTCCTCCTCCCAGTGCTGGGCTTTCATGTGGTTGGCTGGTGGCTTGGCTAAAGCCTATGTGTATCCATCCATACACACTCACACACACAAACGCTACCTCACACACACAGTCTGAAAATGTTCCCTAGCACACATACTCATTTCGGCAGAGCTAGTTTGGATGGATGCACTGAACTCCAAATGTTTGCTGCTCTGAATGTCTTGGCTCTATTGAAGGGATGCCCCACTGTATGAGTCGTGAAAACCATCTAGTGTTATTATCAATCATCAGTAATATACACAGGAGAAATCAAACAGGAACAGCAGGCCTGAATGTAAACTTCCAGAATGTATTATGGTTTTGGTTTTACTATAATATCATAAGCATCTTATATCTGTTATGATATGAGTATTTTTGTGGAAATTCTGTAGATTCATAAATGATCTTTTGGGGACCATGTTGAAATGGCTTGTTAAAGGGATAGTTCATCCAAAAGTGAAAATTTGGTCATCATTTGCTCACTTTCATGTTGTTCCAAACCTGTGTGAGGAAGAAGACATTTTGAAAAACGTCTTGGTTCTTTTTGTCCAGAAGAAAGAAAAATGCATACAGATTTTGAAGGATATAGGGGCACGTGAATGATGACAGTATTTTCATTTTTGGGTAAACTACCACTTTATGTAGCTTAACCATCAAGCCTCCCCAGTTTCATCATAAAGACTATGCTGGTTGACCAACATTTTGAACAACACATGAACAACTATGATGATCCACCAGCGAAAGCAACGTCAAACAATGCATAAACAAAACAATGCTAGCTAGTTGCTTTAGCAGGTCAATGAATGAATGTGCTTTTATTAGAAAGCAGTTGAAGTTATAATTTCTACACTTAGAATTAAAATGAGTATTGCTCAGTGTTGGACAAGTTACTAATTAATTACTAGTTAATTAAATATTCAGAAGCGTTATTAATTAGATTACTGCACTAATCACGCTCTCTAAAAAGTATTGCATTACTTATTACTAATTACTTTCTAAATCCCATATCAACCTCAACCAGTTTAAAAGTGCTTTTTAATTCTTTCAAATAAATAATATAAAATTGCTTCAATTATTCTTGAACTGGCCAAAGTATTTAAAGGGAGAAGGTTACATTTAAAGCGTACATTTTAACATTATACGTGAAATTCACTATTGTTTTAAATAGAATTGTTCAATAGTCTATAAAATATTTAATGCAATTACATCACAAGTACCTTTAATTAAATTATAGAAAATCCCTACAGTAATCCCTTAAAAAGTAATTAAATTACTGCAATTAATTAGTAGTGATACATTATACCCAGCACTATATAATTGCTATATAAAAGTCATATTGATCTAACACTGACTTAACCATGGACATGAGTATATGCAGGAGTAAAAATATGATTCTTAAGATTAACAGATTTATGGATTGGATAGATTCGCCCTTATTTTGAAAAAGTTTAACTGTAATATGAAAGTTTGTCTGGGAAAGACGGAGAGAGAGGTGACGACCCCTGGCAACAATACTGACGGAACTGACTTGTTTCTGATTGGCTGCCAGGTGTGTCAGATGGCAGATGGAAGGCTTACTCACTTTGGTCATAAATCTAAGTAAATCAAAGGATTCGTTGAAGACTGAGATAGATCTTCACCCAAATATTCTTCCAAAATTCTCCTGTAATTTTCCATGGGAAAAAAAGCATACAGGTTTCAAACAGAATGACATAAATGATGTCAGAATCTTAATTTTTGGGTGGCCTATCCCTATAAGTAAGGCATCCCTGCAAATGTCGACACTCACAAATGTCCACATTAAAAGTGGGAGTTAGTTAATTGTCATTACTCAAAGTATGTGAAGTGACGGTTCGGCCTCTATCAGGCAACAGAGCGTATTTTCATCAAAATGCACCAGTTCGACCTGTTGTGGCCGCATGTCAAACGTGGCAGCACAACAATGCGCTCGTGCTGTAATCCGCCACCACTGTTAATTGTCTGAAGCCTTAAAGTACAGGTCTGTCCATACAATTCTATAAAAGTACTCAGACCCTTATAATTGAAATAAACAATATCTCCCAGTTAATTACTGGTCAGGCTAATTAAAGAAAGGCAGCGGTGCTGGGAGAGGAGCTTAAATATACCACTATGAGAGAGCTATGCAGGACACAATTCAAACAGGGAGAAAATAGATGGGACTCTGTGTAATTTTGGTTGTGAACCGCAGAGGAAAAAATGTATAATTTAAGCCAGAAATTATTCATTTAACATAAACGCTTGCTTTAAAAACAAAAAGTATTCATTTGAGAGGAGAGCTCTCCCTCTCTCCTTCTATCGCTCATTCTCTGCACAATTTAGGAATAAACTGAAGTCAGTGCATCTTGTTAGTGCGTGAGCGAGCGTTCTTTTAGCCGTATCCCTCACCTTTACTTTTATCTGGCCTCATCGGAACTGAGGACTGTGAGGGTGTGTGGATTATATTGAGTCTAAACAGTTTGTTTTCCACTGCTGTCCTCTCCTCCTCTGTTGTCCTTTTGAGATTGTTTTGCAACCGTGAAGAGGTAACCTCTTGTGTTTCTGCGTTCAGGGGAGTAGCGTCTGGGACTTCCTCACAGATGTGGCGCCATTGTGTGGGCCAGACAGGACAATTCTGCCTTTCCAATCATAATGCCGCTTCTATCAATTTGCATACTTGTTTAATTTTATAGCACATTACGGTATTTTTGGAGGTTACACAAATGGCTTAAGGAGTCGCTGTGTGGGTAACATATTGATCCTGTTTTTGGCTCTTCAAAGGAATCTCTAAAGGGAGCGCTTTGAGTGAATTTAAAGACATGCTGTTGACCTATGAGTGACTAATGTTTTTTTTTGTTTTTTTTCTTTACTGTGTATATTTAGTTGTCACAAAAAGAAAAAGGATGCTTATTTAACATTATTTTTGATGAATAACAAGCTGCAGTCACACACAAACACAACCACGCAGTATTTAATTTTAAAAACTACAATCACTACAAAAACGTAGCAGACATTTCATCAGCCTGACTTAAATGATCATTTAATTAAAGGTTGAAACGTAGCCTTCAATTTTCGCTCTCTCTTTTCTGACGATACTTTAAAAAAACCCTTTCAATAAAATGCAGCACCATCAAATCACAAAACAAACTTCATTCTGGTCAGACGTGACCTGTGACTACAAACACTACATAAAATAAGTTCACATAAATGGCAAATTCTCAACGTATGAAGTAAATCATGATGTCTTTTGTTACCGTGGATCAACATGAAGTAATGACTGTTTTAAATTTTCTTCATACTTCACAGAATACAAGTAAACTCTCAATCTTCTGGGAGATGACAATCATGTGTACAACAATAAAGTAAAGCATTATATTGCTTCTTTGGCCCACATACTCATAAACATTCTCCATATACACACACAAACACACACACACAGAAAATGGACACATACTATGCGAGTACAAAGACCTCGAGCAGACACAAACATGCATTCCCACAAAGTCACCACATACACACAAATACAGTTCACACGCATCTTTTTGTGACGTGAAAGTACCGCATTCTTTGCCTCGCCATTTCCTTTGTTCTCGTTTAATGAGATTTTCAGACTGTCTGTGATTCAGTTATGTTGAGCAAATGCCCTTCCTTCTCAGTGTTCTCAGACACATAAGCACAAAACAGTATATTCTCCTGTCAACATCTCAACAGCCAGACCTCCTCCCAGCACTCCCTGCCACTCTAATAGCACTGAACTGTAATGGAATGGTGTACTAGTGTTTTACTCCCTGCATACTGTGTAGTGTTCTATACTGCATACTGCTGAAAATAGAATGTGAAAGAGTATGTATTATGGAATGATTAAAAGGTAAAATGCATGTTTAATTCAGACATAGTTCAATCAGAAATAAATATCCTTATTTTGCATTTTGTATCACTTTACAGTAAGTTCCATTTCAATAAGATCAGTTAATGCATTAGGTATCACAAAAATGAACAAAACTTTTACAGAATTTACTAATCTAGGTTAATTTCGATTTCTAAATAAACATAACATTATCATTTGATGTTGAATAAATGAACATGAGTTACTCTAATGTATTATGAATGAATGCCAGTTAACAAACACCAGTATATTTGTGAATAAATACTAAACTAGATTAATAAATATTTTAAAACATATATATTATTAAGATATAAATATACTATATATAAATATATAATTAAGATATATTTTGCTATTATATCTCATGCATATCTTACACATTATCTAGCACTTTTAAAAAGAGCACTTACTACTGAAATAATATCATTTGAAAGTATCGAATTAAGTGCAAACTGAATGTAATGCTTCTGGACACTTAACTGCATGTTAATTGCAATTAAATGAAAATGTATTATTTTTTAATTAATTAAACACAAATACATCTTTATATGCAATTGCCAAATGCACTGACAATCATGTATTATAGTAAACTAAAGTATACTTCCATTGAATGCTATTAAGTACATTTAAGTATATTCATTTTAAATGTAGCATCAAATAACACATTACAGTTCAAATAGTACTTTACGTGTGCTTTCGTATGTTAATCAACACATCAAAAATAACTTTTATTTCATTATTAACATATTAACTGCAATACTTTTTTTGTAATTTATTTTTTTATATACATTGAAGTAAACTACAAGGAGTTTTATGTAGTTTCTTTTTTATTTTGCCAGCTCGATTAAATAGTAAATCAAGAGAAAATGTTAAAATATCTGATAATGCTTCTGGTTTGTCACAATGGAAATGGAAGCTCTTATAAGGCTTTTCAATTATGTTTTTTTATTCATCAATTGCTTTGAATATGCACTCAGAGTTAGGGCACTTTTGAACTCACCATGTGCCTGGGCTGCAGAACTATGGGAGTAGCCAAGGGCGAGAAGTGCAGTCTCAACAAGCTGAGTGAAAAGGATGTCCTTCCTGACCAGCACAAACTCGGCATGTTCCTCCCTGCTCTCTCCATCTGATATCATCCCTCCATCCATCTGCTCCACCACGCAGAAGACTGGAATCATCAGACCTGCAACACAGGAGAGCAGCACGGCATGGAAATAATTCAAGAAACAATGGTCAAGAGAGAAGAGACGAATTACTGAATTAATATCTGTTCAAAAGGGAGTCCAGTGACTGAGTTGATATTCTACAAATGGAAATCTGACTCATTTCCATGTAATTTTTATAGATATATTTCTATATAAATTCCATCCACTGCTCTGTTTCCCAATCAAGCGTATCATTTTGAATAGTTGCCATGTGCTGTTCATGAGAAAAGTCTTTTCATTAGAAATCATTAATGATTAATAGGCTCATCATTGTATTTGAATAAGGTAGACATGGTCAATCGGTTGTCCCCCCCGACGCATGCAAATACTCAACATGGACAAACCGTCCAGATTGTGTATCAAACCAACCATCAAACCAACTCCATTATACTCCATTAAAAAGCTATAATTTTTTATGATGCCTCCCTCCACTTTGTCAGGGCAGCTGAGCTGATATCTCCTCAAGTCAACTGACTGCGTGCTAACGGCAGGGTCACTTAATAAAATTAGTTACATGAGCCTCCAACGGATATGCAAACGTTTCTGCCTTCAGTGTTCGAAGTTACGGCTCATTGCGCTGTAACTTAACACATTATTTTAGTAGTGTTGACTTTGTTAACATTTAAGTTAAAAACGTTTATGATTAACCTGTAAAATATGTTGGCAAGTGATTTGGTGGGTACAGAGTCCCGTCTTTTAATGGGATGTCAAGATGCATAGTCATTCACGGCTTGTTGAGAAATAGTACGCAGTACCTAATGATGCCTAAAAAAAACACACATCCCACCCAAGTTTCCTGGTTAATCTAGGCCTAACCAATCTCCGCTGGTTTGTTCAATTTCCCTGAAGTGCTCAAAAGCCTTCAGACTATTAATTAATACCCCTCAGAAATTATAGGCTGAAAGCATTAGGCAAAATCCCAGTTGTACTAATAAGAGCAGAGCAGTACAAAACTCTCTCTCTCCTAATTTACACACACACACACACACACACACAAACACACACACACACACACACACACACACACACACACACACAAACACAAACACACAAACACTTCCATTCAAATACATATATATTTATGCATGGCTCCCAGAGCCCCTTGGTTTAATCAGTCAATTCCTATATTTCTATTTCCTTTCCATTAATCACCCTGGCTTCCAGTTCAGAATGCTCTTGTGGAGTGAATTACAGGCCAGGGGCCGGTGCCAATTTAAGTAAGTGAATTTCCCCCAACAGGGAAATATAACTGTCAACACACAGCAGCTCCCAGCAGTCTCTCTCTCTCTCTTTTCCGCTAGCTCCCATGGGTTCATCCCTGTACCCTGTATGAGCACGGTTTCATCATAAGATAACAGCATGTGTGCGAAGCCTGCATCTGACGCATTTTTGTGTGTGTGTGTGTGTGTGTGTGTGTGTGTGTGTGTGGGGTATGTGTTTAACTGCGCTGCAACACTCACTTTGAGTAAGTCTCTGCGTCTGTTTGATTGTCTGTTGTAATGTGCATTAATGCCTGCGCATATTTTCTATTAGACTTCTGTAGGAACGTTAAAGTGTGTCATTTGTTATAGAGTCATAGACTTAAGCATATCTGTGGACTGTACTGTTACTATAACTACTGTGCATTACTGCGTTTAAACTGTGTAAAAAAAATTATAGTTTATTTGTAAGTTTATTCCATTGGCAAATTGTTTTAAAATAATTTGCTGAAGAGGTAAAACACAAAATGAATGTCTTGTGCAAATTTGCAAGTAAATTAATTTAGTTTGAGATACTTTAGCTGGAAAACAAGACAAAAAAAATAGGAAAATGATTTTTAGCAATGCAGGCATGTGTCTGAGTGATTTTGATTCCATGTCTGACTTGTGTGTGGCCCACTCTTTATTGTTCCATTGAGGTTTGGAGAAGACTGCTTCAAGACAACCTCTTATTAAAACTAACCATTCAGCCCATCTGCCAGGGCACAGGAAGAGAGAGCCCCACTACTTTCCTCCTTCACCTATTCCAAAAAATTCTTAAGAAAAGGTTGACATAGATATTTTGTCAAATCAAATTTGCTTCAGAGGTGTACAGCAAATTATACTCACACATACACACAGTCATGAACAAACACACAGTATGTGTTGCTGAGGTCTTGGCCCCTAAGAAATATCTAATCTATATCTGATATGTGGCTTTATGATTGGCTGCACACATTGCTCACTGTCAAGGTGAATTACAGCTTGACCCTAATGACATTTTGGCCCAATACATAACATCAGGGATTACACAGTGTGAGTGATGATAGAATATAACACCTGTGCCGTGCCTGTGTGTTGCTGGACACAGACTATATGTTTCTTTAGAGGAAAATGTGTATCTGCTTTATTGTCAGAACCACATTACCTTTATGTGCAACTTCTGTGAGTTTGCTGGACATGATAATGAAGCAGTCACAATGGTATCCTCTAGTAAGGTATGCTATAGAACTAAAACTATACAATAATTTATAAATATATTAGGGCTGTGCTCAGTTGGGGACACCTAAATTTCATCTATATTACCGATCTGCCCGCATTGACACTATATGACAATTGAAATTAGCTGGATAACATCACGTTTCACCAGAACGGCTGTACAAATTCTGTTGCATTATTTTCCTGTTAACAATGTGAAGCTGCTATGAAACAATTGGACTTGTTAAAAGCACTATATAAATAAAGGTGACTTTGTGAAACGATTAATTGTGATTAATCGCATCCAAAATAAAAGTTTGTGTTTACATAATATAAGTGTGTGTACAGAGTATAATTATTATACTTGAATGCACACACTTAATACATTTAAGAAATATTTGCATGTATATACTGCATATATATTTATATAATTTATATTATATATAAATACAAATATTTTATTTATAAATATTAAAAAATTCTTAAATATATACATGCATGTGTTTTGTATTTATATACATAATTATACACAGTACACACACATATGTAGACACAAACTTATTTTGGATGCGATTAATCGTTTGACAGCACTAATATATATTATTATATATTAGGGGTGCATATGGACATCACAAGAGGTTACGAGAATTAGGTTAAGTGACCATTGTTTCAGGTGTTTCTCTGAGCAACTTTTAGGAGAAATAAAAGTAGAAACAAATGAGACAACTGTTAATAATTTGGCCCAGATCATTTTCTCCTTTTTCTGTGAGAATCATGATGCTTGATGATGCAAGTCTCTACTTGCAATCCAAATAAATAAATCAGTCTAGAATAAATTTTTGCGATATGTCATTTATTTTTGGAGAAATACCTAAATTAAAACAGTTCATGGCCATGTTATGTGTCATACCCGTGTGTAAAAACATATTTAAAGCCATTCGATAATCACAGCTGTGACCACACCACTGTATGTGGCAATTCGTTAGGGTCACTGTAATCAATATGACCCCCCTTCTGATACACACACTACTGTTGCAATCAATAACTAGCCATGGGGAATAAATCAGCTCTATATAGCGCTACTTAATTCACTCAGCTTATAGTGGCCACAACACTCCTGTGAGCTGAACTACAGTGGCGTATGGGATTAAATTGATCTGCATCACGCACTATGGGCGGCTCTTTTAATAATGCCCAATAAAACTGAAACCAAAGCTGAACGTGCAGATAGATGTGCTGTTTAATGCTTATTAATGCTTATATGAATACTTCAGATACAAAAACCTCTAAGTCTGTCTGACATTTTTCTTTTAAATGATTATTATTGAGCTCCTATGATTAGGTTCAGTAATTTCACTTTAATGGCAATGAAAAGGGTATTAGTCGGATATTGAAATGCCTTATTTTCAAAAATGTCACTGATAAGAGTAAAATCAAAAATCATTTAAAAGAAAAATATCAGGTGTTTGCATCTGAAGTTTTCTTATATTTGTTGAAGCAGTGGTGTAGTGGTTAGAATCTGTGCTCCAGGCACATTGTGCCACGGTGCTAGTGTGGGTGATGCTGGTTTGAATTTGGCCTGCATCATGTCCTGTTCCCATCTCTCTCACCATTATTTCCTCTCTTCCTCCACTTTACCACTAATAAAAAAAGGAAAAACTTTTTAGATCTATTAAAAATGGAGGGATAGAAATGGTTGCGAAGGTCTTACCGCTGAGAGGTCTCTGTGGGGCCCCATTGTGGCGATTGCGATGACCTGTAGGACTGCCATTGAGTTCCAGACGGCCCATCTTTGGTGGAGGGCCGCCGATATCAGGACTGCTGCTCCCACGCCGTTCGGGACTGTCCCACAAATGAGGGCTCTCTCCTCCACCACGCTCCATCCCCCTCCACACTACAGAGGGAACACCAGCCAGAGGATAAGGACCTGAGACAGAGAGTGAAAGAGACCTAATTTAAAACACAGCCAATATCAATGCATATGCTTTTTTCTGAACATGTCCAATAACCAAAATGAGTTGGAATTCATCATTTTGATTCAATGAATCATTGAATGAGTCCAACCCTGAAAGTAATCAAATAAGAACATGTTACAGTAGCTAAAGAAAATTGAGATTCTGAAAATAAGTTATCAATGTTCTTAAAGATCTTATTTGATTCTTAAAGGATTGCATACAAATTACGACAGAAATTCGATTAGCATTTTTCTTTAACATTTTTAACAAGGAAACTCACACATCGCTGAGCTTTACACACAAACTGAACAGCTGTGGATAACAGACAACAACACAAGGACATCCAACTCTGTGTCCTAAAATACAGGGAATACAGGACGCTGGCATCTTATCAAGACTATCAGCAAACAGAGGAGCTGAGGCCCAGTGTCTCGTTCTGCTTCAGCGTCTATGTGGAATGTAAAATGATGTGTATGTGCATTTATATGTGTAGCCAAAATGTCAGACCTCTAGGCAAATATACTATATGAAAGCAAAGATGCTCAAAATCTTTTTTTTTTATGAATTATTAAGTTACTTTAGGATGGTCAAATTATATCTGTATGTGTGTGTGTGTGTGTGTGTGCGCAAATGTAGATTTTTGAATGCATGTGGATGTCTGTACACATTTGTCCGAGCCAGGGATGTCCGTGGGGACAATTTCCAGAGGTCTTTGTTTTCCAGCCAAACCTTTAATATTGGTAATGTCCATCACAGCCAGTGCCAGGCTGTATTGAGTCCATGCCAAAAGACTAGAAACATACTCTCACTTGAGTGCTTTTATTTTCATATCACTTCATAAATACAGATAGAGAAAATACAGATAGATAGATAAGATAGATAGATAGATAGATAGATAGATAGATAGATAGATAGATAGATAGATAGATAGATAGATAGATAGATAGATAGATAGATAGATAGATAGATAGATAGATAGATAGATAGATAGATAGATAGATAGATAGATAGATAGATAGATAGATAGATAGATAGATAGATAATTCAAATGTCCACTTCCTCTGCTATTCTCTTCACAGTGGTTATGTAGAAAACAATCTCTTCTCTGGCCTTGACGAGAAAAACATCATCATGGAACATAAAAAGTCCAAAGAGAATTACAAGCTGGAGCTAAATTTTCAAAATGAATAATAAATTAAAAACATTAGCCTCTGCGTGATTAAAAACCTAACGCGGGTCCAGAAATCAAGTGTCTGAATTCTTTAGAGTTTAATAAGCGGGTGGGAGGAAAAACACTTTAAGAGCATTTGAATGGAAAGAAATGTGTTGAGGGAACAAGAACTGATGGTCCACACTGTACTTTAACACTTACGTGTGTGCACAAGAAAGACATTTACAGAGCCTTTGAAACTGTTTAATAAACCTCAAGTGTGAACAGTACTCTACAACAATGGACATGCATGCTTATGAAAACACTCGCATATTTATACAAAATTAACAGCATCCATTAAACAGCTTTCCACTTAAAACTGACATTCCCCCAGTGTACATGCAGCCATACCTCTCATTTAAGTTTTTTAAAATGTCAGTTTATACTGCACACTGCACCACTCTAACAATAGAGGATAAGGTCCTAAAATATAACAGATACAGCGCGCTGCTATGTGTAAGATCACTGTGATCCACTTCAACTCTGTGAGGCGAACAGATCTGCTTTTAATTAACAACTCGTCTGTGGGCTTGCCCATTAGACTTGCAGTCCCAGGGGTAAAATAAAATCTCTTCAGAAAAAGTGTCTCTAGATGTTTCAGAAACTTGCACAGAATCAAGCAAGAAATCTAAAGAACGAAACCGCAAACGGACACAATGTCCATTGTGCTTGATGAGTTCACTGCCTTTAGCGACACTGGGAGCTTTTCATCTGTTTAAAGCTGCACTGTATTATCAACCCTTAAAAGTATTTTATCGGTCTTAGTTCATCTGGCACTGATGGGCTGTCTTTTGTTCCTTCCTTCACTGGGCTTCACAGGTCCAAACCTGTCTGATTTTAATGAGTCTTCCGATCCCAATCAAGAGGTTGTCTGAATCTCTTCTCCCATCTCTATGCCACTCTCTCTCTCTCTCTCTCTCTCTCTCGCTGTCTCTCTGATCCCCCTCCACCCCAGCACCAAATATTTGATGGCTAGATAAAACCAGCTCCAGTCTGTCTGCCCGTCACTCACGAATGGAGATGACAATGGCTATGCAATGATGATGCTGTAAAAGTTTCTTCTGGTCAATACACACCTGCTGTGACAGATCAATACAAGCTTATTGAAGAGGTAAAAAAAAGGCACTTTACTGTGGCTCAACATTTTGGAATTAACTCAAACGCAAGGAGAAAGAAATTGTGTGATTAAGATGGTAAAAGCCTTATAATTCAGCACTACAAGATCTCATCCAGATTTTGCAGAACTAATGGTAAAATAGCTTCATCAATGATTTATCAACAGAGAGTGCATTCCTCTATTTCATCAACAGACTGGTGATAAATGACTTGTTTGTGTCTAAATTAACAATGAATTATTATGAAGACTTTGAAGCATACACGGGAGAGCTGTTAATAAATGAAATCTGTCGTATTCAGAGAAATTATATTCTAAAATTCTTAAGTGATATTTCACCCAAAAAATTACAATTCTGTCACCACATGTCAATATTGAGGAATCCACAGAATATCCACGATACTTAGAATCCACAGAAGAAAGTCATATAGATTTGGAACAACATCAAGACTTTTTACATTTTAGGTGAACTATTCCTTTCGTTTATAGTCGTCATAACAGTGTGATTGGTCTTAAGTGCTGTCCTTCCGACTGGCTGACATCAGTTAAAAAGAGTGATAAATGTCTAATCAGTACAAGGTATCAGAAATATTCAACAAAGATTATGAAGATTAAAAAAAATGAAAGCAATATCTTGATTCAAGATTAAGAAATTGCTTACAGTAAGGTGCAAGGAAGCGATGTAAATCATATAAGTTATAGCATTTTAAAAAGTAGCCTACAGCTATTACAAATGCGCCGTTTTTGTGTGCTAATAAAAAGCATACATACTAACCAGCCCTCTTGACAAATGACACACCACATGCAACACAACAGCACCTTACATTTCAATGTTGTACCAGTAGGTATTCATAACCAGATACACGGTTCCATTTTTATTTGTAATGCTTGCAGCCACACATTACAAACATAACTAATGACTGTTATGTTTAGGGGTAGATGAGAGAAGCCAGACGAGGGAGTGGAACAGAACTCCGATCCCATGAGACTCAAATTTCCAAACTACGACGACCACACTGCAGAGACTCTCTCTTAAGCATGCGATATACATTTTCTGCTCCTTCCCTCGCTAACCTTCCTCTGCCTTCCACATTGCACTTTTTTTTGGCAATAAGAGTGGCCTCTGCCAGTTGTACCACACGCAGGAAACTGAGGGCAGTAAACGACACACTACTGATCTGACTATGCTCAGACTGTCAGTCAGTATACACAGAAAGGAAAGAGCGGTATCGAGAAATGCTGAGAAAAAAGGCAGACGGTTGGGAAAAGAGAGAGAGAAATGTTCCCTACCAAGACAGCAGAAGCAGTAGTTTTTTTTTTCAAATAAGGAATAGAAAAGGTATGACAGACCAATTTCTTGCTTTTTCCAACTCAGAGTAATAAAAGCCCTTTACCCGACAACAGTTAATAACAACTAATAGAGACAAGCATGCAAATGAGCAATGAGATAAAGCATGCGTTGTTACAGAACATGGTGGTATCGTGGTATCTCTGTGTTGACGACATGCTAAGGCGTTAACCTTATTGACCAGGGAATAGGGCTGTGATACTCATTTATTGCAGGGTTATTAAAGCATCGGCTCAGTCAGGGTACAGATAAAGCAGGTGAAGATGGTTGAGGGATTCGTATTGAAGGCCCCTCGGTGTCTCACAGGTGTGTGCGTTGGGAAGGGAAGAATAGATAGATAGCAGCTTATCACCCATGAATTTGATGGCAGATCAAACTGTAACCAAGACAGATGATTACACTAGAAATATAAATAGTGAGACAAGCTTGATACTAGGACTTCCTATATATATATATAATATATGTTATTTAACAGTAAGACCATGTCATGTTAGATAGAAGGGAATAAGTGGTAATAACATAATAATGAATTTATTAGTGTGAGAGTAAATAAACAAATACAGTTGTGGATGAGTGTGCAAATATACTGGACATGTGCAGAAAATATGTTGGTTTAGATACATAGAGAGGGCGCAACAGACCTTCCGGGGAGCACGTTTAGTTCGCTAATAAACATCTTATACAGTAAAAGATAGAGAGTTGGCAGCAGTTTATTATGTTCTCCTAAATCTCTTGCTCTGACTTGCACATAGACAAAAGCGGACAAACACAAGTGTACACAAACACTCAACACACACAAACCACAGAGCAGGCTCACTGCTCTGACACTTCCAGGGACCACACATTGACTCACAAAAATCACACATGGTAGACTACAATGAGCACGGCTATAAAACACACATGAACACACATATATTGAATTGGTGACTGCGGTCTAGATTTAGGTGCAGTGTTAAATGGTTTGATAATATATAAACACACACACACACACACAAACATACATATATACACACATACATATATCCAACATATATATGTTGGATATTATATATATATATATATATATATATATATATATATATATATATATATATATATATATATATATATATATATATACATATATATACATATACACATACATACATACATATATTACATTGTTACACAGGGAAGTTGTTACAAGGATTATTGTTACACAGGAAGTTGTTACAAGGATATATATCTCATATATATATATATATATATATATATATATATATATATATATATATATATATATATATATATATGTGGTTTTGCACACCTAGTTCAGAAACCTCCTAAATTAGATTTTTTGTGAATTCTGACCTCCAAACTAAAATTTAAAAAAAGCTTTTAATAAACACAAGCCAATATACTTGCATATTCAAGCAAGAATCAATAATCAAGAAAAACGTCAAAACTTTTACAAGGCTATTATTTCAAGTTTAAGTTGAAGTTTCAAGTTTGTCATGTTACAAGACAATCAATTTCAAGTTGCCATGTTTAAAAATAAAATAAAAAAATAAATGTCCTTTATAAGTAATATTTGTTGGCCAAAACAATAATTTGATGTAATGTACATTTAACAATTTTGCTGTTTCAAGAACTGCTTTGTGTTTGTATTATTGTTTTACTGTTTACATTTTTCGGTGGGAAAAGTAGCCTATATAGCCTATAATTATGATAATAGGGTGCTTAATAGCATGTGACAACATACTCACATAGTGTTAAATGAACTGTATTGGGCAATAACGATCGAAATAATAGATATTGTCTTAGCCAAGACTTGATAGGCAATTCAGAAATTGAAAATTGAATTTCAAAAATAAATCTACTCTGAGAAAATGTTTTCCTACTTTAGAAATTATTATATATTTATTTATTTATTTAAAATAATAATAAAGTTAAAAACAATAAAATGACTTAATTCGATTGTCGCTAAAGTGCCAGGTTGCGTAAAGGCGAATGAATGGCATACTAATGGTAGTTAGAAGGCCTTGACGCGCTACTTGCGGCGAATTAATATAGTTATTCTACTAAACTAATAGTTCTGGTACTGCGTGCTGGTCGGCCAATACAATGTTCCAATCCTGCTAAAATACTCAATATGAAAACAGGTATGACAAAACACCTGCTAAACTCGCTAACGCACATCTGTATATCACTGCGCAGCACCCATAGGCCAGTTTAACCTGTCACGAACTAGATCTTATAGCGGAAGAATAGTTTTATGAATATGCATATTAAATATTCCTAGATAATGAGTATTGAAATGTCATGAAATACTAGTATGAGGTAACCATTTGTAAAAGCAATAAGGCAATTCTGTATTGTAAATATAGTTGTCGCTGCGTGCCATTCTTTCCCAAACTCTATTATTCTGACATTGCGAGGCACTTAAAAATTCTTCTCCTTTCAAGACGTGTGTCTTATGTTTTAAACAAAATAATTAACAGGTTTTGTAGGTGCGAGCTAAAAAGGTTATGGCGCTTAACTTTAACCGAAGCAGCCTAGAGCTGGAGAAAACCAGCCGTGAATAAATGCTGGATTTGATCCATCCTGATGGGCTCCCCAAAGCGCGAGATTAAAGTATCCTCAGAGGCTTCCATCTATTGCAAAATTACTGAGACCTATAGAGCCTCTCTGTTACGGAGACTAATTAACTTTTTTTCCCCCCTTTTGGTCTTGGTTAAGAAAACGTCTCCGCTGGCTATGGGGGCCAAGTTTGTGCAAATGAATAATGGATAGATCAATGTAATTTTAAAAAGAAACAGAATGATCTCTAACGCTGATGGCAGCTATATAGCAACCATACCCCCCTCTTGCACAGGCATGATTTTGTGAGTGACTCTTCAAATGCACTGCTCTAAAGTTTTAAAGTGATGTATACATAACTCGGAGTTTGAACTGACAGGGGAAAAATATCGAATGTAACATAATAACAAATCATGTGCACTGGGCATGTGTGTGTGTTTAGTTCTTTCTTTTTTTTTCTTCGTTCTTTTAGCTATTTACTTCAGAGTCTAATAAGAGTACAGCTGTGGTTCCATTTCCATGCAATGTGCATTGTTTTCGACAACAGATAGGGTGGCATATTTCATTACTTAATTTTGAGATGCTATTTTGTTTTCTTCAAGCACAGACACTTGGTTCACTTCCAAGAATACCCCTATGTTAAAGGGAAATCCACGGGCTTTTAAAATTACTTGTAAAGACTTGTATCCTTTAAAAAAAGAAACATAATGCAGAAAAAACAAAAAACAGTGACGATATGTTTGACTCGAGTGCAGAGTTCTGCACCCAATATAGGCTAATTTAGCTACTTTGAGTAGACAGGTATTTGGTTTCTTTCGTCGCGTTATTACAGTTAGGTCTGACTGATTTAAATCTCTCGAAACGATCAGGTGATAAAACAAATTGTGTTAGATTTCACTCCTAAATGACCGTCTTTGTGGAGTTTCTGCTGGTTTCTCTATATGTTAATGAAATAAATTCTAAATGTAATTTAATTTAGTTAGTTTGAACACAATTTGAAATGTATCGAAAAAGAAAAGTGAAATTCTCTTTGAATGAAACCAGCACGTTCTATTGCTTCAGGTTCTCCCTACAACGGCTCTTTCTCATGAAAAAGAAAAATCTCAATTAGCAGTCGTTTAACAACGTGATGCCTAAAACACAAAAGGTTCTACTAAACGTGAACCATCAGCGAAATGTCTCGCTAGCTTTAATGTATGCTATCATATTTGATAGGCTAACCTTCTTAAACACGATACGAAAAACAGCAATGGAATAGACTAATGTTGATAAACGAAAGAAAGTTTGCGGTTAAACCATAAGCGTTAGTTTCTCTAGGCTGAAATCTACCTGACACACTGAACAGAATTAATGGCTTTGTTTTTGTTTTCGTGTTGTTCATTAATTTTACAAAATAATATAAGCAGGACATTTTTGATATCAAGCTCAGATTCATTCTTTTAGAAAAGTAGGTATAAAATAGGTCTGAAAATGTCCACTAACATATTTAGCTACACACACACACACACACACACACAAGACGTGGGGGCGATGAGACCACAGGAAAAAAGTCAAACACGTGTGAAGCTAAATTTGTGGCCTAATCTTGTTGGGGCCGTAATAAAAACAGAATTTCCTCTCAAAAATTCTTCCAGGATGTCTCATAATTTTGCACCATTTCGCTATAGCTCTTTGAAATGTTTAGATAATAATAATAATAAAAAAAGCTTAAAATAATTTTTAAACCAGCTCCACCTCAAGCCTTAAAACTCTCTTTTATCAAGAGACACACTCGTAGAGCGTAATAATATCTATGCCTATTATTAATGGCTTAACTTAAAAGAACTAGAAATGATGCTATATTCTTCAAAGAAGATGTCATTATTCAAATTTCCACACGATCGACAGCGCACAAGGTGCGTGACTTTGATCCTCTTGTCCTAAACACTCCTGACTTAGTAATTGAGTTTTAAACTTAACTGAACGATGTCATAATTCATGCAATACAATTACAGAAAACCATCTTAAATTATGATTATTGTTATTATTGGGCTGTTTAATACATGCAATTCTGGTGAATATTAAAAATGTAAAAACGTTTAATCGGCCCTGCTTGTTTCATTGGCCCTCGTCTATTGCATTCTGCATTTTTCAATGTCAATCACTAAAGCTAAGTTCTATAACTTTCAGCAAAATGAGGTACTTGTTAAATAAAAAATAACGTAACAAATGCTGCACGTGTCTTAAGGACAACTAGGCTGTTATTGGGAATATGTAAAACATCCATGGCCTTCTAAACTGTTTAATGGGCCTATATTTATTTTCTTTATAAAGGCATAAAAAAATCACTTTCATATTCAAACACGAGATTAATGTTAATCTACATTTAGAATAGCTACAGTTCGATTTGAGATGTTACTTGGTTGCAATAGGATATGAACCCGTTGTTACTGCAGTTAACATGAATGTGCTAAGCATCAGATGAAAGAAGACGAAAGTTATTTTCTGTTGCACTTACTGCTTATGGCGTGTCGGTACCTCGGTTGGCCGTTGAGAGGGCTCTGTCCATTGATTAAAAGTATTGAATCCAGGGCTGGGCTTCTCGCTGCCTCGCGGAGGACTGAATACGGCCGAGTTCGGTGATGGACACTTGGGCTCCGTGCACTGTGCGCTGCGACTGAGCCACTGGAACTGAGAGACTCCGAGCTGAGGGGTACAGGTAGAAGGAGATAGACAGCATGAAGAGAGAGAGAGAGAGAGAGAGAGAGAGAGAGAGAGAGAGAGAGCGAGAGCAAAGAGAGAGGGGGGACAGTGCACGAGACTGAACACAGCACAGATTCCGAGAAGTTCCGAGAAGCGACCGACGACAATCTCTCCTGTAGTACGGAATCTTGTTCACCGTTTACCGCGAGTTTGAGTCACGTGTGTCCGTGGCAGAAGCGAAAACCTCAGCAGCGGGCGCAAAGAGAGCATCAAAATCTGAAAACGTCCATCTATGTTGCTGCATGCGCAGAGAGAGAAACAAAGCTAAAACAGACGTCAAGTATCTGCTTTGTGCGATGAGGACATTACCTATTACAACGGCGTAAAATCTCAAGAGCAACAATGTGAGTGTGTCACTTTCAATCTCTCCCTTGAGCGGCGCGCGGACTGACGGAGAGCCGAGAGAGGAGTGGGAGTGGGAGGGGAGGGGAGGAGGACTGGAGAGCAAACGTGGAAGTGTGACAGGGAGGGAGGGAGGGAGGGAGGGAGGGAGGGACTGGGCTGTACAAGGTAAGTCATTAATTCATTCAATGTATAAGTTATCAATAAAGCCACATATAGGCATATTCGTTCAATGTATAAGTTATCAAATAAAGCCACATATTCTGTTTGAACTATTATGTATACTTAATGTGTTAACCTTTTAGTTCAGTCTGCTGTTTTTATTTCTGTCGAGAACTTGTTTATCCCTTTTCATTGCCTTTGATTTTACGCGATCTTAACGCATCGCTGTCTTGTCACTCCACTTGTTGTTAAACTGAATGAAATGATACAGAAATGATAACTGATCTGCTCGACAGACGTAAAACAGTGATAAGGACATACAGTAGAAAGTATATCGTGCAGTCTTGTGGGTTAATGTTAAAACGGATAATGGAAAAGTCTTGTTTGGAAATGGTGCAAGAGGCACTTTCACGTGAACACCCACTGCTTAAAATGCACGCAGCTAATTCGGTTTCTGTGTCGGTTGTTGCTGATTTTTCTATAGCACATTGAAAGTGACAGACTCATTTTTGGTGGTCATGAGTAGAGATGACAATTCAAGGCACAAATGACACCATCTCAACAAGCTGTAAACCATACAGACTGAAAATCTTCTATGACGGTTTATGATGCGCACTGGCAGCGCTAGTGTCCAAGAGGAACGAGCAGGGACACGGGGGGCATGGTGCATGTAGCTCGAGGATTAGGGTATCGCCATACAAGCTGTCAAAAGTTCAACCTGAAAAGTTAGCACTCGAAAACAGGGACACTAGTTCCTAAACAGATCATTTACAACAGTTCTACAACGATGGCCTCAGCTTGGCTGTCATCTTTGATAGCTACATACTGTAAACTGCATCACGTGAGGATTTAAATGCATGCATAGGTTCAGATTTACAGGTATCATTCACATGTTTGTACAAAAGTATCTTACCTTTTTCCAAAGTGGTTTAATGAGAAGTCATTAACAATGGCGCGTGCAGTTGGCTGGTCTGATGCTTTGAGACACTCAGGGGTGTGTGAGCGAACGCTGGCTGATTCTCCAACCTCATTCGTCACTATTATAATATAAGATATATGATCACGACGATGATGGTGATGCAGCGTGACAGATAATGCAAACTGAAATTTGTGTTGATAATAAGGACTAAACAATACAACCGATAAATACTAACTTGTTAATATGTAATATGTAAATACTTGATTATGTTACCTGCTGGTCTGAATGAAGCCACAGAAAATATGTTCAAATATGGATGTCACTTCTCAATTGTGTCAATTACGTAAATGAACGTAAACAAAATAGCCTGGCGTCTATTCAATCCTGAATAGGTGAGTGCAATTGTCCCCGTGCTGATGTATTGGCATACAAATTTGAGGTCATTAACAAAATGAAAAATCTACAAGAATGTGTGTCCCATCAGCTAAAGTTCTGCTCGTTTCATCAACATGCTCTTTCACTCTCACAACTCCACTAGCCAAATTTAATATTGTGGCTGAGAATACACTCTACAAATGCTGTGTTGTTTTAACCCATGGATGGGTCAAATATGGACAAACCCAACTGTTGGTTTACATTTTTTAAATCTATTTTTAAACGCGGCAGTTGAGTTTGTCCATATTCGAGACAAACATGAAACAACCCAGTATTTTTTAATTCGCTATTTAACAGCTCTATATATTGCATTGAAAAAATATAACCGCAGTAAAACATAAATTATTAATGTTGTTGTTATTAGGTTATTATTATTATTATTATTACTACATCTATGTGATTGCTAATTTCTCGTTTTTGTATGAAAAACGGCACATTTATAAGCCTTTGGAATTTTCATGGAGGCAAACAAAGATCCAATCAAAATTATTAACAAAATTGTAATCTAAATATTTGGGTTATTTTAACCCCAAACTATTAGATCGTTGTATCTTTTATTTTGCACGTTCAATAACATCTCATCAACATCTGTAATAGCGTGGAATCACAAAGCGACTGTCTCTCCCTCTCTCGATGAATATAGTTTCTGTTGGTATTTGAATGCTAATCAACTGTATTCCGTAAATACGACTTCCGTGAGAAAATTAATATTTTATCGACTGGGCCACATAACAGTGGATTTACAGATGAGTAGCATTTACTAAATTAATGGAGAAAAAGTATATTTCTATAAATATGCACATTTTATTTTGTATGCATTTACAAAATGAATAAATTGCTATGACACTGCTCCCCATAATGGAAACACTCTTTAATCAAATGTGAATGAACATTATTGCATTTGTCGTAGAGAATGCTTTTCTAATTGATGTTAACTTCTTGTTAACGCTAAAGCTTGGTGTCTCGAGCACATTTAAATTATTGAGCTCTGGTTTTGGAAACCTTTTTTGAGCATCTTTCTTACGGTCCTCGGAGCTTTCCCTTTTCCATTTCTTGGGTAACTGGGGATCTAAAATTAGCTGACTACTTGGAGTCAAAACAACATTCAAGCAGAAAGAGTCAAACCGTGAAACAATTAAAAATATATATGACTGAGACTTCAGAAACAAGAAAACAATTCAGGCTGAGAAAGTAAATAATTGAAAAGATGCCATTTCCCCGATGAATCTGTAAAACATGACAATAATTACGCGGAGGTTTGGAGCGCGCGGTGCTCCTGTAAATGTAAATCATAGGGGATGTCTAAAATTGATTGGATTCACATAAGTTTGATCAAAGAATTAACTATACATTTTCAACATTTTCAAAAGAAATGTAGGCTAATTAAAAAAATAATAGTTTGTTGTACAATTATCACGTAAAACGCCTTTAAATTATACAATGGCTTATGACTTGTTTGTCCAGAGCGACACTGAAAACATAATTTAAATTCATGTAAGGAATTAGCTATAGGCCAATTTTAAATAAATAAATAAAAAGTATCTGGAGCAGTTTTCGCAAATCACGTATACACAGATTTGAAGGTAACTAGGTAATGTAGACTAACTCCACCTGACAAAAGGTAACATTGATATGAAAGGATATTGAATCACACATGTTCGTCGTCTTGGGTGAGTTACGCGTGCTGAATAGGGGATGTAGTGCCTTCAGGTCATTGCTGATCAGGCTGACTGCTCTTTGAGAAGGCTAGTATATGTGGAAATAGCATCGTCTAGTGGCCAGAATCAAAACTACACCTAAGTGAAATACGAAGTTGTATTTAATTGAGTGAAATTTTTTAAAATATAGGCTTATACACAGGGCTGGGGTGAAGTGGGCAATACAAAGAATAAACAAATACTGAATTCATACAGCTACTAAATAAGTGCACAAACGGATAACCTTGTGTTGAAACTCTAATCTCAGATCAAGCCACATGGACGAAAGAACACACAATTTCTAAATCAATGTAGTGAACTAATTTTATTAAGAGCATTTAACGAATTAATAATACGAGTCAATAAGAGGCATTAGTAAACTCATTATGCTCAATCTATTCGTTTCGCTACACTGTATCTTTAATAAATATTAATACTGTATGTTAATCAATTGTAAATCAGGCCTACGTTATAGACATTCTAACTGCATTAAAGCAGACTATGCCATCCGTTAATATCCCACATTTATTCCTTAATAATAATAGGCTATATCACGCATAACGTTAATTAAGTCGCAGACCATTTAATGCGGTCATTTCAGTATATCATAGTCAAAATACTAAAATAAATTGATGCATTTTGATTTTTGCAAAGCCAATGTGCACTATTCATGAGAATAATCATCTAAAACAATATTCTGCAGGCTATGCATGCCACGTGACAGGCCTGAATTAAGGCATAACTGTTTCATTGCATGTTGCATAATGGCAGTCACAAGCTGTACAGTGTATTTACAGACCTTTCATTAATATGTAGCCAGCTGAGCACTAACATGTCCGATACTCTGTCTAACAAAACACATAATTGTTTCATATTCAATAATAGCCTATTTAATAGTCTAAATTTCAGAAATGCCCATGCTTGTCTTTAGTTCAGCACTTTTAGACCTGCATGACAGCTCCTGTAACGATACACTTTAGTACCTATAACGAGTAAAACGTAAGACGTCCGATAGTTAAGATGATTTTAAAAGTGAGATTCGCAACGTTATCGACAATTCTGTGCCTTCATGCATCAGATAAAAACCCAATAACATACAAATAGGAAATCGTAGAACATAAAATACATTTCTTTAGTATCTTAAATGCATGGCTTTTTTGTTGTTTTTTTCTGTTATATTAGCTATAGCGTATACGAAGATAAAAGTTATGAAATATCTCATATATTATTTTATTACTATTGCTATACAATTATAGGCTATGCTACGTAGTATTAGCTAACAATAGCCAATTATAATTCGAAAGAAACAAAACAACACCCCAGATAAAAGTTAAACGAAACTCTAATTGGCAGGGCACTGAGTGGAAGCAATTAGAGGTCACGATTCCTCTGTATTTTTACCTCTTCTAATGGTTTAGCTAAGACCAGCATGCATCTTCCACAAGAAGATTTTAAGAAAACATATGACAACATAATAATAATAATAATAATAATAATAATAATAATAATAATAATAATAATAATAATAATAATAAAATAGGCTATTATTGTAAACAAAAAGTGGAGAAAGTATCAGGAGAGGTTTATAAAAACAAAACCATTGGAAATAAATAAATATGACAATTAACCTGAATAATTGCCATCGATATTCATGGCCGAAAAAGATAGGCATATTCATGTTTCAATGGACACGTGGTTCTCCAAAAAATATATAAAAAACAATATATGTTCTGCTTGTTTTACAAATTTACGAGAACGTTTCGCACGGAAGCGTGTGTCTCTGCGTGAGACAGGCTAGGGAAAAACAATTGCAAACTTCTCAATTGAGAGCCCGTAAAACATCTTTAACAAAAACGAAAAACTACCGATTATGCAGGTACATTAGTAGCCTATTTACCCGAAATGAAATCCGCCTGACCGAGACTCATGCAGGGGTTTGGAAAGCAAACGCGAGCTGTTAAGCGTGAGCACTCTGCACTATGTCATTGAGCAAAAGTATTTGACAGTTGGAATGATCTGTAAATACTTCATTAGACCGTGTATGAGTCCCCCTTGTGCCCCATGGTCCAGTTCTGGTAAGATTTACAAATGATAACATAAACAGAGTAAAAAGAAATTGATCCAGCGTTTGAAAGCGGAGGAGGGGCCCTTGAGAATGTGATCTGCCCACTTAACATGAAAACCAGGACGTCTGTTGGGCAAGATGAGTTTTTGACCCACCACATAACTCGCGCAGTGCTGTTCCTAATGAATCAAGTTCAGCTGATAAGGAACCTCTCAAAGGACGTCGCAAGTCTGTGCTGAAGGTAAGAAATCACAGCACAGTTACTGGACAAGGGGGACCTACTGTAATGTTGAGGACTGTGGGTGTGCAATTTGAATGTTTTTGTTGATTTAAAAACCCATGCTTAAAATGGGGAAACATTTTATGAAGTAGAGGTTAAATATAGTTGCTTTTTAGGGTATTTGTATTTAAATGATAAATGTTGTTTTGTTAAAAAAATATATTAAAAAGTAGTCTGTAAATGTAATTCTTCTGAATGATATACTGTCAAAGTGTCTTATTTATTTAGTAAATTTACATTTCAATCGAACAATTATTTAATTATTATTTACCTAGAACTTTCAATTTTACTGACAAAATTGTATTTCAATTTATGTAAGGCTTAGTCAGTGCAACACTATTTACCATTGCATATTTTGCTACTTAGGGATATATTTATGTATAAATATATATTATAATAAATACAGTATTTTTAACAGAAACTCTTCCTATGCCTTTTCTTAAAAATAAATAAATAATAAAAATAATAATAGTAAAAAAAAAAATAAATGAAAAAAAAAAACGATTAAAAACTGTAATCAGCAGCTTAAAACTGAACCAACCAAATTCAAGCCTTAGAAATGATCTTGTTTCAGCTTTCCACTGGCCCACCCTTTTCCCTCCCTGACAGTATTTTTCTAAACCCCAACAATTCAATCCTAGAGTTTTAAGACAAAGTGGAGCTTTTCTCTGTATCTCTAGGAAAACCACAGGGAGCATGAGAACAGGCAATCCAGTAGATGTCTAGACAAAGAATCAACATTTACACAAACACATGATGCACCACACTCAAAGAGAATGGGCTCTTATCAAAGGTTTGTCTCAGGGACTTAGGTGATGGAAAGGACGGATGGGAGTTGTTTACAGCTACTGATGCTGATGCCATTTGTGTCGTCACTAACTTAATAGGGACCAAAGTCCGCTAGTGCTAGTGACCAGGACAATAAACAAATTCCTAAGAATGAGGTCCACAAACACAGTCACACATCTCAAACACAGCCCTGAGTAGATGGCAATACATTGCTGCAGCAATTAGTAAAACCCACTTGTAAATTTAGGCTTCACTTAATCCTCGGCCAAACATTTGGACAGATAGGTATGGAATGAAAAGGTCTTACCCGTTTTACTCACCAGAACGCAGATGCGGATGAATCTGAACACTCTTCATCAGGCCATCTGGCTTTTCTGACTCTCACAGCCTTCGCTGACAGCAGTTTGGCAGAAGAACGGCCTAGTCAATCAATGAAAGCAAGCGGCCTGCACAAGTTTGGTTTCATGACTGGGCGGAACTATGACACTTAGCGTGAATCATTTACTGCCACTCACCAATGAAGAACCGAGTCATTGCCAGCTAATGTCTTTGATTGGCTTGTCGTCTGTCAAACAGTCTGATTTACAGTTTGCTTTCGGTAGCTGATGGCTTGGTTTGTTCTTGAAGAACTTCACTAAAACGAAGCGTAAACCCTAAAGGGGGTCTCGTTCAGACTCGGACGAGATGAGTTTTCTCTCGGGTGGTAACGTTGCACGAGTTGATGAGTTTATTAAAGTAGGGAGGGTTATAGCAGTTCGCAGTATTAAACATCACTGATCCACCTTCTCAGTTCTAAATCATCCTTGGCTCTGTGAAGTTTCCCAAAGCTGGAATAGATTTATGTGTTTCTGATGCACTAAAACACTGAGTGAAAGGACAGAGAAAATACAAAGAGAGAAAGAGAGAGAGAAATGGGGACTGGAGCCAGGTCATATTACTCTTACTTATTAAAACCTCAATCAGGTCTGAGAGCTCTGGACTAGAGCAGCCTGTCAGACTCAGCTCAGAGCAGCACCACAGAATTTGATCCTTCTCTTTCTCCGTGACATGTTTGTAGTCTACATTTCAGTTCATTTACAATTATGACTCAGTGGCATGCACAAGAGACATGTTTTAATGCAAAGTATCACAGATTTGAAGAAAACGGCTACAGTATTTGGCTGCAAACCACACAGCCATTTAGTAGCCTTCTTTTTGCATTATTTTTGAAAGTCAAAATGGATATTTAGCATTAGTCAGTGTTTGGCGTCACTAAAGAAACAGAGATGTACGTGCACATTTTTGTCCTAAAACAGTAATTTAATTTTAAAAGTTAAAAGGATGGTTACATTCATTTTTTTTTTTTTTAGCAAATTATATTTCACAAAAAATTAAATTCAAAACGGCTTCTTATATGCTTGTAATGAAAATTAAACAATATATAAAAATACTTGACTATCTTCCCTCCTGCCTTGTTTGGATCTTTGAAGCTGTTCCGTTTGATAATAATCTATGTGGTGTTGGGCAAAGGCTCTGAGGTCAGGGGTCGCACTGGTTCTGTGATCCTGTGTTTGTTATTGCTATGCTGCCCTTGGCCAGGTTAACACAGCGCCGTCATCTCAGACGTCTCACTGTGCGCCGTGGAGGGGGAAGGTGGAGGTCACCCTCTTAAATGTGTTGATGGGACCTGGGGTGGCTAATCTAAAGTGGTGAAATGTTATCCCACTAAAGAGAGGGAAATGAAATTTCAAAGCACACTTACCACCATTGCGCCTGCTCCCCTTGTCAGAAAGACTGCTTGCCAAATCGTTGCACTGTTGAACAGGATAAGTGACAGCTGGAGGGAGCTCTCACACTTCAGAGGCCAACTGTACTGAAACTCTGTGCTGTAAAATCATTAGAGTGAATCCGAGAATTTAGAATTGAATAAAAATAAATTTATGAAGTCTTTTAAAAATCATCTCTTAAATTCTACAACTGAATTTAGGCATCACCACATTATAATGTACAGGAAGAAAAATTTATATTCATTTTGAGATTATCTAAATATTAGGCTATATTTAACAGTGTTATTCAGTCATAGTCTTTTTAAAGATTAGCAATTAAGTAAGTGTTATATGACGGCAAAGGTAACCTAAATGTAAAAATCAATCAATTAAAAAATATATACATAAAAAAATATGTACTGTATCTTAAAATTAATTTGAAAACAAAAATCATCCAGTATGGTACTGATATAAGTACTATGATGTAAATTTTCATTTTGTTGTTGATGCAGTGTAAAAAGTGACTAACATAATCAGAGCAGTTTATGCATTTGCATCTATAAACTATAAGACTTCTGTAATTAATGAGTTTACTTAGAGTGACATATTTATGACTGCTCACAACATAATACCACATTTCATTTGAATCCAGACACAGCTTAAGTCTGTTCAAATGCTTATCAAGAGATGTTTAAATCTATTAAATCCTCTTTCATTGAGGGCTTCCTCTGGCTCATGGGACCAGTCGCCCTGCATTCTCAGTCCTTGTCAGTAATACTAATGCAGAACACATTTAGGGCCACAGACCTCAGACCCAAGCAGCGGTAAATTGGGCTAAGAGAGCTGGCGCAGCCACTTAATCAGCCATTATTTATGGGGCTCAGTGGTTTAAATCAACAAGAGCAGGAACTGGGGCCAGGCCTTATGGGTTTATAACTGCTGTCAAAATAATCACATACAGATATATTCATCAGAGTGCAAACCAGATCAGTTTAGTGCCCTCCCCTCGATATTAGACCCCCCCCCCCCTCCCCTCCCCTTCCTATAGTCTTTTTACATTCTTGACACTTCCCTCTTCTCCGGTACTCCATCTCATGGACCATGTGAGATAACCTTCCTTCCCAGCAGTGCCCTCTTGCTATGTATTGGCTCGTCCCCATGTTCTTTTCACTCCCAGCACTTTTTTTTAGGTAACACTCAGCTCTTGGACAATGACAACATACCCACAGTTCATAAGAGAAAAAGATTTTGGCAGGATTGAGCAGCAAGAAGAGGGAAGGAGGAGCCAGAGCCATATTTAAAAGGAATGGAATCTCTGAATGAGTAATACATGACCATTGGATCTGCCTGGTTTGGGAACATTTGAGGTACTGGACGGGTCTGGCACTGAGCAACTGACTGAGGAAAGGAGGAATAGAAACAAGACAATGAGATCAAAACTGCATGAGACTGAGATTCTGGGTGATCCTCATTCTCCATGTGCCATTAATTAACTTAATAGCCTTCAAGCTATTTAGAGGATAAAGACTCTCAGATGAAGGGTGGGGTCCAACAGTACATTAATGGTTATGCAAAAAGCTTGATTTCAGTTCAGCACGATATAGCTAATAAAAAATGAACTGAAATGAGTGATGGCAGTGAATAATAGCTAAGATTGTATACTCTGTAACTTAAGAAAGACATTGTCAAAGGGAAATGAAATGGTTTCTTGTGCAAGACATGCAGAATTAAGCTTTGGAAGTGTCAAAAACTTGGTTGTATTTCAGCAAATATAATCTTGGAGTGGCAATTAATGAGCATGAACCTGGCTCCAGTTTTTGGCCTGTGTCATGCAACTACAAGCTTTTCGCTAACCATATCTGACAATTCACCTTCTTCATTTGATAACTCACACATCTGGTGATCTATTTGTCCTTTCTCACTGAAACTTATCAATTAACAATACGACATAGTTAGAAAAATCTGATTTAGTGGTTACGCAAATTTTTGGTTTGACTAACTGCCAAATGTAAAATTAACTGCACTGTATTGTTCAGCTTGTGCCTGTGAAACCTGTCAGAATGATTTACAGTGACCGTGTTCTTTAACAATGTGACCACATACAGTTACACAACAACTCAAGTGACAAAGATGCAGTTGTAGTAAAGTCATTATGTTCAGAATAAAGTCTGCATTTAAATGTTCAATTATTGGGGGTAACCCAAAGTTAACAGAAAACAATCCAGAGCTAGTCTGGACAAATATAAAATGTATTAACTTTGCATTTGATTTGTAGTTGGAAAACATATTCATGTGCTGTTTTTAAGTTGGCTACCTAACAGACAAAACATCATGTCCTCATAAGCTGGAGTTGTCGTAAAAATTGCCTATTCGATAAACCGAGCTGGACATTTTCCACATTATAATTTGCACAGTGCAATTTTGACGTCTCTGATGTGACTTGAACTGGAAAGCAAGAAATTGAAAAAGCAAGTGGAAAGGTGATAGTGCAAATGATCCAAGTAGTGGGAAATGGCGTACCAGTTTTCAAGCGGTGAAAGGAGTAGAACAGCCAACACTATTTCAGCCTCTGTAGCACCTGGTTTCTCTCAGGAAGAGTGTGTGGGGAAAGGAGAAGGGAATGGTGGTGAGCTCAGGGGTCTTGTCAGGGACAAGGCCAAAGCTGTCTCTGCTTTGTGCAGTTCTAGGTGGAATCAGAGCTGCAAGGTGGCTTGTGTTTGCAGGCTTGGGGGTCTGGCTAAAAGCAGTGTTTGGGGCTTTCTAACTGATTGGGATCTAATTTGTTGGCCTGTCTGCAGGGAACTTTTTCCAGCCTCCACCCAAGGGAGTCTGATACAGGAGCTGACTGACAGCCAATGCAGCAGTAACCAATGCAGCGATCTGGGAAAAGGGGCTGCGGAAAGGTGTGGAAGGGATCAATGAGCTATGATCGATGAAACAAAAACATTACACTTTTCTTAGACCCATGAAATGCCGGTCCAAATAGCTATTTGGAGAACTCTGAACACTTTCTCATTCATACATTAAAACCATTCTCAAATGGAAAGCCATTCTCATTCTGGTAATTTACAAGACATCTATATTTAAAATTCTGTCAAAAAGCAACATACTACTGTGTTATTGTTGTGTCTGACAATGTGCTTTCCAAACCTCAACAATTGTACTGATAATGTCTAGCTTTTTAAATACAAAGCAGTCACCTTGTTATCTGTACCAGGATCAGATGGTATTAGGAATGGGTCCGAGCAAACAGCTGAAGGCCGGGTATCCCTGTCTTCATGCGCCTTTATCTAATCTACACGCTTGAGGATGAGCTGGACTTTGAATCCTAAACAGACAGTGTATAGCTTGCTTTGTTTGACTACAAAATAAAAGCCATTCGACTCAGGTTTTCCTCATTGGGAGGTCCTTGTAAATGTCGGCCAAAGTATCAATTCACACTGCAGAGAGAAGCAAAGCAACAGAAAAAGCATTTCGCATTTTCTGCAGCAGTTAACTTCTTCTGATTACTAAAGTTAAAAATGTAAATATAAGTAGGCCTACCTGCACTGTACAAAATACCTGGTTAAATTGATGACTGAAAAAAGGCAGCTAATTGCCAGAAATTGTGTGTGTATATATATATATATATATATATATATATATATATATATATATATATATATATATATATATATGGTGACAATAGGTGTGTTAACACCATGTTGTAATTACCGTAAATTACGAGATTTCAGCTTGTGAAAAGCATTCACGTCCTCATAGTGCTCCTAATTATAGCTTGTAAGATTTTCTGAGAGCTCCTGCATTTTCATTTAGGCGTCAATAGTGATGTCATAGAAACACTTAATTCCCAGAGGACATGAACAGCTCAGAATAGATCGTGCATTACTTGTAATGCATACCTTTACTCGTAACACCAAAAATGTAATCTGATTACATAATGCACGTTACTTGTAATGAGTTACCCCCAACACTGCTCATTTCAGATGAGACTGAAAACAACTCATCACTAGGTTTTCTTGGAGGAGAGCTAGAAATGTGTCCATCTTGAACATAATCAGAATTATCAGCTAGTAAGGGTAAATCGACATATTCTGGTAGACTGGAGGGAGCATCCGAGTTGTTCCTTGACAGGTTGTAAAGATCTTTGATGGAATCACATGTTCTGATATTAAAGATACACATAGTTCTACTTGTATGAAGTTCAATTGTGTTTGCAATATTTCATGTCTATATTTTTGCATATATTTTATAGTTTTCACATGCATCCGAGTTGTTCCTTGACAGGTTGTAAAGATCTTTGATGGAATCACATGTTCTGATATTAAAGATACACATAGTTCTACTTGTATGAAGTTCAATTGTGTTTGCAATATTTCATGTCTATATTTTTTGCATATATTTTATAGTTTTCACATGCATCCGAGTTGTTCCTTGACAGGTTGTAAAGATCTTTGATGGAATCACATGTTCTGATATTAAAGATACACATAGTTCTACTTGTATGAAGTTCAATTGTGTTTGCAATATTTCATGTCTATATTTTTTGCATATATTTTATAGTTTTCACATGCATCCGAGTTGTTCCTTGACAGGTTGTAAAGATCTTTGATGGAATCACATGTTCTGATATTAAAGATACACATAGTTCTACTTGTATGAAGTTCAATTGTGTTTGCAACATTTCATGTCTATAGTTTTTGCATATATTTGATAGTTTTCACATGATTTTATATCATTTTAATTATTGGTTTGTTAAATACACACAATATTGCTGTTATTATTATGTTTCATCCAGTATCTCTTCAGCTAAAATCAAAAATGCATACTGTCCACTCAAGTGGACATCTGAAAATCTCTTTGAAAAATATGTGTAAAAATCCTGACTGAGGTTGTCATTATTCATTATAGCATCAAATGTAACACAAAACGCCCTAATGCACATAACTGCTAACACAAAATAAGAAACAAAATATTTTAAATTCGATTATATGTCAGGCATCTTGCAGGCTTTTTTTCTATACATATTTTTCTTTTTTACTTTTTTTTTTTTTTTTTACTAAAATTTACAGTAAAAGTATTTTTTCTTATTTTTCTTGTTGAGTATTACATAGATTTAAAATGTAAATTATTTGGTAATTCATACTTTCAAAGCTCATTAATTTTATATCAAAATGCTGTGCTAAACCTTATATTTTTCACTGTATATGGTAAAGTAACTTACAGTAACCAGGTTTTTACTGTAGCATTTTTTAGAATTGTTTTCAATAAAAATTACAATTCATATAAAAAAAATTCAGTGTGGCACATTGATTTGAATCATGTATTCATAGTGTGTTCACTGAGCCAAATCATTGATCCAGACACCTTGGTATCATAGTGTTGCCTGACAATGTAGCCTTCTGTGGAAATTGCAAAACGGTGGCATATAGATTAGTAAGACTCATCAAAAAGCATACTAATCTCAAAAATATATTGTAAGAGTCAAATAAAGGTGATCCATCTCAACACCTTCACATGCAAGTTTTTTTTTTTTTTCTCAGGTTTAAGGTCATGATACTGGTGTACATGGGTATGCATTCACACACACACACCCACACACTCAGTCTCAATCGGCCAGAGGAAGCTCTGTTCGTAGGTCCTGCCTGCCCAGCATCAGGCTAAGTGCTCTTGACAGCCAACCGCACAGTTATTAACTGTGATCCGCCACCACAGGGCCCGGGCACCGTGGCTGCGGGGAGGACGTAGGATGGGCTCCACACCCACACAAAGACTGCTTTCAGCGCTACAGTCCTCAAACATCTCTAATGCACACTTGCTGTACTTTCACATACATACATTTGGTCTCATTTTTTAAAATCCTGCTGAACTTGTGGGTGTTTTTGAAATTAGATAGCGGGTAATTCCACCAACAACTTATGCAAGGGCAACCTAACAAAAAAATACTGTGGTGTACCATGGTATGGTATCAAATAGTGTTACCAATGGTCATTTTGTACATATATGGTACTGAATGATTACCATATTCAAGTACACTGGTACTGACATGTTACTTCAAAACCATGTCACTGATGATAAAAGCTGAGGAGGGTAAAATGGGACCTAGTGCTTCTCTCAGTTCCAGTTGAACGCAAACCATTATGGGATATTAGTACGATGTGGCCCTGTAAATCTCTGCAGTAGCCCGTATGTGCCTATACGTAATAAATGCTCTACTTAACATTGCATCAAATGGAGTCAGATGCAGCCCTTCTAATCAAGACCGGTGGTCTGAGCGCTGTTTGTGTCTCTGGTCTCTGACTCTACCACCTCTTCCTGAGGATGTGGATGCCAAAGTCCAGTTTCAGCCCCCACAGCGACGCATTAGCCTGTGAAATAGGGATGGAGTATATTTGAGACATTCTTAGGAGACTGTCCATAATGACAGTCATCTATGTTTAGCCCTGAAAATATGTCAAAAAACAGCATCTCGTCCTCACAAACAGACGGACTGAAAAACCCAAAGCCACTTTTTCCTGCCTGCGTTTCCCATAATTAGAGCCCACAACTCGCTGTTAAATAGTTGAGGCTTTTTGCCTTTGAATCGACAGTCTTTTATATAGTAGCACAGCGTACACAGGCTCTCCGCGCCATGGGACGGTGCTGGCCGTCCACAGCCGTCTTCAAAGCAGCAGTGGGCTGAAGACGACTGACATGTATTATTCTACACAAGCGCTGCCTTTTGTTCACTTCAGGATTCTAGCCACAAAATAGCTGGATTTGTCCATCAAGTACTGCTATTTTGGATACCCTGTTTTTCCTAACTATGTGCTTTCTATATGTTGGATGAGCACTGATAACCACATGCAATTAATCATGACAAAAATTTTTATTCTCATAGCTGAACCCTTGGGGGAAAAAAACATACTGTGGTGCTATGGCGTAATGTATCGGATGGTAAAAATGCTATAAATGGTAAAAGTTTCAAATTTAGCATAGTGAATGATGCATTCAGTACCATTGTATTTACAGTAAATGGTAATTCAAAGTACTAAAATGCTACAAAAAATGTAATTACATTACAGATTCAAAATGAGCAAAATTAGTCCAAAGTAACCAAATAAAACAAGACATAGCCTATAGCAAAGTGAGGGTAGATGGCTTTGACACTGCACTGCCAGGAAGCCTCTCTTATTGCCATTAAAATATAACATGGGCCTAATAATAATAATAGATGATTATTAGCAGTAAACATATATTTATCCTGCTACGTTAAATGGATTTTATTCAACCAAAATCATAGATTAAATAAAACCTATTGTATTTACTAAAGAGATGGCATATTAAAGGTTAGCCCATTTAAACTAAAAACATTCTTATCATTGTTCAGACTCAAAATGAGCAAATTAGAGAAAATGAACCAATTAAAACCATTAAATCATTAACTAAACATACTGCAAATGTGAGGCAAAGTGGAAGTGCTAGGTGGCTTTGACCCATCACCGCCAGGAAGCCTCTGCAATTGTGCCATTAAAATCTACAGCCTGACAGGATTGTTTTTTTTGTTGTTTTAAAGTGTTCCCAAAAGGAGTGTGTTCAGGCAGACCTTATCATCTCAACTATGTGTGCCTGCAATACCATTGTAAAAAGAACACTGCCTTCATGAGGAAACTATTGTGCTTATGTGTCTATTGTGAAAATGTTAATATAGATTAACCATATCATGAAAATTTGATAATTAGTAAATTATTAAAGCCTCTCCAAATCTGTGACCGCATATCTTCTGTGCAACACAGCAGGAGAATTTCTAGACTCTGATGATCGCTGTGATGCAGACTTTCTAACTTCAAAAATATACCATACCTATTCCAATTTCATACAATAGCTTTGCTCTCCTATGGGCTGTTAACGGTTGTGACCAGATCATTGCGAATTGGCTCAGTCTGATTCGTCTATAATTCATTAACTCAAATTTGTTAAAAAATGGTTTGTTCGAGGACCAGTCCAGGTGACATAGACGAATATAGATTTGTGACATTTGGGCTACATATTGAATATTTCAGTCTGTTTCTCACAACAAAAAAAAAATAATAAGCACACACACAATTCATGGACAAATTTTATACTTTTATACATCTTTTGTATGTTTTTTAAAGCTTTGATGCTCCATTCATTGAGCAACCATTTTATTTTATTTTTTTAATTTTTTTTGTGGAAGAAAGTAGCTCAGTCATACAGGTCTAGAGAGATGTGAGGGTATAAGTAAATTATGACAGAATTGTATTTTTGGATGAACTCATCTTTTATAAAACTGCCAAGTACTCTATAATTTGTTTGTAGGTACAGGGCACAATAAAGAGGAAGAACAAGATTATATTATTATCTATTGCTGCACTTATGCATGAAGATATATTTGCAGAAGACCACAGTTAAAAGACAAGAACGTGAACAACACTTATCAAATCAGCAAGACAAGAGCGATATTCTAGTGACTGCTACAGTATAACAACCCAAATTCAGAAAATCTGAGGACATGCGGTGGACCACCAGTAGAAACTCCCCCTCCTACAGTATTAATATCATTGTGGGAGCGCAAAACATACATACTGTACATACAGCCGTCAATCAAAAGGGGCGTCGAAAATCTATTCTGGAGGCCATTTGGGAGGGGAAACAGAGGAAAAGGGGCATAAGTCTGAGTTGAGAATGATTTGAAGGAAACCCAAAGCAGGGTAAATAGCAGAGTAAATGGAGAAGTCTGTGGCTAGGAGTTGTGGGATGAGGGAATGACTCTCCAGAGCAGATGCTAAGGAGATGTTTGAGAAAGACCCCCCATATACTCCATGCATACACTTTTTATCCTGCTTACAAGACCCTCAAGGAAACGCCTTATTTCATCCCTTTAATTACAAATGCTTTTAACACTCATATACACATTTGGGTTGACTGTCCATTAAAAAGGATTCTCTTCATCCTTGTCACTCCATCTAACAAACACGTGTACAGTGTTCTCACACAAGCTCAGAGATACACAGAGGGAAATTCACAGCATGTAAAACCACACTGTAAAACAGTCATACAAACAGATGCCTCTAATAGTTCCAGGCCACACCCTGACAGACGACCTCCCCATGATAGTCGACCACCCGTCCTCTCACCCTGGACACGCAGAGTGAGGCTCAGGTCTGACTCAGCGCAATGGTACCTCCTCTTCAACTCAGCAGCCTCCAACGTAGCATAAGTAAAACCACCCGAAGCGCAGTCAGAGGTCATAACCACTACGGTAATGGGTGAACCCAATGTCAGACAAGCTACAGACACACATTCAACTCTGAATGACTCCACACACACTGTATTATCATCAAACATGACAGTGATTAGTAAACACACATACACCAATCTCCATATGGAGTGTTCAGTACAGAAGCTTATTCCTTACCAAAAGCACACAAGGCATTCACAAGCACAGTAGGTCTTATGAAGCTGGGTGGGATTCCATTGCATGATTAAAGACAGCAAAGGCCTTTGATCTGTAATGAGCTGTAATTAATGCATCCTATAATGTGGGAATTAATAAGTGTTCTAAAAATATTGGAATTCTGCATGAGAAAAAAAATGCAGTGTTGCCTTACTTCTTTCACTTGATTTGATTTAACATTAGCGTTCTACTTGATTTGTTTAAAGGTTAGATATTGAATTAAATGATATATATATATATATATATATATATATATATATATATATATATATATATATATATATATATATATATATATATATATATATATATATATATATATAAACGTTGTAAATTGTTGTTATAATAATGATTTTATAATGTCTAAAGATAAATCTACTGTAAATGAAAAACTTATATGGTATATGAGCAATCGAGTAATCCTCTGCTGCCATCTAGTGGCTGTAGTGGAAAATTCATGTTATTTTAATTTTAAAAGTGTTTGTTTTCAAGATGGCAGCAATCTTCCACTGACACCATAGCAATTTTTTCAAAAATGTTTGCTATATTATATAAATGTATATATTTAAATTATTAAAAATCGAGGCAAATAAAAAAAACATATTCCTTGAAACTGCATAACTGTACAGTAAAAACTAATAAAGCGGGGGTATTATATTTGTTTTGTTTTTTTAAATTACATTATTGTTACAAAAATCTAATTTTTCATTCTGGTTACATAAGGTAGTTGGACGGAAAAAGAAATGTTGTTGCCCTATGTTTAATAGCATAGCAAGCAACATAGCATAAGTGATGTTAGCCTATAATAAAATAGCCTAACATCACTTATACTATATCACTTAATATTATACTTAACATCACTTATACTTATACTATATTACTCATAACGCGATGAGTGACAGCTGTGCACATACCTTTATTTTTTTTGCACGTTCACCCCTTAATTTTCCTAATTTAGGTTCCTGGCGGCTTAGACCTTTTGTCGTATCCATACTTTCAATTTGTGTTGGTTTAGAACTTCTCCCGGTCTCCACATTGGAATCCCTGAGATGACGTAAACCAACTCCCGTTCCTCCTTAGTTTTGAGTGAGTATAGGAATAGGTTAAATAGACCCACACGGTGACATGATATCATTGATGTGACGTTTAAATAGGCGGTAAAACCCCGGTCGCGCATTCTTTTCTTTTTTCGTCAAGATTCCGACCGGGAGGTCGCCCATGCACCCATGCCCAAATTGTCATTTATTGCAAATAATATATTTAACATATAGCCGATATAGAGCTCTGTGGAAAAAATCTTGAGATTTACTATTTATATTTGTGTGTAAATTAACATTTTTGTTTTATTCTGTAAACAATTAAGCCTACTGGGTTTTTCTCTCCTAATTTTAAGTAAAAACATTGCCATTTAGAGTATTTATTCACAGGAAATTTCAATAACAAAAACAAACAACAACAACAAAAAAAAAAAAAACTAATGTTTTAACTTCGAAAGAGTTCAGAAAATCAATATATATGCTAACCCTGATCACAGTTTCCATGCGTCTTGTTATGATTCTCTACCTTCACATTGCTGTTGGCTGACTCTATGCCACTCCTGGCACAAAAATTCAAGGCTTACATCTGATCAAGAGGTTTACTCTGGAGTTCAGGGGGGTATATTCCGGAAAGCGGGATGTGACATACCCGGGTTTAAGGGTATGTAAGCAGATAAACGGAGGTAGCTAACTTTCAGGGTATGTAGCAGGTTATGTTCCAGGGTTAGTTTGCTTAAGAGGTTCAGATGCGTGTTATAGAATTAATATAGTTATATTTATATAACTAAATGTGTTATAGCTATAGTTACCGTTATATAATATACAAATTAATTCTAAATCATTATAAAAAAGGAAATGTTGTTTCAATGTTAATTCAAATATATTTATTATTTATTTTATTGTCATCTCACACATGGATCTGCATTCAATTAATTAGCATCAAACAATATAATCCTTATTCTCAGTGAATAAAGATTAGGCACCTTATTAAACGAAAAGGTTAAAAAATTATTGTGGCGACGTGCACTAAGTAGGTTATGTAAATCGAAATTAAAAGAAGAACAGGTAGTAGAATGGCGCGATTTTTCCTAGCGTCCGTTTCCATTGTGAATCATCGATTAGTCGCTCTGTTGAGAATGTCTAGTGTGTTAACCGTGAACACACTCGGAGTTGTCTAAATTTACTCCCGGCCTTCGGAACCAGCATACCTCGGTTTGGTTTAACCTTGCTTTCTGGAATACCCCCCAGGTCTGGAAAGAGGGCTGGCGATGATAGAGTCTTTTTGTTGTTGTAATTTGTCATTTATTGCAAATAAACGCTCCAAATGACAATATTTGAAATTGGGAAGGAATGTTGTCAGTGGTTTATCAAATAATAAAAATTTTCAGTTTACTCAAATATACAAAGAACAAAATAGAAACTGCAAATTTTGCAGTGCTCTCGTAATTTTTCCCCTAGATCTGTATATGGGTCCTACGTCATACATAAATTATAATGCATATATAACGTAATAATATGTATAATAGTTTATATAAAAAGTACCAATCTCAAGAAACTCTGTGGATTTATCCTTGAGATTATCACTTGCTGCCCTCTACTGGTCAACTCTGTTGCTGCCTACCAAACAGACTAAATTAAACGCATGATAAACTGGACATTTTCACTGTTAATCCCTTAAATTTAAGGATATCCAGTTAAACAAAGTAAAAATGTGAAGCCATAAATCGGAAATATTCCAAAATACACAAATACTCTGTTTTCATACCAAGTTATTAATTTTTTTAATAACTTAATTGTTTTTTAACCATAATTAGAAACTTAATTTTCCATTGAAAACGACAAATGATATTTCCTTCACTTGTGCACAAGTTATCCTAAGATGTTGTTCTGTTTTGTCTGGTGCGGTTCACAAAACTGCAAGGGAAAGTGAGTAACTAGAGGCCCAGCGGGCTGAACATCAGGAGGGGTTGTGAAAGAAAGTGTCACATTTATAAAAAAAATAAAAAATAATTCACAGGAAAGAACTAAACTGTATAGATGAAGAGGTCTTCTGTCAAAACCCAAGTAAATACCCCAAAGAAAACAGACCTGTAACCAGATGGCAAATCTAAACCAGGCAGTCAAAAACTGGAGCAACACACAAACAAAATAGGATTTGCAGCTTGATAAACACAAAAGCAACACCAACTGCAAGAACCGTGATAAATCTGTTCTTTAAACCAAGCAGACCAAAGACTGAAGAGTCTAAGTTGAGAAAGTTCAATGAATTTACATTCATTTAATTGTTTCTTTCTTAAACCGCCTGAAGAAAAAGGTCTTGAAGACATACAGTGCCAAGGCAGGTGTTTAAATAGTCCTCTTGTTTGAAGTTTCAGTCCTCTTTCTGTATCTGTTGTAGGTCTCAGGTCAACTGGCACTAAACATTATGCTGATCCATGAGTGGACGGTGGTTGACAGGACATAGCAGAAAATTAGTGTCCGAACACTTAAACTGATGAAAAATGTCTTGAACTACTTACTCCAAATATGAAACCGGGGACCATATAAAGGAAAACTAATTTAAAAAAATTTTTGGGGGTTATGTTGAGTCAAAAAAAAAAACTTTCCATAAGAAAACAAGGCTTTTAAAAACTTAAATGAAGGAGAAAAAAATATATATATATACAAATAAAAACCATAAACGTCAACCCTTCCTGAGAACAATCAGAAAAAAATAAATACACCCCATTGCTTGTTCCTCAGTGTGCATTTAAATGTGTATGTGTGTGAAGGGCAGATAGTGACAGGGCAATCAGTCCTGATTTACTTGGCTGGATTGTCAGTATCCCTGCAGTCCGTTATAAACCTTTTGAGATGATGCCTGTTTCAGAAGTTGTCTTATACCTGAGAAAAAAAATATTTTTGTTGCATTTATTAACTCACAAATGCACAAAACCCACAGAAACAACACAGTAGTCACACAGAAGAGGGACAATCTCTCTACACAAATAAATCACATTGTCTGTATTCTCTAAATGTTCTCTTACCATCTTTTTGCTGATCATCAAGCTGCTCCTTTGGGAAATCTACATCAAAGGTGACTATGAGCGATCCACGGATATTGTTGTTGTCAAAATTTGGTAGGCCCTCACCCTTCTTCCAAATACGAGCTCCTGGCTTAGTAATTTTATCTCTCACAATGTGCACCTACAAGAGCACAAGATGAGTTTGTGAACAGCCTTATTTTATACAGCAAATACAGTGACATGACAACAGGAGGATATTAGGGGTGCATATTATTGCATGATCACATTGGTTATCTAATAATTTATCTATACCTGTCAATATTGATATTTATCAGCCAATGTTGGATACAATGCAAACAATTTTCATGTACATGAAAAACCTAATGTAACTTTAAATTTTGTAATAAAGTAATTTAAACTCTTAATTATGATTAAAGTCAAATAATGATTATATAATATATATTATATTATATTATATTATATTATATTATATATATATATATATATATATATATATATATAGCAAATTTGCAACAAACAAATTTTGCATTCCAACATTACCATAAATCAAGTTTACAGAAAAAAAAGCAATCTGTTGGAAGTAAAAGCTGGGAAATGAAACGTGCCTTGTGGCCATCAAGATGAGTGATGTGCATCTCGAAACCGACCAGAGCCTCCACCAGAGAGATGGTGACATTTGTGTAAAGGTCGTCACCTCTGCGCTCAAACAGAGGATGCCTAGACAAGAACACAAATTTACATGTGACAACCTGAAACACAGTTCTAAGTCTCACTCTTTCAAACAGGTACATTAATTGAAAGTATATTAAACATACAATTAAGGGTTCAATTAATTGTTCTTATTGCAATAATAAAATATTACTTTTTAACACTTACTTCAAAACTTTGATGCGGAAACGCAGATCTCCAGGCTCACCATCAATGTGAGGTTCACCTGTAGTCAGTCAAACAACAGACACTCGATAAATCATATGTTGCAGTATCTAGCTAACTGATAAAAACAAGTTTTACTGTACGGAGTTATCTGTAGAATCTGTATCTTTATTTCCAATACCTTCCCCAATGAAAGGGTATTCCATCTCATCTCTCACACCCTGCTCGATCTCCACCTCTAGTGTTCTCTCTTCATTCACAAGCCTGGAAACAATGAAACAGTGTTTAATAGAAAATCATGATACGTCTTGGTCAAAGTGAGAGTGATTAAAGGGCAAACTAACTTGATATTGGGGCATTCATCACAGACTACTTCCTGTGTCATCTGGAAGCGACCTGGTCCTAGCTGTGTGGTTCTCATTTCCTGGCGGCAGTTGCATTTTCTTTTGCCTGGCGCTTCTTTTGCTACAGGTTTGTTTCGTACCACCTACGTGTTGAATAAAGGAAACAGAAGGACAGAAAAAAGGAAAGGAGATCACTGCCCATTACCATGTGACTATGTACACTGCCAAACAAAAGCCTATAAAAGAACACAGAGGGTCTGAATACTACAGTACACCAGGAAGGACATGGAGAGGGATCAAGAACAAAAAGAAGCTCACCTCTACAAAATTCCCTGAATACACCTCTTCTAGGGTTACTTCAAGGTCCAGTACTATGTCATTACCCCTTGGAATATCCCGGCCGGCTGGCTGCCTATTTCCACCGAACATAAACCCAAAGTCGCCGAAGAAACTTGGAAAAACAACAACAAAAAAAATATCAATATCAATGCAGTTTGTATTAATAGATTGAATGGGCGACACAGTGACAACATTTTTGTTTCAAATGGACATGCTTTTGAAACTAGATTAACAATTATGCATCAGACTTTTGCAAATCTGTTCATGGAAAAAATGTGCAAACATATCAGCAATGATCTGTTAATTAGGTAGGCGCCATCTTAATATTGTAGGCTTGTTTACCTGGAGAATATATCACCATGTGAACTTTGATGGCCTTCCTTTAACCCCTCCTCTCCATATGCATCATACTGTTTCCTTTTCTCCTCATCTGAGAGCACCTGTGTTTAAAAGGTACCATGAGAAAATACTTTTACCTTGGAAAAACATCATGAACTCACTTATAGCCAATGTCAGAAATTAACTTAGCCCTGTGAAGTTGTTCTTCTACCTTCATGAGATTAAAATGTTAGATAGCAGATAAATAGCAAGCATTTTTCGCTACCACACTGTGAATATCTGGGGCGTTTCTGCTGTTTTCTGTGTTGTTTTTGCCCCAGGCAAGCAATCCCGGATTAATATCTAATTTCTGACCTGTTTATAGACAAATTAAAATTGCACTCTTAATCATAACCATAATCATATACTCACAATCATCCATAATTTAAAATAATATATTTTGAAATATAAACATATTTATAAACTAATTAAAATCGAATTATTACTATTGTATGTAATATTTTAAACACACATATACATACATTTATATTTATCCTTTACAATATTATTTATATTATAAAGTCGATCACTGATTATTTTCCTTTAAACAGTAAATAATTTATTGGGTATGAATTCCATTTTGTACACATTGTACAAAGCACTACTAGCGGTCCACGTCACGAATCTTATGAATAACAATAAGCAGATGTTTCAACCAATCAGAGGCGGCCACACATTTCTTCCAACCAATCAAATCGCTCCATCGTTTCGTTTCTAACAACAACGCTCATGCTGGTCATATTCACTGGCATCATACTGACATTTTGTTCAGACATATGGTAAATATGTCAAGGGATGCTTTAGTGACACAAAGCATCACAAATTTAAATATTTGAACTAAAGTTACGCATAACATTTGCATGAAAACTAAATCATGTCATTCCCTAATACACATACATTTTAATAGCATGCAGTAAACTTCTCTTTGTTCAACATATAAAGCGTAATAATAAAAACGAAGGGAAAAAACACGTGAAATGACTTCAATCATACCTCATAAGCAGCTCCCAGATCTGCAAATTTGTCTTGGGCATTTGGGTCATCTTGGTTTCTGTCTGGATGAAGCTGCAATGCCAGCTTTCTGTAGGCTTTCTTAATATCTTTAATCGATGCTGATCTACTAACCCCCAAAATTTTGTAGAAATCCCTCCTGAAAATACACATTACTTTAGAACTTTTGAATCATACATCAGTTCATTCATTCAAGTTACTGAACAGATACAGCTACATGGATATGGATGTCTATTTATTTAAATAAATGCATTAGATTACAACAAATAACGGACGTTATATAAAGTAGTTTCTGGCGAGCTTCACCAGCATGATGCATGAACAGTGGCGTAGACCAATCACAGTGAAACATGTGTACCAGCCAGAGTACTGAGTTTATAATGCACTAAACCTAAACCCTGAGGGGAAAACACGATATTCACTTACCCAGCCAGCACTGTCACTATCAAATATAAAAGCAGAAAACACACACTCGACAATTTCATTCCTCTAACAGCCATGGGTCCTTGTTTCTTTCAGAAGTCCAATAAAACACACCGGCTTTCTGCGATGTCTATCAAAAAGCCTCTTCCTGCTCTGTCACAAGTACCGCCTCGTTTTAAAAAGGAAGTTTTATAAAAGTTCAATTGAATCGAATTTTATATTATATTATATTATATTATATTATATTATATTATATTATATTATATTATATTATATTATATTATATTATATTATATTATATTATATTATATTATATTATTGCTATTAAATGCAATACATTTTCAACAACAATTCGACAGAATATTACACTACTATTAAATATAATAGACAATTTTATTTTATTTTATTTTATTTTATTTTATTTTATTTTATTTTATTTTATTTTATTTTATTTTATTTTATTTTATTTTATTTTATTTTATTTTATTTTATTTTATTTTATCACTATAACCCATCGTTCTGCACGCAACCTTTATTTTGTTTTGAGTTTACACAGTGTACTTCCGGAAAGAAATGGCATCTTTGGATAGGGTGAAAGTGTTGGTCTTGGGGGATTCTGGTAATAATTATGCTCTAAATAATCTATCGACCTTCATTTCTGTAACCTATAAAGTGAATGTTAATTTAAAATGTTAGCGTTTTGTATAATATTCGACTCAAGCTAGAGGTATTAGCCTGCCACATTAGCTTGGATTTCTGCAATACTAGTATTACATTCATTATTATTAGAGAATAACTATCACGAGGAACTTCATCCACTTTAGATGTTGTACTTTTCCTTTTAACAGGAATATTTTTCGAGCCTCAATATGCCTCTTCTGATCAGAATAATTTTATGTCTGTTTACAGGAGTAGGGAAGTCCTCTCTTGTACATTTACTTTGCCAGAATCAAGTTTTGGGGAATCCTTCATGGACTGTAGGCTGCTCAGTGGACGTCAGGGTACAGTGACAATTATCAGTAATTATTATTAATTAACTATCATTATCATAGCAAAACCTGGTGGCTTGATTCTTTGCACAGGTACATGACTACAGAGAAGGCACTCCAGAAGAGAAGACATACTACACTGAACTCTGGGACGTTGGGGGATCTGTTGGCAGTGCCAGCAGTGTTAAAAGCACCAGAGCTGTGTTTTACAATTCTGTAAATGGTTAAGTATCAGACACAAAAATTAAAAGATGTGCACAAAAAGAAAAAGAATGCTGGAATATTTGTTATGACTCTTCTTTAATGCCAAATCACTATGTTTGTCTTTTTTCCCTCCAGGTATTATTTTAGTTCATGATCTGACCAACAAGAAGTCCTCCCAGAATCTGTACCGCTGGTCACTGGAGGCGCTGAGCAAAGACTCCTCTCCAACTGGCATCATTGTATCAAATGGGTGAGTCATGGTTAACTTCTGATTCTGTTAGAACGATTGCATCAAGCATTTCTTCAGCTAAAATACAATCCTCAAAATTCGAAAAGCAACATTTTTGTGCTATTCTATCTTGCTTATATTATGTGGTAAATAAATCAGAATGCAGTGAACAATAGTTATGTCTATAACTTCATAGATATGTTGAAATAAGTTCATTCTGATGCTTTGCATTTGCAGAGATTATGATAGGGAACAGTTTGCAGAGAACTCAGTTCCTCTCTTACTAATTGGCACCAAATTTGATCAAATCCCGAAACCAAGAGGAATGATGTCCTGACCCGCACTGCCTTTCTATCTGAAGACTTTAATGCGGAAGAGATCAACCTGGTATGTGCTGATTTTTAAAAAAAAACTTTTAACCTAAATTAGCATAATATTAAGTAAAAAATAAATATTTTTCCTGCTTTTCTCCTCAGGATTGTACAAATCCACGCTATCTTGCGGCCGGATCGTCAAATGCTGTTAAATTGAGCCGATTTTTTGACAAGGTAGAGACTTTGATTAAACTCAAGTCTGTATTTCCTTTCTGACCGTAATGGTTATCTGTCATTATGTGAGTAAATGTCTGATACATCTCTGTACAATTTATTAACGTACAGTCAAACCAAAAATTATTCAGACACCAGATATAATTTTTTACTGGTGGGTGCAGGACACTGTACAAGTGAGGACAGCAAAAAAAGTAAACTGTGACATATTATACCCACAGATTTTTCCTACAGTGGACTACCAGTAAAATTGATAAAGATTTGGGACCAAAATTCTTCAGACACTTTGACCTGACCATGTTTTCCTTAAGTGTTTTTCTTTAACTGCTAATGCGACCTTTTACACCACAGATTGAACAAAATGAAGCATTGCTTGGTAATTGGTTGACCTAAATTGGTATTCTCTAATTGTAACGCTTAAATGTAACCGCTGACAGCTGATTGGTTGATTGTAATCCATTACTTGCCTTTCTATCAAAGTTATTTGACATTATCAAGATGAATTTTTTCATCTTCTTGTCATATTGTTGAGTTCCTGTCATATTTTATTACCATTTTCAAACTATAGTGAATAAACTGTGATAATGTAAGAAAATGTTGAATGTGTCTGAATAAATTTTGCTTTGACTATATATAAACCCTTCTTGTGCCTCTTTTAGGTAATAGAGAAGAGATACTTCACAAGAGATCCTAGCCAGGTGAGTGTGTGCTTTTCGTTGTTTACATGTGATGACATTTGTGTAGCCACAAATGAGCATATTTGAAATAATGTTTTTGTTTTGTAATAGTTTTAAATAATTACTTATAAGATCAAATAACTGTAGATGTATTTCATTTATAATTACTTTTAATGCAGAATAATTATTATTTTGTTAATTAGCAACCTCTTATTTTCTTATTTCTCCTTTAGATGCAGAGTTTCACAGACAGGAGGCGCTTTAATTTCAAGAGTCTGCACAATGATTGAGTGTACACATATACTGTAGGTTGGTGCGTTTAGTCCTGTTTGTAATCTGAACAAGCATATGCATATTCTTCTGTCATCATGTTCTTCTGCAAAGACCAATTCATTTGTGAATTTTCTTCTTTTTTTTTTACCATGACAGAAAGATTGATGTGGATTGGTGATCACCTGTATCTCATATTCCAAGATTTTCTGTATTTTGTTAAAAATATGGACTCAAGGTTTGATAGCAACTTGACATCAATAATTAGGGAGTATGAGGATAGGAGGACTGAGATGTCTTTCTCAACACAATAATCCTGAATTGGAAATATCAATCTTCTTTCGTTCTCATGATTACTCTGTTCTAATGAGGTGACGTGGACCCTGGTTTTCTTTGGTAAAATGTAATCTAAACAGATTCCCTGTTTATAGTATCATATGAGATGGCAGATTTTTTTATTATTATTATTAAATTAACCATTGCTACTTAATCTTTAGGATCATTTGAAAGAAAAAAAGTAATCATATTTAGTTTTTATTGTTGATCTTTGTCATTTAAAAATAATAAACCTTTGCTATATTAGCAAGCTGTTAATACTGTGTGTATACAGAACTCTTTACTTGAAACAACATTAAATAAAGATGCATTTGTATTAACTGTGTTTGGCTCGTCTCCTCACTTTTTTATATACATTTCCATTTGCGACAACGCAAATCATATATTCTGAACTCAAGTATCAATACCACATGATTCTATATTCTGAAGTTAACCGCCGTTTGAGAGTGACTTCCTGCTGCACCCTTAATGCACTTTCTGCTGGTTAGTTAGTACCTCAGCCCAACCAGCAACATGTTCATATTAGCTGCCATTTTTGGACAGACAATAGTTCTGATAATTATCTTAAATCTTTTTATAAAATGTTATACTAGTGTCATAGTGTAATAGTCGGTTGTGATGACAGGATGCACTTTCAATAAGACCAACATGTAAAAAATACATTTCCTGAGAGACTGTAGTACACATTTTGACACCTAACTAGGTATTCTCAAGTCTTGATCAAACACACCTCCTAACCTCAACAAAGGGCTTCATAGAGGGGCTTTTCACCTACTCAGAGCAAAGAGGTATGCAATCACAAGAGCAACAACTGGTTTTAGCAGGAACAGACTAATTTAAAAGTATGAACCAATCACACAAAACCCCACAGTTACATTATTTATAAAATAAAATAAAAATCTGTTCTACCCATTTAAAAGCACTTTAAGCAAAAGCTGTGAAAGTGTTAAGTATGCAAAACTGCAATCGGGCTACGTTTTCATTGTCGAACTGTCTTTTTGACTTATTACCTTTTGTATTGAGATTGATCTGGTTAGCCCTTACAGCTATGATGGTACATGCAGATCATACAAAATGCATGTTATTTTTTATTTGGTACTGTCCTGAATAAGATATTTTACATAAAAGATGTTTACATATAGTCCACAAGACAAAAAATAAAAATATATATAGTTTTATAAAAATGACCCTGTTCAAAAGTTTATGAACCATTGATTCTCAATACTGTGTGTCATTCCCTGCATGATCCACAGCTGTTTTTGTGTTTTGTGATGATTGTTCTTGAGTCTCTGGTTTGCCCTGAGCAGTTAAACTACCCAATGTTCTTCAGAAAAATCCTTCAGGTCCTGCAAATTCTTCAGTTTTCCAGCATCTTTTGCATATTTGAACCCTTTCCATCAGTGACTGTATGATTTTGATCCGTTTTTTTACTCAAACACAACTATTAAAAAAAAAGTTCAAACTTTCACTGATGCTCAAGAAGGAAATAATGCATTAGGAGCTGGGTGGTGAAAACTTTTGTCCAAATATAAATTTTTTTTCATTTAGTACTGGCCTTCGGAAGCAACAGAAGATACTTGTTTTCTGGAAGACAAATTAAGTACAGTTTACCTTGATGTTCAAATTCAAAAGTTTTCAAGAAGAATCAAGGGTACATAAAGTTTTGAACAGGGTCATTTTAATAAATTCAGCATTTTTCTTTTCTTGTGGACTATATGTAAACATCTTTTATGTAAAATAAAAAAATAACATGCATTTTGTATGATCTCTCTTAGTTTGTTAAAATCTAAATGGACCCTTTATTTTAAGAGGTTTTATGGTCAGTTAATGAATAAATACTTCACATCAGAAATCAAATGTTATCACCTGTTTATTAATAATCTCAAACTGGCTAAACATATGGGGTTTTGACTTGCAGCAGGAACAAATAATTCAGTAGCAGTATTTTCAGTATTCAATAGCAGACTTAGATATGCACATATGCAGAAAAAGGCTTAAAGTGAGAAAACAACAACAACAACAAAACAGCACCTTTAATTTAAGAGCACAATTTGTTTTCTTTCTTTCTTTCTCTCTCTTTTTTTTAACCAATCTTCTTTTTAATCCAGGAGAGGAAGTAGGAGATTTTTACATAAACTTGAGGATATGTTTTATTTGTACAGTTTTCAAGGGTATATGAAGCAATTGCTTGTGCTTTGGTATTGCAGATAAGAGGACTTCCTGAATCACCCTATAAGAAGGACAGAAGAAAAATAATATAATATAATATAATATAATATAATATAATATAATATAATATAATATAATATAATATAATATAATATAATATAATATCATTTAATATAATTTAATATAATATAATATAAAATACCTGACAAAAAGCATGTTTCCCATCTGAAACACTACAGATCATTCTCTCAGAGTTGAAGTAGTGCTGCCACATTTTTTCACAGTTTGAGTTCTCCAGCAGTTTAAGAGTGACTTCCAGGATCACATTTGATGCCTCTGCTTTTGGTTTTTTATACCCCCAACCAGCAATAGAGCATTTAACATTAGCTGGTGTTTTTCCAGTTTTCTTAGGAAGAGGCATAACTTTCACAAATTTATTCAGCTTGGCTTTGTGCTTCAGCTACAAATAACAGAAAATAAGTTAAAGGAGCAAACAAAGCACATAACATAGATCCATAGTAAGTGAAGGTGAAAATACCTTTAGTAACATGATATCATAGCTGTAGTTCTTCTCATTATTATGTTCAAACATAGGATGTTGGATGTATTTTATCACTGGGATTCTCTGCTGGCTCTTCTCGTCCTGCTTGATGTTGTGAGCTCCCAGAACAACCTCAAAGTGGCCCCGACCAGAGAAGGCACTGCGACTGTGTGAACAAATTAAAAACTGTGTAAGCCTTGAAGCATGAATAACTAAAACACAAAATTACAGATAGGTAAACTAAAAGTCTTGAGGGTATAACTTTTTGAAAAGCATCATAAATAATCTTTCGCACACATCCTGGGACATACTCACTTCAAACAGTGGGCCGCTGTCAGTACATAATCCTCTCTGATCAGCATCCCTCCACATGTGTGATGTTTATTTTGAATCTGAATAGATGCCATGTATGGTCTGGAATGAGGTTTAGCCTCTTTTCCACCAATAATACCAATCTCCATCCCACCTGTGATAAAAACAGAAGTAACTCACACCATTACCAGACTAATAACCTCTATTACCAGAGGTATTGAATGTACATAGATGTTTTACAATGTGCATTCTATGTATATTATTTGATTTTCATTTAAATTATATTCTAGCTTAGAAATATTTGAGTTTTCATATTTTCTGCTCTTGCAAAAAGATGCACAATGCAAATTTAGTCAGGAAGGAATGAATAACATCTTACCAGCCAAAGAGATACCAATGAGAAGAAGAAAAGTGTAAAGAACCATGGTGCAACTGTAACAGCCTTTGTTTAAGCATTGCGTGTACATAAAAAGTATACTCAAACCCACTCTCTACTCTTGTATCTCCTCCCCCTTTCACCACAAAATGTGTGTACAAAATAAAAACAAGCAACCATATAGTTATACAAAGAGTAATGAATTACTTAGAAATGAAATACAATAAAAAAGTACCAAAATTTAAAATTTCATGTACAATTTATTTTTTGGTTTACAGTTTTGGTGTCCTAGTAATCACACACTGACTGACTCACTGTGTACATAGGATTTTATTTGCAGCCAATGACTGGACATTGGTTGTGGCAAGCATACAACCTAACAATGTGTGACATCAAAAAGTTACTGGCTAAAAAAAAAAAAAAAAACTGGTCAATAGGAAACAAAACATATTAACGAGGAAATGTTTGTAACATACAAAAATGGGTGATGTCTAATTATAAATCCCATTTTGAAGATTGATGCTGGCCTTCTAATGACAGTTGTACTTCACATCACTTTTATGGACATCTTAATCTTTGCAATACCACTTTTCTGACATTTCATAACATTTTATAATATGTATAATAGGCCTCTGGCCTAAGAAACTGGGATAGGCTCCAGCCCTATATGAACCTAGAAGGTCATATGAGGATCAATGAATGAATGAACAGTATAGCAATCTACACTCATGTAAAGGATTATTAGGAACACCTGTTCAATTTCTCATTAATGCAACTGAATGTCAGAATGGGAAAGAAAGGTGATTTAAGCAATTTTGAGCGTGGCATGGTTGTTGGTGCCAGACGGGCCGGTCACAATATTTCACAATCTGCTCAGTTACTGGGATTTTCACGCACAACCATTTCTAGGGTTTACAAAGAATGGTTCATCCAGTATGTGGCAGTCCTGTGGGCGAAAATGGCTTGTTGATGCTAGAGGTCAGAGGAGAATGGGCCGACTGATTCAAGCTTATAGAAGAGCAACTTTGACTGAAATAACCACTCGTTACAACCGAGATATGCAGCAAAGCATTTGTGAAGCCACAACACGCACAACCTTGAGGCGGATGGGCTACAACAGCAGAAGACCCCACCAGGTACCACTCATCTCCACTACAAATAGGAAAAAGAGGCTACAATTTGCACGAGCTCACCAAAATTGGACAGTTGAAGACTGGAAAAATGTTGCCTTGTCTGATGAGTCTCGATTTCTGTTGAGACATTCAGATGGTAGAGTCAGAATTTGGCGTAAACAGAATGAGAACATGGATCCATCAAGCCTTGTTACCACTGTGCAGGCTGGTGGTGGTGGTGTAATGGTGTGGGGGATGTTTTCTTGGCACACTTTAGGCCCCTTAGTGCCAATTGGTCATCGTTTAAATGCCACGGCCTGCCTGAGCATTGTTTCTGACCATGTCCATCCCTTTATGACCACCATGTACCCATTCTCTGATGGCTACTTCCAGCAGGATAATGCACCTTGTCACAAAGCTCGAATCACTTCAAATTGGTTTCTTGAACATGACAATGAGTTCACTACTAAAATGGCCCCCACAGTCACCAGATCTCAATCCAATAGAGCATCTTTGGGATGTGGTGGAACGGGAGCTTCGTGCCCTGGATGTGCATCCCACAAATCTCCATCAACTGCAAGATGCTATCCTATCAATATGGGCCAACATTTCTAAAGAATGCTTTCAGCACCTTGTTGAATCAATGCCACGTAGAATTAAGGCAGTTCTGAAGGTGAAAGGGGGTCAAACACAGTATTAGTATGGTGTTCCTAATAATCCTTTAGGTGAGTGTATATCTTTTAACATCAAGATAATCAATGTTCTGTAGCTTCCACAGGACCAAAATTTCTGATTTTATTTCTGGCTTAGGATTTGCTTGATAGATTTTTTTTAATTTTTTTTTACTTTTATTTGTTTGTCTTTTTAAAAACATAAATTTAGTGAAATGTAAATTAGCTTTTTATTTTATTCATATGCAAGCTATTAAGAGTATTGATTATACACATGATTTAGGTGCATAAATGTTCTATGTATGCTATTTCAATCACTTAATGTACTTCCTAATCCACGGAAGGAAGGCAGATATTTTCATGTAGACCTCAGGATACTTCTTGGATTTACAGTTAGAACGATATGTGTATGCAGCCATTCCATGAAGTTTAGAGTCACAAAAAAGAGGACTGCCAGAATCACCCTAGAAAGAAACAGATGAAAGACTTAAAATGTATTCTGCCACTATATGAAATATTTGTTAATCATCTAAACTGACAGTGTCCGTACCTGACAGAAAGCCTTTTTCCCATCTGAGACACTACAGATCATTTTCTCAGAGTTGAAATACTGGTTCCACTTATTTTTACATTCAAAGCTGAACTGCAGTTTGAGGCTGACTTCCTGCAAAACACTTGATGCTTCTCCTCCAGGTTTTTCCATACCCCAGCCAGCAATGGAGCATTCCACATGGGCGGGAATATTTTCATTGTTTTCAGGTAGATCGACAACATCCACAAACTTATTCCGCACAGCTCTGGTCTTCAACTGTAAAATATTAATCACTGAATACCTGAATACAAAATTAGATCCACCCCCAAAAAGTACAATTTGAGCACCATGAATACCTTTAGTAACATAATATCATAGGTGAAGTCATTGTTCGTATATTTGGGATGTTTGATGTAATTCTCTACTTGGATTATCTGCTGGCTGTGCTCGTTCTGGCTGATATTGTGAGCTCCCAGAACAACTTCTAAGTATTTGACGGTCTGACTGTGAATACATTAGATGTTGAGGTTATTTTAGTGGAAAGCATCATGTCAGTACAGTATTACTACAAACAATAAAAACAAAATAAATACTAAAAGACCTCATCATAAATTCAAATGTTTTTGAACACTAGGGGAAAGTGGGGTAAAATGAGCCAGTGGGTAAATTGACCCACCCCCAGTATCTTGGCAGCTGTACACTTTTATTGTCATGTGACCATGTATTTTGGAACCACCCATCATTTCTGCCAGACTTTTCACTGTAAAATGTGAGCATAACAGATGTACTTCAAAGCAAATTTATCCAGGTCTAAAAAGATTTGCATGTTGGTGATTTAGCAACCATGCAAAACCATACAAATAATTTAATAATTTAAATAATTTAGCCTGAATTAGCAAGCGAGGTAGTTTTTTTTTTTTTTTTTCTCAAAATGGCAGCTATGGGGCAAAGTGAGACAAATGCTGGGGTACCCCACCATTAGGCACTGAAGTAAAATTTATGAAGTATAAACTGGTATGATTTCAATGTAACATTACACAACTGGTTTATAGTTGATCATATGTTGTTTTAGTTTATAGGAACAGTGTACAAGTACACCAAATCCTTCTCTGATGAGAACCAGAAGATGCTTTTCACCATAATCATATATCTTTCCACATGACCTAACATGTTCGACATTGCAGAAAAGCCACCATGTCAATAATCTTTTGACAAATATGTTTATTAGTTTCAGTAACATTTATTTATTCATTCTAACTCAGCTTTTATTTGATTTTACTCAATCTCAGTTTAGTCTGATTTTTGAGAAGGTTACTACTTTGGTGTTCAACATATTGTTTCAGAAATGCAATTATATTTATTGAAATTTAAACTTCATTTGGTTGGTTTTATGTTAAGTTAGCTTTAAGAAAAGAAATACTACTATTTGTAAAAGGAAATTTGATTATTATAGTTTTTAAAAGAGGTAAATTATCTTTACAATTTCACATGGGTTTGATTCAGATTCATTGAGATGGTCAGTTTACACTCAGATGGTGCAATTTACCCCTAACCTGGGGCAAATTGAGCCACAGGAACACTTTTTGTATAAGAAGCCATATTTTTTTAGAATCATTTGTCATAGATGCATTCTGATGGGAAACATCCTGAAATTACTGTAGATCATTGTACTTCTGCCTAATTTTCCTTTATTTTGAGGACCACATAAGTAAAATTGGCTCATTTTACACCACTCTCCTTACATATTGCCAAGTTTATTAAGGATATATGCATGCATATATACTTACTCCAAACAGTGGGCTGATGTCAGCACATAATTAACCTTAATCAGCATCCCTCCACACTTATGTTGTCTTTTATACTGAAGAGAAGCCATGTATGGTCTGGAATGAGGTTTAACCTCTCTGCCTCCTACTATACCACTCTCTAACCCTCCTGTGATGACACACGAATCATGGTAACTATAGTTACAACTTGGGCAGTTTAACTTGAAAATGTCAAATTACAGAAGCAAAAATGGTTATGAGCCTAAAAACAAATTGCATCTCATTAAAATATTCCCTCCCAAAACAATCTGCCTGACTGATGTAAAAAGTGAATGTCTTACCAGACAGACAGAAAACAGACAGCAGGAGACAGACACTGAGCAGCATGATGTACGATGGTGCTGATACAGGAAATTAACATGAACAGGATTTGATCCTCAGTGGTGTCTATATACTCTCTGACCTACTCTGTCGCATATGAAAGTACACAATGGAAAGGTGTAGGGAAAGTTCTGACATGCATGTATTACTAACACACAGTTCTCAGGTAAAATGCCATAAACTACACTTAAAGGGGTATTTCACTGAAAAATGTAAGTTCTGTCAGAATTTATTCACCCTTTGTTTCATTCCTGTATTACTTGACTTTCTGTAGAACACAAAATATATTTTGAAGAACGTTGGTAAGCAAGCAGTTTTGGTGATTATTATTGACCACAGAAGAAAGTCATACATGTTTGGAACACTATGAGGGTGAGTAAATGATGATATTTAAATGTTTGGGTAAACTATCCCTTTAAGGATTATGCAAACAATATAAGATCCACATTAATGTAAAATAGCTTTAAGAAGATTCCTATCCATCACTGAGTGTAGTATAAAACCTCCCACTGGCTTAGTTGTGATTTGCCCAGCGAATGATTACATTTTCTGTGGCATATGAGTGATGGCCATAAACATTTGGCCCACAACATATTCATACTCTGAGTCAGTTTGCCCATATAGTCTACTTCTATTCTTATCTGAGTCTGTCCACATGTTTCCGTCCATTTTTTTCTTATATGACAGGTGGTTTCTACAGATTTTGTTGTTGTTCCATTTGCAATAAGAAACAGAAAGTTATAATAGAACCTCACCTCCCACTCTAAAATAACAACAAAATTTACAATTACTCCTAAATATTATTGATATTTATTGAACAACCATGTAAAAAATGCTGATGTTATTTTTATTAAAAACTGAACATGGCCTCATCTTGGTCAAACATACAGAATTACAAAAGCAGGTTACATACAAAAATGTAATAATAAAAAAACCAAAAAAAACAACTAATAAATTAATCCATTGCATTTTGGATTTTAACAGGCTGTTTATGCCCCACTTACAGGCCACGATCATCATAGACCAAAGACTATTTTCTAAGACACAGTGATTTTGTGAAACGCAGCTTGGATTTATCAGCTTTCCTTCTTCTTGGTCTTTACGAAGGGTTGGTGCAGTACATCATAAAGCCTTCTTGCCTAAATGAACCACATTCAGGAAAGTCAATTAAGACACACAGAGTCAAATGCACTTATTGTTAAAATATGTATGCATCACAATGCTACGTATAAAGCCAACAGTTCAAAATATGATACCAAAGTGTCTCTACACACCTTCTGTGGACCGAGTCCTGGGCACAAAACTAGTTCCTCCTTAGAAGCCTTAATGATGCCATCCAAAGACTGAAGAGATAAAATGCCATCAACATAAGAACATAAAAGTATTTCAAGCTCACTAATTTAAAATTGTCAAAGATTTTTATATACACTACCATTCAAAAGAGGTCTGTAAGATTTTTTTTTTTTTTTGAAAGACGTCTCTGCAGCCAATACTTCAGTCTTAAGTGTCACATGATCCTTCAGAAATCCTTCCCTATCAATAACAGCTATCAATAACAGCCAAACCCTGTCCCGGCATACTCTCTCCAGAACTCCTTGGCCACGTCTGCACCATGGCATCCAACCCCAGGGGGGCCGGAATGCATGAGGGAATAATACAGGGGACAGTGTGTTGTCTCTCGAGACGCAAACAGATCCATCTGAGCTTGCCCGAAGCGGCTCCAAAGGATCTCCACCACCTCGGGGTGGAGTCTCTATTCCCCCGGCACCACTCCCTGCCTCAACAGAGAGTCTGCCGTCTTGTTCAGATACCCTGGAATATATAATGCTCCAACTTCCAACTTCCCCTGGGCCCAAACCAACTCGATGTGCCAGCTTCCAAAGTTGGCGCGAGTGTAAACCCCAAAAAAGTTGGGACACTGTACAAATTGTGAATAAAAAAGGAATGCAATAATTTACAAAATCTCATAAACTTATGTTTTATTCACAATAGAATATAGATAACATATCAAATGTTGAAAGTGAGATATTTTGAAATGTCATGCCAAATATTGGCTCATTTTGGATTTCATGAGATCTACACATTCCAAAAAAATTGGGACAGGTAGCAATAAGAGGCCATCTCTGTCCTTGATGTCTGACAAGTTTAACCAGAGATGTCTCTCCATGGCCACCAGGGCTGCCATAGAGCGGCTGATGGATTTGGCGGTCTCCTTGGTGGCCTGAAGAGACAAGTCAGCAGCTCTCCTAATCTCCGCTATCATTTCTCTCCCTACTTCCTCACATTCGTCATTGATGTTTTTCAGCATGTCGGCCTGATAAGCTTTTAGGACTGTCATAGTATGTAAACAGGCAGCCGCCTGACCTGCTGCCGAGTATGCCCTACCCACTAAAGCCGATGTTGTTCTTACTGGCTTAGTGGGCAGCTGCGGGGCTTTCAGCCATGATGCAGACTCAGGGGAGCGATAGCTTGCAAGCGTCTCTTCCACCTGAGGCACCGCCGCATAACCGTGTTTCTTCAACCCCAAAATGTTGGAATAAGCTGATGTTGCTGGGTTGAAGACTCTAAATGATGCCGGTTTAATCCATGACCTCCACACCTCAGTGTGGAGGTCAGGAAAAAACGGCAAGCCCCGTTTTGGAGGTTGCGATCTTGATGGCAGGAAGTGCTCGACTGCTTGACTGACAGGCTTCCTGTTTCTCGGCTGGCCAATCTAACTTTAATCTGGCAACAGCGCGAGTGACAACCTCCAAAAGCTCCTCTTGTACGATGTGGCGAAAATTCCTCATCTAAATTTTCCAGGTTCACAACATCCGGTTCCTCGGAACTGGAGTGCTGCTGCACCTGCACTTCAGCGCTAGCAGAAGAAACCGCCGAGCGTGCTTCTGAATCATGAACTGAAGTGTTGGATCTAGCGGGTAAAGGCAGAGATAGGGGATCAACCGTCTCTAACCCCGCCACTACATCCATCTGTGAACCCCAAGACGCGAGCCTTCGCTGTGCCTCGACAGCGGCGGGACCCGAGTCCTGAGGAACGCGAGCCAAAGCACCCTCCACAAAGAGTGCTCGGCAGGACCGGAGAGTTTTCATAGCCAGCCTCTCACAATGCTCGCAGCCATCCCCCTCAAAGGCTGCCTGGGCATGCTCCGGTCCCAAGCACATCACACAGAGCAAATGTGTATCCCCACCCGTGATGTAACGAAGGCAGGGAGTAACACTGCCTGAACTGTTGATTCGCCATTATATTTATTTTTCTTTGAGAGACACACACATAATAGACAAACACACACACAATAGACAAATGATTTCACATAGAGCACTTGTGAAGACACAGAAGCTGACACTGTCTGGTTCAGGGGTGCTTTATAGTTTCCTGGTCAATTACGTTTTTTTTAATCAGGACTTTTTGATGAATAGGAGTTCAAAAGAACAGCATTTATTCATTAAACTAATAATTTCTTTAAGAAAAATAATGTTTTGAATGGTAGTGTAAGTATAATAAGAGTAATAAACATATAATATACAAAGGAAAAGTATTCCTTACAGAAAAAGTAGACAGAAGAGTCATGGCATCCGTCTTATTGACAGACTTTACTGTGGTTAAACAATCTGTAACCTGTCAAATAAAAAGTATTTATGAAAACTGACCAGGAGTGTTTTTATAGGAATTATGTCATCAGTGTTTGATTAAATGATTAAACCATACATAATAATTTCAGATGAATTAATAGATTTCTGGGCTCTAACCTGGGATAGGTAATTTCTCTCCACTTGTTCTTTCAGAAGGTCCGCAGGTTTCTTTTCGTAGGATTTATATGTCTCAAGGTAACGACCTGCTTCTTCAGGACTTCAGGACACATACAAACAGGTATGTTCAAGCTGGGTACACACTATACGATTTATAATAGTCCTTTACGATTGTTTCTTGTCAGACTGTACGAACATGAGCCGTGCTGTAAGCCATGTCACACTGTACGATCTAAGTTTTTGTTAATGTCAGACTGTACAATATTTGAGGCGCGCTAAAACGGACGCACGCAAGAAAACTTGTCCGGAGTTTTATATCATCAATGTGTGACGCATTCGGTGACAGTGAGCTACATTACACACAGGACTGAGATGGTGGCTACAAAGAAATCTCTAGCACTCATTTTGGTCATAGTTTGTCTTGAAAAACGAAGTTAATTTGGCGTTTGTCGTACGAGAAGTCACACTGCAGGACTGTGCACCAAATCTTCTGACACTGCCAGAATTTCGAGGTAAAATTTGATCACAGCAGTCATTAATCGGCTGCCGGTGAACATGTCAAACTAACGATCAAAGACTTCAGATTTTAGCCTAGGATCAGAGGAATCTTTTAGGATTTGCAAAATTTGTCTCAGACGGCCAAATCGTGGCCAAAATCGCATAGTGTGTACCCGGCTAGTTAAAGGAACTAAATTAAAGAACTAAAAATTAACAGGAACTTTAACACCTTATCTTTACACAAGCCACTAAAGGAATTCCCCTCCAGCTTGATTACTCAGAACCATCCCCTTACCTCCAGGCCAAAATGAGGGTACAGTCAGCCATGATGCATATTCGAGCAAGCTCTTTCAGTGCATGATGAGGGTCTTTCTGATAAATGAGGCAGAGAGAAATGGAACATAAACATCAACAGTCTCTAGCTGAATTAAAGGGTTAATTCACCCATTAATTACTCATTAACGGGTACATTTCACTGCCGGTTGTATATTCTGTATATAACTGTGTATGTGACAAATAAAACTCTTGAATCCAAACCCGTAAGACCTCTGTTCATCTTCGGAACACAAATTAAGATATTTCTGATGAAATCACCGCGCTCTCTGACAGCAATTTAATGACCACTTTCAAGGTCCAGAAAGGTAGCAACGAGAATACTTTTTTTGCGCAAAAAACAAACGGCTTTATTCAACAATCTCTTCTCGTCTGTGCCAGTCTCCTACGCTGTTGACGTAGTGTAAAGAGTGCATCACTTCCGAGTTCTACGGCTCACCATTGGCTAGCTCCTGCATCAGCATCACACGCATACATTGTGGTGCTCACATGAACAGCTCGGCCAATGGTAAGCCGGCGTTCTACAATAGCGCTTCGAAAGCACTGCATTGTATTTACTACATCAACAGCGTAGGAGACTAGCACAGACGAGAAGAGACTGTTGAATAAAGTCATTGTTTTGGGGTTTTTTGTGCACAAAAATTCTCGTCGCTTCATAAAATTAAGGTTGAACCACTGGAGTCACATGGACTATTTTAATGATGTCTTTACTACCTTTCTGGGCCTTGAAAGTGGTAATTAAATTGCTGTCTATGGAGGGGTCAGAGAGCACTCGGATTTCATAAAAAATATCTTAATTTGTGGTCCGAAGATGAGCGAAGGTCTTACGAGTTTGGAACAACATGAGGGTGAGTAAATAATGACAGAATTAAAAAATTTGGGTAAACTATCCCTTTAATGCTGCTTAAAACTTCAAAAACAAAGAAGATTTTTTTTACCGACAACTGATTTATTTAGCATTTAATTCAAAAAGAGATTTAAATAACACAACATAAAAGAGGAAGGACAAAGAAATGTGTGAGAGTGAGTGAAACAGACAGACTCACCACATCAACCTGAACAAGCAACACTCTGAGGGTGAAACTCTGTCCCAGCTGTTTCAAACGCTCATGGATGTAGTTTGGGTTCAGATTATGGTAACGCACACTGTGGTCATGAGAGGGAGAAAGAGGAACTAAAACATTCCATACAGTACTGATATATTTTTGTTGAATATAAAAATTTAATTTTAATTTGCCATTTGTAATTTAGTAAAATGAAACCACTGGTTAAGGGACTGAAAACTTCTGCAATGATTCATATATTAAACACAAAAGGCATCATCTTGCCATATTATTGCCATATCAAAAATGCTTTTGTTAATTAACATTTCTCAGCTGATTCTACACTGTCTAGACTGTATTGTTATCGTGCCTATCATCTGACTCAACATGTTTGCTTTCTGGAATTCACACAAGTTTTCTTTGCAAAGAGAGGTGGAGGATGATGTGGTTTCACACCTCACTAAATGATTCCATTCTCACATAGCGCTTACCAGATGAGTTTGCACACACACTTGCTTAACACCAGGTTTCTAAAATTAAACACTCAACACTTGATATGTCATAATACATTACATATTATGAAATATTATTTAGGATTTCTTGGCATGAAAAGATCTGAACAGACATTCAGATGGTTTAATACAAAAAGCCACGTCACTCAAAGGGGCGTGACATTTCTGAAACACACTCAAAGTCGATGACCATTCACGAAACACTAGTGCAGCCGACCAGTCAATTTTTTTTTTTTTTTTTTTTCAGTAGACCCCAAAAACAAAGGGCATAATATGGCCTTTTTAAATATGAAAATCTGGTGCAGGATTTGAGATCACAAATATATCAACTTATTACTTTCTTCCCTCCATGATTGAGTGCATTAAAATCCAATAAGATGTTTGCAATTGGCCTCAAATGTGCACAATGAAAAACAGTGACAACTGTAATATTAGAAATAATTTGATTTTCAAGCATGTGTAATCTTCTCACTGGTACTGTACATATACCCACAAACCAACCTGAGAAAAAGAGCACAAGTTGTCCGCCCCAAAACATAGTCTGGCACCACTTCTCCAAACTCCCAAGGAACATTTCTCACAAACTTTAGGATGGGGTTGCCTCTCTGTGTAGAGATAAAAACATATTATAAATCAAGTACTATATTTAATTGTTATATAGTGGAAGTCAAGTAAAAGGTGCATTCAGTAAGTTTTGATTTACACTACCGTTCAAAATTTTGGGGTCAATAAGATTTGTCATGTTTTTGAAAGAAGTCTCTTATGCTCACAAAGGCTGCATTCACTTGATCCAAAAACAAAAAAAAAAAAAAAAAAAAAGAAAAAAAGTAATATTGTAAAATATTATTAGAGTTTAAAATAACTATTTTCTATTTTAATATATTTTAAAATGTTATTTATTCCTGTGATGGCAAAACTGAATTTTCCACATCATTATTCCAGTTTTTAGTGTCACGACCTTTCAGAAATCATTCTAATATGCTGATTTGCTGCTCAAGAAACATTTCTTATTATTAACAGTCAAAAAAATTAAGTGCTGCTTAATATCTTTGTGTATTTCACAATATTACTGCTTTTACTGCATTGATCAAATAAATGCAGCCTTGATGAGCATAAGACACTTTTTTCAAAAAAAAAAAACGACCCCAAACTTTAGAATAGTATAGTATTTCGACCCCAAACTTTTGAATAGTATAGTATTTCGACCCCAAACTTTTGAATAGTATAGTATTTCGACCCCAAACTTTTGAATAGTATAGTATTTCGACCCCAAACTTTTGAATAGTATAGTATGATTGGTTGGCTTTTCTTCATCCCAATGGTCCTTTGAACATACATATATTATACATGAACATACATTATACAGACCTGTCTAGGACTGACAATAATACTGTTCCCAGATCCTAAGAGATGAGGAGGAATGATACAACGCTCCAAACTCTGACCTTCCTCTTTTGTCTGATCTTCTGTTGGTACCTCTGCTAGTCCCTGCTGTTCAGATTCGGGTTTTCCTGTCTCTGTGAATGACGTACTAACTGAGCCACTTCCAGTTGTGTTTACGTTGCTTTGTCCTGCAGAATCGTTTCTAGATTGGGCAGCAGATATTGGTTTCTCTGATCCATGATCTGCTCCCTGAAGTCCCCTTTTTTTGCTCTGAACAACAAACTCTGCATAGGACAGTGGTTGGCCAGGAGCTGGAACAGATGAGGCCTCTACTTGACCATCTTTGGCCTTAAACAACAATGCCACCTGTGTGAATTAAAAGAACCAGGTTATTTAATTTCAGAGACAATGTCATCTGAAAAATGTAATGTAATAATTTAGTATTTACAAACCTGATTCCAAAAAAGTTAGAACACTGTACAAATTGTGAATAAAAAAGGAATGCAATAATTTACAAATCTTATAAACTTATATTTTATTCACAATAGAATATAGATAACATATCAAATGTTGAAAGTGAGACATTTTGAAATGTCATGCCAAATATTGGCTCATTTTGGATTTCATGAGAGCTACACATTCCAAAAAAGTTGGGACAGGTAGCAATAAGAGGCCGGAAAAGTTAAATGTACATATAAGGAACAGCTGGAGGACCAATTTGCAACTTATTAGGTCAATTGGCAACATGATTGGGCATAAAAAGAGCCTCTCAGAGTCGCAGTGTCTCTCAGAAGTCAAGATGGGCAGAGGATCACCAATTCCCCCAATGCTGTGGCCAAAAATAGTGGAGCAATATCAGAAAGGAGTTTCTCAGAGAAAACTTGCAAAGAGTTTGAAGTTATCATCATCTAGAGTGCATAATATCCAAAGATTCAGAGAATCTGGAACAATCTCTGTGCGTAAGGGTCAAGGCCGGAAAACCATACTGGATGCCTGTGATCTTCGGGCCCTTAGACGGCACTGCATCACATACAGGAATGCTACTGTAATGGAAATCACAACATGGGCTCAGGAATACTTCCTGTCGGTGAACACAATCCACAGTGCGATTCGCCGTTGCCGGCTAAAACTCTATAGGTCAAAAAAGAAGCCATATCTAAACATGATCCAGAAGTGCAGGCGTTTTCTCTGGGCCAAGGCTCATTTAAAATGGACTGTGGCAAAGTGGAAAACTGTTCTGTGGTCAGACGAATCAAAATTTGAAGTTCTTTTTGGAAAACTGGGACGCCATGTCATCCGGACTAAAGAGGACAAGGACAACCCAAGTTGTTATCAGCGCTCAGTTCAGAAGCCTGCATCTCTGATGGTGGGGTTGCATGAGTGCGTGTGGCATGGGAAGGCACCATCAACGCTGAAAGGTATATCCAAGCTCTAGAACAACATATGCTCCCATCCAGACGTCGTCTCTTTCAGGGAAGACCTTGCATTTTCCAACATGACAATGCCAGACCACATACTGCATCAATTACAACATCATGGCTGCATAGGAGGAGGATCTGGGTACTGAAATGGTCAGCCTACAGTCCAGATCTTTCACCCATAGAAAACATTTGGCGCATCATAAAGAGGAAGATGCGACAAAGAAGACCTAAGACAGTTGAGCAACTAGAAGCCTGTATTAGACAAGAATGGGACAACATTCCTATTCCTAAACTTGAGCAACGCGTCTCCTCAGTCTCCAGACGTTTGCAGACTGTTATAAAGAGAAGAGGGGATGCCACACAGTGGGAAACATGGCCTTGTCCCAACTTTTTTGAGATGTGTTGATGCCATGAAATTTAAAATCAACTTATTTTTCCCTTACAATTATACATTTTCTCAGTTTAAACATTTGATGTCATCTATGCTGTATTCTGAATAAAATATTGAAATTTGAAACTTCCACATCATTGCATTCTGTTTTTATTCACAATTTGTACAGTGTCCCAACTTTTTTGGAATCGGGTTTGTATCTTAAAGAGGCCATACACACTTCTACAGCATTTTTTATTTTATTCATCTCTTGCAACTTATTATTTTTGTCATTTTAAGGTTACATTAAAACCATCATTGAAATAGGGTTTTGGGCGAGGCTAAAACAATAAAAATATACACATAAAAAGCATTTGAAAATAAATGTTTGCTACTTTTCAAATGCCTTTCATATATAGGGTTTTTAACCTTGTCAAAGACTCAGATGTACTAGTGAGATTATGAAAAATTCATTATAAAACAAGAAGTCTTTTTTAAAAATGTGTAAGAAATGTAGAACTGAGATGATCAGTAGATTTGAACTATGATTATCCAAACAAAGATTGTAATAAAACCATTTTTGTGACAATTATTTTTAATCAATTTTGAGATTAAGATTTCCACCACATTAAAACTTCAACCACAAATTTTAACAATTTACTTTCCACAAGTTACTTTTGCCTACTTGTTTCCGAAGGAGACAGCAGTGTCAGTGAAGAACATGCATGATATAAAATAAGCGCTTATTTGTGAAGAAAAAAAGCACTCCAACTAGATAAATATTAAAAAGTGTGTTTAGTTTAGTCATAACTGCCGAGTAGTTGTTTTGGTGTGGCTAATCAAGCAAATTGTATTTCTTTCTCTCTTGTGGGAAAATTAAGTCAAAATAATGAGGGGAACATGACTGGCCTCTAAGGGCCTGTAATGCAAGGATCTTCCATCGTTTATGGTCCACAGAGGGAAAAGGTCATGGTTTGAAATGGATAAACAAGGGGGTAAGTAAAAGATGATAGAATTGTCATTTTGAGTGAACTTTAAATTTCAGTCTTCAGTGGTGCACTTATTGATCGAGGGTGGTTGCGGTGGCCAACGTGATGCATCGGTATGATTTAAGTCATCAACACCTAGCTATGTGCAGACGTGCAGAGAGTGTGAAGGTAGCTCATCAAGTTGGTAGATCGTGCTTGTGATTTTATTGATTTAGTCTGAAGGGTTACAAACCTCAGTTAACTTTAATCTTTACTGTCATTATGACCAGAGTTGCTGTTTAGTGACTTTTGTACATGCATTAACTTACATGTTCAGTCCCCCTGGGTTTATATTAGCGGTGAAAGTTGTATGAACTGGTTGGGTGAACTTCCATACTCAGTTACTATCTAAGACCGAGAGTAAAATCTTTGCATGGCAGGAGCTGCCTCAAAAACCTGCCAGGACTGAAGGCAGCTGTCACAGAACCCACCACCGCTTTACTTTTTTTTTTTTTTTTTACAAACCTGATACAGGGACACTGTACAAATTGTGAATAAAAACAGAATGCAATGATATGGAAGTTTCAAATTTCAATATTTTATTCAGAATACAACATAGATGACATATCAAAAGTTTAAACTGAGAAAATTTATTATTTTAAGGGAAAAATAAGTTGATTTTAAATTTCATGGCAAATCTCAAAAAAGTTGGGACAAGGCCATGTTTCCCACTGTGTGGCATCCCCTCTTCCTTTTATAACAGTCTGCAAACATCTGGGGACTGAAGAGACAAGGTGCTCAAGTTTAGGAATAGGAATGCTGTCCCATTCTTGTCTAATACAGGCTTCTAGTTGCTCAACTGTCTTAGGTCTTCTTTGTCGCATCTTCCTCTTTATGATGCGCCAAATGTTTTCTATGGGTGAAAGATCTGAACTGCAGGCTGGCCATTTCAGTACCCAGATCCTTGTTCTACGCAGCCATGATGTTGGAAAATGCAAGGTCTTCTCTGAAAGAGACGACGTCTGGATGGGAGCTTATGTTGTTCTAGAACTTTGATATACCTTTCAGCATTGATGGTGCCTTTCCAGATGTGTAAGCTGCCCATGCCACACGCACTCATGCAACCCCATACCATCAGAGATGCAGGCTTCTGAACGGAGCGCTGATAAGAACTTGGGTTGTCCTTGTCGTCTTTAGTCCGGATGACATTTACATTTATGCATTTGGCAGACGCTTTTATCCAAAGCGACTTACATTACATTCAAGGTACACATTTTTGTTAGTTCTTGCTTTCCCTGGGAATCGAACCCATGACCTTGGCGTTGTTAGTGCCACGCTCTTATTGTTTGAGCTACAGGACAGTCAGGCGTCCCAGGATTTCCAAAAAGAACTTCAAATTTTGATTCGTCTGACCACAGAACAGTTTTCCACTTTGCCAGTCCATTTTAAATGAGCCTTGGCCCAGAGAAAACGCCTGCGCTTCTGGATCATGTTTAGATATGGCTTCTTTTTTGACCTATAGAGTTTTAGCCGGCAACGGCGAATGTCACGGTGGATGGTGTTCACCGACAATGTTTTCTGGAAGTATTCCTGAGCCCATGTTGTGATTTCCATTACAGTAGCATTCCTGTATGTGATGCAGTGCCGTCTAAGGGCCCGAAGATCACGGGCATCCAGTATGGTTTTCCGGCCTTGATCCTTACACACAGAGATTGTTCCAGATTCTCTGAATCTTTGGATGATATTATGCACTGTAGATGATGAGAACTTCAAACTCTTTGCAATTTTTCTCTGAGAAACTCCTTTCTGATATTGCTCCACTATTTTTCACCGCAGCATTGGGGGAATTGGCGATCCTCTGCCCATCTTGACTTCTGAGAGACACTGCCACTCTGAGAGGCTCTTTTTATACCCAATCATGTTGCCAATTGACCTAATAAGTTGCAAATTGGTCCTCCAGCTGTTCCTTATATGTACATTTAACTTTTCCGGCCTCTTATTGCTACCTGTCCCAACTTTTTTGGAATGTGTAGCTCTCATGAAATCCAAAATGAGCCAATATTTGGCATGACATTTCAAAATGTCTCACTTTCAACATTTGATATGTTATCTAACTTTTTTGGAATCGGGTTTGTATATATACTGAATTTAGACTGTGAAATTGATAGCATTTTAATTATTAAACGAAAACAGTAAAATTAGAGAGGACACAGCAATATTTTGAATTTGCCAGTTGCCAGCCAGGTGCGATGTGACGCGACGCGTGCTCTATTACAAACAAAAATAGCGGAACAAAATATAAGTTAAGGTGGTAAATAAGGGCATGAATGCATTGTATGTTGCTGTCCTGCATCAATCTGGGTCTAAGCAGCTGTAAAACAGAGAGAGATGCAGGCGCGACGCTTAGCAGGTGACGGGACGCACGAAAAATGAGTGGATTAAAATGCATAAGGTCGCAAATAAGTAAAATAAGAGCATGATTGCACTGTCTGTTGCTTTCGTGCATCAGTCTATGTGGCAGGCAGCTGCAAAACCATATTGTGGCAGGCGAAAAGCGTTTGGTTAGTGGAGAATATCGACATACTGTGCGTACCATAGTGGCTCTCGTGTTCTGTAGTTTGAGTAAAAACGGTGGAATTAACGTTACATATTGTGAAAAAAAAAAGAAAAGCATTGTCCTTTCGTTCACACGCATCTACCGGACTGGCAGCTGCCTCCAGCACTGGCAGGATTTAGAGGAGCTGCCTTAAGCGGTGGCGGTTTCTGCCTTCAGTCCTGGCAGGTTTTTGTGGTAAGTTAGCTCCCCCTGCCACGCAAAGATTTTAGTCCTACTGCTTAAGACCTCTAGCTACTACAACAAACCATTGCAACATAATTATAGTAAGGAAACAAAACCCACCGGACTTCTTTCCTTTGTGAACGCCGAGTCGTCCAAATTGATATTGAATTTCTTTTTTTCCATTTATTAATTATCAGTAACTGCACGAACCAGAGAAATCAAACATTTGAGTCCTCCTGCCGCCATCGCAACGAAACAAAACAGTGTCAGACAGATTTGTCAAACGCAGAAACATCGATCGACACTGACACGCCAGCTGCTATCCGACAGATGGCGCCCAAAACCGGAATGTATTACTTTGCTCACACTATCCGACAGATGGCGACATTGCAACAGATTATGTCTTTTCACACACCGGGTGCCAAATGTAGCCTACCGATTTTTAATATTATTATTAAAACATTTTTTAAACTATATTTTCTACCTAGATTTAAAGCATCCATAATAGTTGATGATATATTAATATGGTCATTAGGCTATATCAGACTGAAGCTAGTTGCCACATCATTTTTCACCAAAAAGAAAAAAGAAAAAATGTTTTTAATTTGATTTGACGTTTTATTTTTTATATAGGATATAGGCTAACTAATTGTATACAATTTAAAACATGACAACTATGTTTTGTAAGACCTATGTTTTAAATCGACATGAAAGCCAAAAACAAACTGGACTTATTTAACCAGATGTAGTCCTTGTGACAACTTCCCCATGTGACAGCTAGCCCCAGTGCCTCCTATGATCAGTTGGCACTTGGCAGTAGCATGGTACTTTGATACTGTACCATGGCAGGCCTATTGCATGGTATTTGTGAGTCAAAGAAGCAGGTCAAAGTGTAAAAACCTCTCACTATGACTATACATACTGTAGCATTTTTTCTTGTAGCCCAATTTTTTTCTCTTTTCTTTTTTAATATCAGTATTTTTTTTATTTATTTTTTTATTAATGGACATTGACTAAAATCTCAGTCATGACTTTATCGTCTCCTCTCAGCCCTCAGAGCATTATGTTCAGTGTTTTTTTTTTTTTGTTTTTTTTTTATGTTAGAGGTTATCCAATTAAGAAACCCAAAGTCTGACAGACATCTGTGTATTGCCCATTTAACCCTGTTTGTGTGTGCATGTGGATGGCGTTTCGGGACGTCCTGCCACCGTGGCATAGCATCATAGGTCCCGCAGACAGATGGTGCCAGCTTCTTTCTGAAATCATGTTCATGCCCTCCAAGAGACGCTATGCATTTACACAACACACACAAGCCTTTGGCATCACACCAATGTATGTCAGTCACCGTTCAGGACATATCAGACAAGATCATAAGTTGAAAGACAGTATGGATGCACACAGACACAAACATAGACACACACACACACACACACACACACACACACACACACACACACACACACACACACACACACACACACACACACACACACACACACACACACATTCACATACATGTGTGAGCAACCATGAAAGATTCATCCGGTTAAGTAAAGGTATGACAAGGACACAGTTAGAGTTTTAAGGTGAGCGGGGATGTATATCCAGCCTGTGGAGCAAAGGACTGTGGGTAAAGACGTCAAGCCAATTAGCTGCTCCATAGGTATAACCTTAAATATGTGTCCTCATATTGAAATTATAATTATAAATTTCCAGAAAAAGCTTTCCTTTTATATACTATACCCTTAAAGACGGAATAGTATTTTATTTCAACTGATTTCACTGTAGACATATAAAATAATGATACACTCTTAGTCGGAATAATTATGACTGTAAAATTAAATAGAAACTATAATAAGTGGCTGTTAGATGTATTTTATTAATACAATTTAGGCACAATTGACTGGTCCCTATATGAAAGATTAGATACCTTGTTATTTCTATATACATTCTGATGTAATCTTTGGAGTTGCTGGGAGTGTTTATTCATGTTCAATGTTTTTTTGGGGTTTTTTTTGGGGAGCGGTATCAAAAACACTTTAAATCCACATTCAGCAAGACAGCAATTACAGGTATATTATAGATACTAAAGGTACTTCATTTTTAGTTATATAGGTTTATATAAAATAATATTCTTAATCTTATATTAGATAACCGAAAATTTGGGATATTTTGCCATCTCGTTTTAAATTTACAGGGCTTTTTTTCATTTTTTTTATCACTTTCAGTGACATTTTTCCTTAAAGCACTGATTAGTTTTTGATACTTTCAGCATAGAAGATGAAAGTTTACTGCTGTCCTGTAAAAGCTTTTTGGGGGGAAGAACACAACCAGTCACATCCCACACCTCTGTAAACCTGAATTAGCTCAATTTGTGAATCCAGGCGAGTGCTGAATGGCATGTGAACTTTTCGTCCACCAACACTTATTTTCACATTCTTATTCATTTTCTTGTCCAAAAAGGAAGAGGAGAGATGCAACAGCAAAGTTACAGATGCACTAGTGCTTTTTAACACTTAGCTGGTATATCTAGACACTGTGTTTTCCGTCGCTCTTTTTAGCTTTCTCTTGCTCTTTCTAGCTTTCTCTCTCTGTCTATGTTGGCAGTGAGCCTGGCTTTGGCTGCAATAACGGCCACCTCCAGACCTCCGGCCCCTCCCTCAGGTCTCTCCTCCCCTCCCCTCACAGACCCCATGCTGAGCCGGCTGTGTTGAGCTGTCAGCCCCCGGCTGCGGGCTGCTCCTGGGCTCCCGATGTGGGTGTGTGCGTGTGTGTTGGGGCAGAGGGGTAACGGTCGGGTCCGTAGTGGCCGCTTATCTGCCCTGCCATCGCTGGGCGGGCGAGAGGACAGATTGGCCCTCCAGCTGTCCGACTGAAGGACTCGCAAGACCCCTTACTGAGGAAACCACATGCCCTGATACACAACACGCACATACACACACATATCTTATTGAGATCACCACATTCCCTGATACGTACACACACCAAGTCACCCTTAGCTGTAACATATGCATTTCAGCAGCACACTGACTGTACCATCCTGTGCCAAACTACCCATTAGGTCCAGGGAAAAAAATGCTTTTTTCAGTATGAAAGCACATGGCATTCACACATTATGTCAGTGCCGCTCTGGCATCATTTAACCACACAGAGCCGAGTGCAGCCAGGTCCATTGCTAAAGTTCATATGTTTTTAGAGGAAAAAAGCAACTTAAACTATAGCCTAAGCTGGGTTTCAGTTGGTCAGGCTGGGAGACCAATCTTAAAGTCTGGCACACCATCTTTGGCTGGTTTAAGATTTAAAAAAAAAAAAAAAAAAAAAAAAAAAAAAAAAAAAAAAAAAAAATTAATCTTAAAGAACCATACTCTATGTGGTTCCAACCTTGTTTTTAATAACAAAGTTAAAAAAAAAAAGTCCATTTGAAGTGTCCTTTCAACCTCAAATGCTGTTTAAACTCAAAATTTAAACATATTCTGTGATAAAACTATAAACTTATTTTCTACAGTTTGTTCTACAGTTTCTTTCACCATATATCATGGCATTTGTCTGCTATTGCAGCAGACACACTAGGTCAGGAGCCCTGTTGTTGTCTACAGCATTAATAACCTATTCTCTTAGCACATAGACACATAATGAAGTGTGTTTTCTCAGTCAGGTTACAATACATTGGTCCCCACGTCCCAATGCCACATATTATGAGAATTCCCAGTCAGTCTTCGTTACTCTATCTTACCTCCCCCACCCTCTAATCCTGGGACCAGCAATTCCCAAAACTGCCTGTTAGCTACAATATCAATGCACAGTTTTTCATTGGCCTCTGGTGGCTCTGTCTTGTGTATGTGTACATCTGTACACACACATAGAGAGAGATTGAGCAAGAGAGAAATTAAGGCGATTATGTGTGCTATACGAATATAACTTAGAAAGTAAGGATATACAGTATAAGTATATAGGGTTAAATGAGGTAAAAATGCTTTTGTATCTATGTGTGCACTTGTGTTTGTCGGTGTGGCCTTCGGGACAGCCAGGCCGTCTTGAGGGCCTCCAGGGTCCGATGGTAGCAGACTGCATGCTGTCTGTGTACGGTCTGTTCTCCAGTTGTGACAGGGAGCAATTCCTTATGAGTGCAATTAACCAGAGAAAGGGTGCGGCCAAGACAACGTAGTCAAAGATGCACCTTTAGACAGATCAAGGCATACCAAGAGTTTCTGGAAGAAGATCAAATCTTAGGTTGGAGGGAATTAAGTTAGATGAAGAAAAGATATATTTTGGGGAAGACTAGATGAGCTTGGATAAAAATGATAGGTGGAGTCAGGTGTGGAGAGAACCAGGACGCCATTAACAAAGACACTTAAAATGCCCACTAATGAGAACACAACCAAATCTCAAGTGGGAAAGAGTGAGGGTAAACACTGCCCACTGGATTTGAGAGGTCGTCAAGGTGAACATCTCGGGAATACTTCCTCACCAGCCACTAAGCCTCAAATATACATGATATTCCATAACCTTCACAAATCACGTGCACTAAATAACCTTGTCTACCCACAATGCATCTCCGTCCAGATCCAGGGCTTCTTCCCATGACCTACTTCCCCCCTCGTGTGGTGCATTGTTGTGTGTTTGCGGCTGCTGAATGCGCCCTTCTTTTGTGGCTATTTGTGAGACCAGGGGGTTAAGACCCTTGTGTTCTCCCCAGCCTCCAAAACAGGCCTCTAAACAACCGCAGCAACAATAACAACAAAAAAAGCAAACGTTGATGGCAGCCGAACTAGGAAGCGGGCCGTGACGGCATTGCGCCAACACAGTGCCGCCTTTGTCAGCGCTCACATGCCGTATTGTGTGGCACGACATCATCGCCTCCCAGCAGCTGTTGCCGATGGAAACGAGCATGACTGTCAGCCTTACTGGATTGTGTAATGCTTGGGCATTGGGCACGATGACTCAATGCGTGTGTGAGTTTAGATTGGGTTACCGTTTTTTGCCAGGGTTTCGTCTGGTTTTCTTGGTTTACGATGTATGCTGGCATGCATTCACATTTTAGGCCAGAAACCTACTTTGCACCCAGATAGCACAAGTACGTCTCCAAGATGTCTGTTAAAGAGTGATTCATCTGGAAAACATCTGTTGTGTATAAATAACTGATAATCTTTTTAAAAGCTGTATCAAAAACCGCTTTCTAAATCAAAATAATCATCTTAAAGACACGTTCACGAACATCTGAAAGGAGACATCTTAGAGACTTATTGCAGATGAGCAAATGCTCTAAAATCATCTTGCAGATGACAACGTGTACAGTACATGTAATAACTGTGTTATTATTCAACTTTAACTTTAGCTAATTTAGCAAGATTTTCTTCAAACTGTTACTCAACCATGGCAGCCATTGAAAACTTTTTTTTTTATACCCGAAAGAGAAAAAATATCAAAAAATTAAGATATTTACGATAATAACGGCTATATCTCTCCTTTTGGCTAAATCAGTCTTCTGTAGCAAGGAGCGTACTCATGTATTCATGTATTCATCTACTCATGTACTTGCATAGAGTATGTTTCAGGCTCTAGACTACTATGTATGTGAAAAGAGTAAAATGATTCTCAGTATTTATAAAACAGTAGACAAATGTACCTGGATGATCTTCTACTTCAGGTGAGATTCTGAAGTGCGCATCCAGTGGACATTTTACTATCGGGAGAGAATTTGGGAATGGCAGTGAAGTGATGGCAATGGCAATGGCATCATGTAGTAGGGGAGCACAACCCAATGCGGGGTTAGTTGTAACATGAATGGTTTAAAACTTTCCACACATGCCAGGATGACGAAACTTTGTGTATTTACTAGTTGCCATATCAACATTATTTAGAGAAAAAATTGCAGCAAAATCAAGAAACATTTGGAAGATATCACTGAACATTTATTTAACCATAGCAAAAGTAAATTTCTTAATTTATTTTTCATCTCTTTTTTTTTGTGTTTATTTAAAATAAGACAAATCTGATATTATTTTAATCTTATATCTGTTATTTAACAGTTGAGATCGTTCTTTAATGCTGATCTAACAGAAGAAGACACAAGCCGTGGTTTAAATCCCAGTTGTGCAGGTGGGGTGCGTTGTAACACTGCTCGAGTCTACAAGAACTTTGTAGTATTCTCTCCACCAACGACCAACGCATGGAGAGGCAGGAGGAACAAGCACTCAATACCGCTCGGGCTGTGCAGGCATTAGTGACGCAGGTGACTGAGCTCACCACCCGGATCCAACAGATTACCATGCCCACTGCGCCACCACCACCACCACCTCCTCCCGTTCCTGCAGCGGTGATAAGCGGTTCCGAACCGCGGATTCCCACGCCGGAGAGGTATGCGGGCGAGCCCGACTTATGCCGATCTTTTTTGACCAGGTGTTCAATTTTCTTTTCTTTACAACCCATCACCTTTGCCACCGAGGCTTCCAAAGTCGCGCTGGTTTTGACTCTACTGTCTGGGCGCGCTGCCCGCTGGGGCGCGGCAGTCTGGGCCAGCAATAATCCATTTGTGTCTTCATTCCAAGCATTGCCTAACGAAATGACTCGGGTTTTCGACCACGCCATTGCAGGTCGCGAGGCCGCCCGCAAGCTCGCCAGTCTCCGCCAGGGCAGTCGGTCAGTATCGGAATATATGATCGAATTCCGCACCCTGGTGGCGGAATGTAATTGGAACAAGGAGGCGCAGTGGGACATGTTCCTGCATGGGCTGGCTGACCATGTGCACAAGGAGATCTACGCCCTCAAACTACCCCGGGAACTCGACGATCTCATGGACCTGGCTCTGCGGGTGGACGCCAGGGTCCAGCTGTATCAGGAGCAGGCGCGGCCCAGCCTAGCTCAGGGGTACCAGGAGTTTGTCAGGGAGAACACGGTCAGTCAACAGGACCAGCACGAGCCCATGCAGGTAGGACGAGTTCGGCTTTCCCGAGGGGAGAGGGAGCACCGGCGCTCCAGAGGCTTGTGTCTTTATTGCGGAGGTTCGGGGCACTTCATCAACAACTGCCCCGTAAAAGACCCAGCCCGACAGTAGAGCTGAGGTTACTGTCGGGTGGGCTCGGACTCGGTAAAGCCTCATCCTCCACCCTCCTCTCGGGAAGACTGCAGTGGGACCAGGGGACACACGTCTGTCAGGCCTTGGTGGACTCTGGAGCGGAGGGTAACTTTCTTGACTGTTCTCTGGCCACCTCACTCCAGATCCCTATTGTTCCCCTCCACCACCCCATCACTGTGCACGCCCTCAATGGACAGAAACTCCCTGACATCACTCATTCCTCGGACACCCTCACCCTGGTGGTGTCTGGCAATCACTCAGAGAGAATCAACTTCCTGCTCACTAAATCCCCCCTGTTCCCCATGGTCCTCGGTCACCCCTGGTTGGTCAAACACAACCCCAGGGTGGACTGGGGGTCTAATTCGGTCTCTGCCTGAAGTAATCAGTGCCATGCCTCTTGTCTTGTGTCTGCTTGTACGTCTGTGTCTAGTTCTATGTTACAGGAGGAGTCGGTGGACCTCTCTAACGTGCCCCAGGAGTACCTCGACTTGAAGGAAGTGTTCAGTAAGTCCCGGGCTGCTTCTTTACCTCCTCATCGTCCCTACGACTGTGCCATAGAATTACTACCAGGTACGTCTCCGCCTAAAGGCAAGCTTTACTCGCTCTCTGCTCCAGAGAGGGAGGCCATGGAGAAATATATTTCTGATTCGTTAGCTTCTGGGTTCATCCGCCCTTCCTCTTCTCCGGCGGGGGCACCCTTGCGCGTTTTTTTCTCATCGATTGTCTCCTGCCGAACGTAACTACGACATTGGTAACAGAGAGTTGCTGGCAGTCAAACTAGCGTTGGAGGAGTGGCGTCATTGGCTAGAGGGGTCAGGGGTACCTTTCATCGTTTGGACTGATCACAAGAATCTCGAATACATTAGATCGGCCAAAAGACTCAATTCTAGGCAGGCTCGGTGGGCACTTTTTTTCGGACGCTTTGATTTTTCTCTCTCGTACCGCCCGGGCTCTAAGAACATCAAGCCCGATTCTTTATCCCACGTTTTTGATCGCTCCGAACGCCCGTCCACTCCCGAGTGCATTTTTCCTGAGAGTCTCATTGTCTCCACACTCACATGGGAGGTCGAATCGAGGGTAAGATCAGCCCTAGAAGGGGTAACGCCTCCGCCCGGATGTCCACCGAATCGATTATTTGTGCCAGAGGGTCTACGTTCAGACGTGGTTAAATGGGGTCATTGTTCCAACGTGGCTTGCCATCCAGGGGCTAATCGGACCAACTTTCTGGTTAAGCAACGATTCTGGTGGCCCGCCATGACTCGGGACATTCGGGAGTTTGTTTTGGCTTGCTCAGATTGCGCCATGGGTAAGACTTCCAATCGCCCTCCGGATGGGCTACTCCAACCGCTGTCTGTCCCTTCGAGAACCTGGTCCCACATTGCGCTAGATTTTGTTACCGCCCTCCTGCCCTCCCAGGGCAAGACAGTCGTTTTGACTGTCGTGGACCGGTTCTCGAAGGCGGCTCATTTCATTCCCTTACCTAAATTACCCTCTGCTAAGGAGACAGCGGTGGCTGTCGTAGATCACGTCTTTCGCATTCATGGTCTCCCGATAGACGTGGTTTCGGACAGGGGTCCCCAATTCATATCCAAATTTTGGAGAGAGTTTGAAGTTGAAGTTGAAGTTGAAGTTGAAGTTTATTCGTCATTACACATGTACAAGTACAGTATAACGAAATGAAGTTTGGAGCAAGCCTCCGGGCCGCAGCCGATTATTCAGGCGCCGCCCTACGCTCTCCAGAAATACAAGAATGCAATTTAGCAAGCATTACATAGCAAACACAACAAAACATAAACATAAACATAAACATGACACAGTACACGTGGTCACGTGATGGGATTTTTTGTATGGAGTGGGAGAGGAGATAGATAAACAGGCAGACGGTTGGAGGGGGTGGGATCGGGTAGGTTGTGTATGGTGCGAGTGAGTCTGAGATTGTGTTGTGTGAGAATGTTAGCCATAACTTCAGATGTTTTCGAGTTCAGTTCTATGGTTTGTCCTTGAAGGGAGATAAGGCAGTGCACAGGGAAGATAGCAGACAGCTGCCCGGCTGACCTCCCAACCGAGAGATAGGGACCAAGTGAGGTTCGTTGGGCTAGTTGATTAGGTCAGGCAAATACAATTTATTATTTTTAATCCATTTGATGATCTTGGTAATTTGTCCGGATCATAATCAATCAATCAGATCTGGTCCTCAGCATTCGCGTCCGGTCTGTGCAGTTTCCCTAGACATTACGTCCAGCCTCATGGCCAGACCGGTTACAGTCCGTAAAAGTTCACCGATCTGACCCCCGATAGAGCCCACTCTTCCCTGCGTATCCGCAGTCCGGACTGCGTTGTTACGGTTCAGTTCCTCAATTCCTATCACTTTCTGATCTAATTCCTTCAAACGGTCACACAGAACCCCGAAGCATACTTTAATTTCCACAGACAGCGGCTGGGTGAATTTGCTTGCAGCTGTCTTACCAATCTTCCGATAGGTCAGGGCAATCCCAAAGCCAAAGAATAGGAACCCCGCCATCAATAATCCAATCATGTATAAATCTTCCGCATCCTCCACGGACAGAGCCTCCAGGCACAGGACTTGCCAGTTGTTCCATGCGTCCCTCACGTACCCTGCGGCAAAGGTCCCGTCCGGGCAGGTGGGTTCTCCCGGGGCACCCTTCCTTAGTGAGAAAATCTTGTCGATTGCGCTGATTGACCAGTTAATCAATTCCATTTCAGTATTTTCAAGAGTCCAGCAGAGCAGCAGTCAGAGAAGAGAAGAGACGAAACACTAGACAAAACAAAACAGCGCGAGAGCCAGCAGGGAACAGAGAGAAAAAAAAACACGTCTGCACGGATAGAAGGACAGAAAGGAAGGGTTTTGTAGATTACTGGGAGCGACTGTAAGTCTGTCTTCGGGTTTCCATCCCCAGAGCAATGGTCAGACTGAGCGGGCCAACCAGGATCTTGAAAGAATGTTACGATGTCTGGTTTCCAGAAATCCTTCCTCCCAAGCTCTCTTGGGTTGAGTACGCACATAACTCGTTATCGGTGTCGGCCACGGGTCTTTCGCCATTTGAGTGTAGCATAGGGTTCCAGCCACCTAATTTCCCTAGTCTGGAGTCCGAAGTCGCGGTCCCCTCCGCCCACGCCTTTGTCCAGAGGTGCTGTCGCACATGGAGCAGAGCCCGTGAAGGTTACGGTCCGGAGGAGAGGAGTTGGGTTCCTGCCAGGGACATACTGGATCACTCTCTGATCGATGAGTACAATCGACAGGTAGGTCCTCCTGGGAGCGCCAGGAGGCGCTCTTAGGAGGGGGGGGTACTGTCACGGTTCAGGGGTTCATCGACTCCTCCCCCTTGTTGTGTGGTATTGTGGGGGTGTGGTTACTGATTACCTTCCTCCCGTTCCAGCTGCACATCATTTCCTCTTCCTATTTATCCACCCTTCCCTTCTCTCACGTTGTCGGTTCGTTTGCAGATCGCGCTGTCTTTCGCACGCTGCTGGTTTGCCTTCCTTGGGATTATCCTTCGACGTCGGCGGTGGATTCTGTCCTGTTCCCTGGCCGCTGTGGTCCCTGCGTCACCGCTGCCTGTGCTAGCGCTTCCGCTTCCTGCCCGGCCGCTGTTGGAATCCTAGACTCTTCGGTTCTCTGTTCTGGATTGTTTACTTCCTGTTACTAATAAACTCTATTCTCGCACTTGGATCTAGCATCTTTTCTGGCGAACCGTGACAATTATATTCTATACTTTTATGAATTCTTTTGAGAAACCATGAGAAAAGGGTGAATAAAGACTGTGAGTCAATGTTCAGAAATTATTCGTTATTATTATGTTTTGAACTATGCTGTATAGCTGTATTTAGAGATGTATTTATCGTCAAACTCAAAAATTAGTATATTTTTAATAATTAAAAAAATGCATTATTTTATTTTAAAAAGTTAATAATTGTATTTTATTGACAAAATATTTTAGTTTGTCTTGGATATTTTCTTGATTATATCAGATAACATTTTAAGCTGTCATTTGGTCATGTTACATTGTGCTCCTCACATGTTGCAATGGGGCATGTTGTCACATTTCATTTCCATTCTTTCAGGGTAAATCAAGAAAAAAGTATATACTGTATTAATGAAGCAAAACCACATAATTGTACTAGACGTGTGAAATGAATGTGGGAAAAAATAAACATTCTGAACCCCAAGTGGATTTACACAAACTGAGAAAGTCAAAAAGCGTTAGGTTGTGCCCCGCTCTCCCCTACTCCAGAGTACATTCATACTACATACATTTATATAATGTATTAATATAGACATACTTTTTAATGGTTACAAAGTAATTACTTTTTTACAAAATAAATTTTTTTGCCCTGACACAATTCAACATGCTGAATCAGGTGTACTGCCTCCGACATGTGAAACACACCACAAAAACTAACCCGATAAATGCTCACCAATGACCCGACATTGGCCGATGGACCACCGTCGGCTTGGTGTGTCACAGCCCTTATAGTAAGTCAGTTTTCTCCTTCATTTCAACTACTGCCATGACAGAGCAACAGATTAAAGATAATCTTGATCAGCAAGTCAGTTGAAATGAATTAATTTGTTGATATGTTTATGCTAGCTACCTGAATAACAATTTTAAGTAACTCTTCCAATTCACCCCAAAGGAGTTCAAATGGTTCCCAAACTGTTAATTCCTACACTGTAAAAAGATATTGTTGGTTTAACTTAAAAAGTAAATATAGTAAGTGGTTGCCATAAAATGTTGAGTTCATTGAAATTAAACATTTTAGTTAATACAATGAAGGAAATTGTTTTAATAAACAGAAACTCAAAATTACCCATAAACGAAAAAAAAAAAAAAAAATATATATATATATATATATATATATATATATATATATATATATATATATATATATATATATATATATATATATATATCATAAATCATCAAAATAGCACAATTTGCCTTGTTTCACTGCATTATAACAAATAAAACACAATTATGCAATATGCTTACAAAATCTTTTAATACTATTTGAATAAAGGGTGAAATTCTCAAAAATCATTGTATTCATTGTATTAACTCAAATTTTTAATTTCAATGAACTCAAAATTTTAAGGCAACCAGGTATCTTTTTTATTTTTTTTTTTTTTTATTTTTTTACAGTGTAGAATGTCATTTTATGCAATATCATTAAGATTTGTACTCTAGGAAATAGGTAAAATTAGTTATTAGAAGGGGTGACCACATACTTTTGGCTATATGGTATGGTAACTTTGGATACCAGCATGTCTTGAAATAGCACAAACCCCAACACATAGCCTTACTTTCTCCTTTCCCTATACCATGTTTTTTGTCCTCCTTCCTCCATTCTTAATTGCACATAAATGTCAGAGTCACTGAGTCTCCAGTGTTCTTCTACTAAATTAACCCATGTTCCCCCTACACACACATTATCAGACACACACAATTAGCTCTCTTACGCTGACTCGTTCATTAGTGCAGATAAACACCCAGAATTGGAGTTAAAGTACAAAACACACCTGACAACATTTATTTGAGCATATCATCCTCCCCCTGCCTCTAGTGTGTGTGTGTGTGTGTGTGTGTGTGTGTGTGTGTGTGTGTGTGTGTGTGTGTGTGTGTGTGTGTGTGTGTGTGTGTGTGTGTGTGTGTGTGTGTGTGTGTGTGTGTGTGTGCGCGTGTGTGTTAGAGAGAGGAAGAGAGACTCACTTGGGAAATTAACCCCAATGCATTCACAGTCTCACCTTGTTATTGTTGCTGTTGCTTGCATGACTGTCTTTCTGAACTTAGGTTTCAAAATATTGTCAAATATTGTAATGCATGTTGCGAATAGAGTACCACGGTCCGGTTATGGAAGTAAAAATTCCATTCATTTTCTCCATAGGGAAACTGATTTGTAACGGTTACTTATAAACCTTTAAAGACAGGCCTATATATTTTAATCTGATATATGCTTTTGTTGAAGCCACAAGTCTGTATTATTTAAACGTAAATAATTTACGCTCTCAAACTACTTATATATTCATAACATGGACGTTTTAGTAAAGGAGTGTTGGATCCAAATGCAGTACAACATTAATGTCACTAAATAACAAAAGTAAATCCAGGCAGAGAACAAAATAAATCCAGACAAAGTACAAGATATTCCAGACATGGGAGAAAACAGAAACTAAAACAAAACATAGCACATTAAATATCCATAAAAGACAGCACCAGACCAAGAACAGAAGAAACACTGGGGAATACACAAGGGAACAAGGAACAGGTGTGTGTGATTGGTTGCATTGGTAACAAACAAGGTTAACTAGACCTATAGAAACAAAGAAGGAGAATGTAAACAAGGCAAACAGAGGAACGAGGAGTGAGCTTCCCGAGGAGTCATGAGCAAGGATACACAGCGTTTTTGCACCCTTGAAAGGTACTTTGGGAAGGGGATGTCATTTGTAGGGGCGTTCCAAATGAAAGTGAACAACTGAATCCCTTCACAAAAGGCCCTTCCATAAGTCCGTTAGCGAAGGGAACATATGATGGTCACTTCAAGGAAGTTTATGTTTAATCGTTTATGGTCATGTGACATGGGGTGGCGAATCCTCATGATTCATTTTATACTTAGATATGGCGGGAACGTTGGAGATAATGTATAAACAGAATAATTCAAGTTGTTTTGTTGTGATATATAGATCCATTTTCGTCATGTATTTCATATTAAGGTTAATAACATTTCATAGGTAAGAAATGTGTTTAATGCTTTGTTTAATAACGTATAAAGTTAAGAGCAGATTGGACACACACACACACACTCATAAAAAAAAAAAAAGTTAAAAATTTAATTATAAATGCACATTTCATATTAACAGCAATAACAGGATATTGCTGTTGTCGCTGCCTAGCTTTGTTGTCAACATTCTGCGTGAAGCTAATGAGGAAATTACGCAGTCTTTCATTGCTCCCTTCACCAAGTGCGTTCCAAATGGCTTCATTATGACACACAAGTGCCCTGCTCCCTCCAAAGTCTCCACTTCAAGGGCTCTGCCCTGTGGATTGAGTAGGGCATAGGGATGCTCACTTCCAATTGGAATTTGCCCACAGGTGTATCCTTCCCTCACATCCTAAGGGGGTGGAACTAAGAAGTGAGGAAAGAAAAAAGAGGATGCACAAATAAGAAATGAGAAGTACACAGGAACTAATCACAGGAAGTCAACAACAACACAAGTACACATTTAAGTAGTATGTATATATTAATTATATTAATTTGATTATATGATATATATATATATATATACAAACCAGAGTCCAAAAAAGTTGGGACACTGTACAAATTGTGAATAAAAAAGGAATGCAATAATTTACAAATCTCATAAACTTATATTTTATTCAGAATAGAATATAGATAACATATCAAATGTTGAAAGTGAGACATTTTGAAATGTCATGCCAAATATTGGCTCATTTTGGATTTCATGAGAGCTACACATTCCAAAAAAGTTGGGACAGGTAGCAATAAGAGGCCGGAAAAGTTAAATGTACATATAAGGAACAGCTGGAGGACCAATTTGCAACTTATTAGGTCAATTGGCAACATGATTGGGTATAAAAAGAGCCTCTCAGAGTGGCAGTGTCTCTCAGAAGTCAAGATGGGCAGAGGATCACCAATTCCCCCAATGCTGCGGCCAAAAATAGTGGAACAATATCAGAAAGGAGTTTCTCAGAGAAAAAGTTATCATCATCTACAGTGTGTAATATCATCCAAAGATTCGGAGAATCTGGAACAATCTCTGTGCGTAAGGGTCAAGGCCGGAAAACCATACTGGATGCCTGTGATCTTCGGGCCCTTAGACGGCACTGCATCACATACAGGAATGCTACTGTAATGGAAATCACAACATGGGCTCAGGAATACTTCCAGAAAACATTGTCGGTGAACACAATCCACCGTGCCATTCGCTGTTGCCGGCTAAAACTCTATAGGTCAAAAAAGAAGCCATATCTAAACATGATCCAGAAGCGCAGGCGTTTTCTCTGGGCCAAGTCTCATTTAAAATGGACTGTGGCAAAGTGGAAAACTGTTCTGTGGTCAGACGAATTTGAAGTTCTTTTTGGAAAACTGGGACGCCATGTCATCTGGACTAAAGAGGACAAGGACAACCCAAGTTGTTATCAGCGCTCAGTTCAGAAGCCTGCATCTCTGATGGTATGGGGTTGCATGAGTGCGTGTGGCATGGGCACCTTACACATCTGGAAAGGCACCATCAATGCTGAAAGGTATATCAAAGTTCTAGAACAACATAAGCTCCCATCCAGACGTCGTCTCTTTCAGAGAAGACCTTGCATTTTCCAACATGACAATGCCAGACCACATACTGCATCAATTACAACATCATGGCTGCGTAGAAGAAGGATCCGGGTACTGAAATGGCCAGCCTGCAGTCCAGATCTTTCACCCATAGAAAACATTTGGCGCATCATAAAGAGGAAGATGCGACAAAGAAGACCTAAGAAAGTTGAGCAACTAGAAGCCTGTATTAGACAAGAATGGGACAACATTCCTATTCCTAAATGTGAGCAACTTGTCTCCTCAGTCCCCAGACGTTTTCAGACTGATATAAAAAGAAGAGGGGATGCCACACAGTGGGAAACATGGCCTTGTCCCAACTTTTTTGAGATGTGTTGATGCCATGACATTTTAAATCAACTTATTTTTCACTTAAAATGATACATTTTCTCAATTTAAACATTTGATATGTCATCTATGTTGTATTCTGAATAAAATATTGAAATTTGAAACTTCCACATCATTGCATTCTGTTTTTATTCACAATTTGTACAGTGTCCCAACTTTTTTGGAATCGGGTTTGTGTGTATATATGTGTGTATATATATATATATATATATATATATATATATATATATATATATATATATATATATATATATATATATATATATATATATATATATAAAACCGTTAAATACACAGTCCGATTTTTAAATATGTTTTTGCTTCAAATCAAAATTTGTAGCTGGTTTGGTTTGTTTCATTTCTTATAACTCTTTAATGAATATTTAAAATACCTATGGGAAATATACTTCTGTTGCTCTCTGTACATGTTAATAATCACAAGCTGTTTAAACTGACATGAGGGAATTACACATTGTCTGTACTGCAATCGAGCAAAGTGGCACATGAAAATGACACCAATTTCAGGGTTCACACTTATTTAGACTACTTGCTTAATTTATGTTGTTTGCAGGAAGGAGACATTCTTATTATAGAAAACATTTGACTGCACAAAAATGAACAAATATTTTGGGCAGTTTTCCTCAAAGAGAAAGACTGTAGATTATAATCTTTTAAGTGCACTAGATAGTGTCTCAAAGTTTATCCTTACCACTGTCACAAAACTTGAACTGAATTGAGCTATATGATGACACCACTGTTTTCTGCAGTGCTACTTTATAGACTTCATAATTGACATCAACTGACTCAACACTAGATCTACTTATATAATTTAATTCTGTTTGAATCAATCATTATTTTCCTGTTTATCATTGTTGACTTAAAGCCACAAAACAAAACAAAAAACTGACATTTCTCCTCAACAGAAACTTTAGTGGAGATAAAGTGTGAAAGAAAGAAAGATGCAGGTGGTATCTTGTTGCCTAGGTGATGCTTGGTGCAGTCTGGGGGTTTCTATCCCTTTACACCCTGTTCACAGCTGTGTGTGTGAGAGAACCTGCTGGAAAAGACACACACACACACACACACACACACACACACACACACACACACACACACACACACACACACACACACACACACACACACACACACACACACACACACACACAAACACAGCAATAATGAGCATCTTAGTGAAAGATGGCTCCATAAGCTCTGAGGACTGACAAACACGCTCTCTCTTCTTCTTCTCTGTCACACAGTGGCGTCTCTCTTCTCCAATAGCGTTTCAATACTCTACTGTCACGCCTGCTGTATGGGGACCAGATCTTATTGTGCCGGCTTAAGACGCACACATTGAAAAAGAGGGTTTGTGTCAAAGGGAGAAACAGAGAGAGAGAGAGAGAGAGAGAGAGAGAGAGAGAGAGAGAGAGAGAGAGAGAGAGAGAGAGAGAGAGAGAGAGAGAGAGAGAGAGAGAGAGAGAGAGAGAGAGAGAGAGAGAGAGAGAGAGAGGAGAAAAGAGACCAGCGGGTTCTCTATGATATCATTGCACAGGGAAGAGATGCGTTCCATTGTGATAAACTCTTGGCAGGAATACAATCTGAGATGTAATGCTTTGGGCCGGTCAGGTGTGCGTGTGCCGGCGTGCGCACGCGTGTGTGTGTGCGAGTCAGTCACAATGTTTGTACTGTGGGGGTTTGATGACAGATGGTCAGGCTACTCATAGCTGCTGTGGAACAGACCCGTCTTTGTATCAAAAGAAAGAGAGCGATTGTCATTCTGTAACACTTTCGTATCCATCCATCCATCTATCTCTCCATCCATCAACACTCAAGTCCTCTTTACAAAGTTTGATGGTGATATATAAAGTTTCACCTTCAGTGTGAATTAGAAATATTGGTTTTGAACAATCAAGTTTGCAGACCCAAATCGCGGTTAAGATCTCTTTAACATCTCGGTTGTATCTGTGATGGCAATTTTTTGATAAATGTGTAAAGGTCATTTGACAATGTGAGATGGAATGTGAAGGGTCTTGAAAAAGTGTTAAGAAAGTGATTTAAGGAAGATGAAAATGATGGTACCCCATGGGTTTTAATGATTACTTTTATTTATAATATTTTAATTAATTCCTACTTTATGATTTAAAATATGCGTATGTTGAAATTAGTGATGTTGAAATGTTCTGTGCTTTATGGAGATCATGGAAAACTTTTCTATTCTTAGTGATTAATATGAAAATACTGTGAGCTGCAAGTCAGGTAGGTATGAGTGTATCCAGTCAGAATGTAGAATGCTGTGGAGCACATGCGCGTCTCATGCAACTTGAGTATTTTAACAATCTGCAAGGTTTAAGTGTGTGTGTGTATTTTTCTGGTTGTTTAGTTTCTCTGTGTCTGAATTGACGCCCAGCTGGCCTCTAATAAACCGCAAAGAGTAACTTGGGAGTGGTGTTTTGATGCTGCGCAGCAAAGGAAGTCTAGCACTTTGGAAGTAGTAATGTGATGGCTTCTTGGACAGGATGTGGTCCCTTAGATAGTTAGAGTCAGATAAAATTATTAAAGAACCTTAAGTCAGATAAAGTTATTTTGAAATATGCTATGACATTTCTCATAGACAGCAATGAGATTGACTGGAGACAACTGCTTAAGTCTCTTTAGAAAAAGACCCCAGTAATGTCTCGTGTCTTGACTAGGGTTTCAGAAGATACACTCAAAAGTTGGTACGATTTTTTTATTATATATTTTGGAAAAAGTCTGCTCATCAAGGCTGTATTTATTTGACCACTAGGGACAGAACAGTAATATTACAGTACAGTATAGTATTATTATAATATATATATATATATATATATATATATATATATATATATATATATATATATATATATATATATATATATATATATATATATATATTATTTTTTATTTATTATTTTTTTTTTTATGTAAATAATTCTTATGATGGCAAAGCTGAATTTTCAGCAGCTATTACTCCCGTCTTCGGTTTTAACATGAGAAATCATTTTAATATGCTAATCTGGTGCTCAAGAAATATTTCTTACTATTAGCAATATTTGCTGCTTAATATTTTTGCGGAGCTGTAATACATTCTGGGCACTGATTACTTTGGTACCTCAGGGATCAGTTCTTGGACCCTTCCTCTTCTCCATATACACTACATCACTGGGAGCCAGAGGCACTAGTTTTTCCTACCATTGCTATGCTGATGACACACAACTCTACTTTTCATTTCAACCAGATGATCCCACATAGCAGCACAGATCTCAGACATGCCTGGCAGACATCTCAGCATGGATGAAAGAACATCACCTGCAACAGAACCTAGCTAAGATAGACTTTTTATCTTCCCAGCCTCTCTTTCAGTACATCACCAGTTTACAGTCCGGCTAGGTTCATCAACGACAATCCCATTTAGTTCTCTCTTTACAGTTTACATCCCCTCCAGAAGCCTATGGTCGGTAAGTGGGCAGCACGTTGGTGTTCCATCACAGAGAGGCTTCAAATTACTCACAAGGACGCTCACTGTTCCTGGCTGGTGGAATGATCTTCCCAACCCCATCCAGATATTCAAATAAAACGAATCTCTTATATATATATATATATATATATATATATATATATATATATATATATATATATATATATATATATATATATATATATAATAAAAACTAATCTCTTCCGTGAGCATTTAACAAAAAAAAAAAAAAAAAAAAATGCTTCTATGCTTTCATTGTTCCTTTGTCTATGTTCTCATTATTCCTTATTCCCTCCTGTTCTAGCTTATACTATATTGAACGATGACTGAAACTTTGTATTGCTGGCACTTCTCGTGTTTATTGCCTTCTTAAGATGAATCGCTTGTTGTATTCCTCAACTGTAAGTCGCTTTGGATAAGCGTCTGCTAAATAAATAAATAAATATTTTTTGATAAGTGGAATTTAAATAGAGAGTTCAAAAACATTTATTTCCCCTTTTATAAATTGAATACATTCTTGCTGAATAAAAGCATTAAAATTTTACTTACTCCAAGCTTTTAAACAGTAGTGTATCTCAACATTATATATATATTTTTGCTTGGATTTTCCAAGACACGAAAATCTACTTTTAAATATAATTCTTAATGTTGAGGTATATATGAGCTGTGATACACAGATCAGGCATAACATAATGACCACCTTCCTAATATTGTCTTGGTCTTTCTTTTGCTGCCAAAACAGCCCTGACCCGTTGAGGCATGGACTCCACTAGACCCCTGAAGGTGTGCTGTGGTATCTGGGACTAAGATGCTAGCAGCAGATGCTCGATTGGATTGAGATCTGGGGGATTTGGAGGCCAAGTCAACACCTCAAAGTCATTGTTGTGCTCCTAAATCCATTCCTGAACCATTTTTGCTTTGTGGAAGGGCGCAATCCTGCTGAAAAAGGGGCCACAGCCAGCAGGGAATGGCGTTTCCATGAAAGGGTATAAATGGTCTGCAACAATGCTTAGGTAGGTGGTATGTGTCATAGTAACAACCACATGGATGGCAGGACCCAAGGTTTCCCAGCAGAACATTGCCCAAATCATCACACTGCCTCCGCCAGCTTGCCTTCTTCCCCATAGTGCATCCTGGTGCCATGTGTTCCCCAGGTAAGTGTATTCACATACGCACCCGGCCATCCACATGATGTAAAAGAAAACGTGATTCATCAGACCAGGCCACCTTCTTCCATTGCTCTGTGGTCCAGTTGTGATGCTCACTTGCCCACTGTTGGCACTTATGGCGGTGGACATGTTGCCTTAAGCATAAAGTGAATGTTTTCAGCTTTTGATCATCCATGTAACGACAAACACTATTAAGAGTTAAGAATCAAGCATATGTAAACTTTTGAACTGGATGTTTTGTGTACATTCAGAAAAATAAATAAATATATCCCACCCACTAACAATTGCCTTGATGAAGAGATAATCAGTGTTATTCACCTGTCAGTGGTCATAATGTTATGCCTGATCGATGTATGTATGTATGTATATATATATATATATATATATATATATATATATATATATATATATATATATATATATATATATAGACATAACACATTTTAATAATTCAAAGATAATCAGTTTAAAATCAAACAAACCCTGCGTTGTGCTGAAACGTTTCCTCCCTCACTTTGTAATATTTAGTGTTTGCGTGTGTTTCACACCTGTGTGAGACTCACGCTGTGCTACAAGCCTCCCTGTCCAGAGACACCACGGCAGTAAACAAGCATCAATGTCCCTCAGCAGGAGAGGACAAACTCAGAGAGAAGGTGAGAAAGGGAGGGCAGAGATTCATTTTAGACAGCGATATGTTAAACTAATACATTATGGAATTGAGAAATAAAGATAGATGCTTGGCTACTTATCTTGTCTTAAGTCTTTCACCCGAATATGTTTATGCATTTACATTAGCCTAATATGCTTACACTGAAAGACTTGCAGGCAAGCATTCCTGGCAGTTTCCTTTGAGGTGGGACTACTTTTCTACATGGATGACAATCATGTAATTCCTCTGGGTGGAGGTTCCCAATTCACAACAGTATATCTTGCATAGATATCAAAATTAGCATTAATAGGGCACAAATCAAAGTACATATTTATGGTAGATTTTCAAGTGTGCATCCTTTTTGGATTAATATTGACCACAAAAAGTTTCTCAACTTATTCAGATACAGAAAACCGTTCATGAAAATGAACATAGCTTTTAAAATCATACTTTTTAATCATTCGTGGTCATTTGTATGGTAATTCATTCAATGTTTTCAATGTTCATTAGATTAATTCAATTCATTCAATATATGACATGGTGGTATGTGGTTTTAAGACACAATTTGTGTCCCAATACTTGCATACATCCTAATAAATACTCAAATTCATTAAATGTTTATTTGCATTGCATTATTCCATTTTTTTTTATTATTACTATTATTAATATTATTATTATTTTATTTTTATTTTTTTAAAAGGTATATACTGTAAATAACTATATGAATAACTGTAATATTCCTAGTTATGCATCAGCAAGACAAAAATAAGAGACAAAAGTATGGAGTTAAAACAGGACATATTTTCTCTTTTTCTTATCATCACCCTGTCTCTTTTCTGCATTTAGAGTTCAAACTGGCAGCATCTCTCTCTCGCTCTCTCTCTCTCTCTCTCTCTCTGGTTTTGGGTTAACTCCAACTCTCTGACGCTGTCTGACAGTATGCAAATATATGCAAACGAGGCTCCAGTCAAGCCAAGCAGCACCTGCGGACCTGACCAGTCGAGACCAGTAGTGACCTGTGCGTGTGTGTTTATGTGTGTGTGTGTGTGTGTGTGTGTGTGTGTGTGTGTGTGTGTGTATGTGACCGTGCCCTTCCAACAGAGGGCTTTTTTTTTTAAAAATTTCACCACCCACTTTTCTCATTGCCCTCCGTAAGCATAAGGACATTTGTACACAGGCTGAATGAAATGACTTTATAATCAGCACAAGATATGTACAAAATAATAAAATCATCTGGAATTGAACTCTATTGAACTGAGACAAACGAAAGTTGACTTCATCATCAATAGCTGGGTCCTCATATTTGTATATATTCTTTGGGATATTACATCTAAATGTTAGATGGAAACAGCAAGATGTGAATAGAACGTGTACTTGTTTCGAAACACAGAGATGTGAATAGAACGGGTAGTTATTTGTATCTTTTTTTATTATTTTTTATTCAGTAAGTAGTAAGTACACATATAGAATCAAAATTCCTACATTCTTTAAACTTTCCAGAAGTGAAACAGAAGTTGGTAACCCTCACCCCATATATATATATATATATATATATATATATATATATATATATATATATATATATATATATATATATATATATATATATAAAAATTGTTTTAAAATCAATAGTTTTTTTTTTTTTTTACATTACTTGTGATCATTGATTAATGATACTTCCATGTATATTAAATGTTTGTAAACTGCCATTTGTTAAGTAGTAACTAATTTCTACACCTGCAGACTTCGGCCCGTTTATGAATTCTGCAGAGCGGTGCGCTTTGATCCTGCCTGCTGGTTTTGGCATTCCAGCAAGCTGGAGAGGAGAGAATCTGACCCCTCTCCTCCCTCTCTCCTCATCTTTCTTTCCTTCCCTCCACTGTCCTTGTGCCGATGTGTCTTTAGGTTTGTGCTGGTCAGCACAACGTCTGTCCACCGTCTGGCTGAGTTCTGCTGTCAGTACAGTTCCAGAGGGTGTGTGTGTGTGTGTGTGTGTGTGTGTGTGTGTGTGTGTGTGTGTGTGTGTGTGTGTGTGTGTGTGTGTGTGTGTGTGTGTGTGTGTGTGTGTGTGTGTGTGTGTGTGCGCGCTGACGCCTGGCATGGATGTCAGTGTTTCCCAAATGAGGAGAGGTGTGCATGTTTGGTTGAGGTGGTAGGGTGGGGAAAAGCTGGGGTAAGGTGGCTCAAGTCCAGACCTTGTCTATAAATGACACAAATCCTCATGTCTCTCTTCCACACACACACACACACACACACACACACACACACACACACACACACACACACACACACACACACACACACACACACACACACACACACACACACACACACACACACACACACACACACACACACACACACACACACACACACAAAGCGTTTGCCCTTCTCTGTCTCTGATCAGTGGCAGAGTGCACAGGGGAGAAGGAAGAGGGCATGACAGCATCACTCACACTGTGCGAAAAGCACATGTTTAGCACACACACACACACACACACTATGAAAGACTACCGTGGTGGGTTTCTCTGGCTCGTACCAAATACAATGAGAAATGTGCTTTCAAAAGCATGTCATTGTGGATCAGTTAATTGTAATTACCATGCTATAAAATGGACCATGCTGTAATCATGAAAGGACTCATTTCAAATTGAACATTTCACAATACATTCGATTAAATTATGAAACAATAGATACAGTTCACAATTAAGACAAAGTTTTTAAGCATTGGGACACTTTCTGGTTGTCAAATGTCCGTAGGTAATGTACTGAACTATATCAGCGGACACCTGTGTGAACATCTACTTAAATTCCCATGACACATGTTGGTTAAATTCAGAGAATTCAGAAAAACATGTCTAGCATCATTTGTTTGCTGATGCCAGTTGGCCTGATATTTTGTAACTGTTGCAATGGCATTCAAGTGTGACTTAATTATCTCAATACTTTTCATTGTCAGTATGTGCGTATGTGCCTATATGCAGATTTGCATTTAATAATTGTCTCTATTAGTTTTCATAAAATATGTTACAGTAAGATTCACACTTTAAGGTTACACTTTACAATAAGGTTCTACATTTTAACAGTTTGCAGAAAAGGAACATGAACTAACAATAAACAATACTTTTACTGCATTTATTAATCTGCATTAAGTTAATTTCTGTGTATACTAATACATTTAAAACTAAAAGCTAAAAACTAAAAACTAACACCTTACAAGCTTAACACTAAAAGCTGATGTTAAATGATAGTTAATTCATTATGAACAGTCCAAAGTAGTATGTTTTTAAATGAACATTAACCAAGATTTTATTAAATTCTGCAAAATATAATTTTCATTATTACTGCACGAAACCTAATACATGTTAATGTTGTAAAGTGTAACTATATGTTCAATTTTGTATTATAATATGACCAACCCAATTTAAAGTTTAAACCATGCTTTCACAAAAATATTCAGATATTTGTAGTGAAATTCAATTGAATGAATGTACATGAAATATGTTTTAGAAGGCATCACTCTGCACATGTGATTAATAAGCTACACACACACACACACACACACACACACACACACACACACACACACACACACACACACACACACAGAGAGAGAGAGAGAGAGAGAGAGAGAGAGAGAGAGAGAGAGAGAGAGAGAGAGAGAGAGAGAGAGAGAGAGAGAGAATTTACTGAGCACTTTTATTTTGTCTTTTGTCTGAATAGATATGCCTGTGAGCCTCTCGTGGGGAAGTATAACTGCACTTAGAATCATCTGGAAAGCACTTTGACTCAAATGAGGTAGATATTTATGGTGCTTGCTTAGCTGTTAGAGCTAAGGAGCACATTTTGAAGAAAAGAAACAATACATTTTACATAATCTTTCCACTCATTTATATAGTTTAGTTTAGTTTAGTTTAGTTTAGTTTAGTTTAGTTTAGTTTAGTTTAGTTTAGTTTAGTTTAACTAAATCATTTTTATTGCCTGTCAACAGTTTCATAGTTGTTTGCAGAGAATTTTAAAAAACACCTTTCCAGGAAATATTTCACTGCACTTTAACGCCATTTAATGAATTTTTATATCAATAGCACAATTTCACCAAAACTTACCATGGTAATAGTAGTTATGGGCAACATACCACAGTTACTACAGTTGTTTTTTCACCATACTTTACAATAGAGATTAATTTAAAATATGATGTCTAAAATATAAATACTGATGGAATTTGATGTAACATTTTTGTTTATAGGGTATTCACTCCTAAAAAGCATTATGTTATTTTCTTTACCGCCTCTGTCTCTATCACTCTGTGAAATATCTAGTCAAGCAGCACTAACAGTGAAAAACTAACCCGTCTAGTGGAGCACAAAGAGCATCTCACACACACTGTGTGTGTCTATACACACACACAGACTCCCCACGCTGTGGCGGCGGGTTGACAAGCCCGTCTGCCAAACAACTCAATTAAGCAGAAAAGAGGAGGAAAAAGAAAGAGAAGGAACAGAGAAGAGAGGGAAAGGGAGAGAAAGAGAAAAGCCTGTTCCCTGTCAGCTGCGCGGCCGCCTCTGCGGGGCAAGAAGGGCAGGAACACGTCGGAGATAAAGAAGTGAAGAGAAGAAAAAAGGGAGGGTGTGAAAAGAGAAAGCTCTGTGATGTGTTAACTGGCATTCTGGACCCCAGGGCAGTGCTGGGGCACAGGTCAAACTAAGAGCCACTGGGTCATTGCCACGCCGACAGGGACACCCGGCCCAAACAGTGTGTCTGTGTGTGTGAGAGAGTGATTGTGAGTATGGGTATGTTTGCTCTTCTCTTCAGTCTGGAGAGAACTCTCTGGCCCAAGAGTGCAAGTGAGTGTGTATTTATATTGCACTTCACAGACTCTTATGAGAACTGAAACATGACTACATCTTCCTCCGAATGCAAAAATGCCCCTTAGAACTTAATTCTTAGCACTAAGGAATTTAAATGCTTTCTATAACTGGGCTAATAGCTTTCTATATTCTATATATGTTGGCACAAACAATAAAAATAAAGACACAATAATATAATAAAAGATTAATAAAGACACAAAGTATTCAGACACTTTCTGGTTGAAAAATGCTCTGTTAATGTACAGAGCATCATCTGTGGTTACTCCACTACTGAATAAAAATACCGGTTACCGGTTTCACCACTAAAATAAACGATTAGTTAGTTAAAAATAATTACAGAAACCGGCAATGAAATTAAGTCAGTTCTCAGAAAATGCTTAGCAGCATTTGTTTGTAGATGCCACTTTGTTTTATATTTTGTTAGGTAATGCAATGAAATTATTACAATTTATATTTAAGTGTCCAAATACTTTTCTTGTGGCAACTGTATTTAATGCCACTATAATTTTGTAGCATAGGAGAAACCAGAATTAACAGGCATAAACTGAATGAAAATTACTTTTCTGGTTGATAATGATTCAGATTTATTTGGCAAGACATCTCTTTTCTAATGTCTGTGTGAGTGTGTTTGACTGTTAGGGTCTGGTTTGTTCCCATGCCACACCACCCTGAAGCACTCACAGTCTTCAGGGGCATAAGGGTAATGAGACGCTGTTATGGAAGCCAATAAAACTGTGTGTGTGTGACAGAGAGAGGGTGTGAGAGGATCGGCGGGTTAATGGCACAGGTCATTACTGGGCCCAGTAAAGTGTGTGTACTGGGCTGATCTGGCCTGGAGAACAGTAGGCAGGAATTTGGGGTGGAGGGATGAAGGAATACAGGAGGTTTAATGCTCAAGGAGATAAATAAGAGGGGTGGGAAGAAGAGAGGGGTCCCCTGTTACACCCCTCCCTCCCACTCTCTCTTTCATTCACATGTTCCAATTTATGGCTCAGCATTTCCTATCTCTAAGACTCCCCACGTTGAGAAGAGAGAGAGAGAGGGAGAGAAAGCAGAAGACATGATTTTGAAAAAAGTTCTCACAATACTCTGAAAAGCACACAAAAGTTTATTTAAATTACTTTTGTGGGTGAAAATTAATCAAAGTCAGCTTAATATTTTTTAATAAATTATTTAATTTGAAATAATAATTAAATTAATTAGATATTTTTTAATAATTTTTCTCTTACTTGATAAAACATGTTTTACAGTGCAGGATTGAAAAAGATTTTTTTTTAAATTCTGGGGAAAAAATGTGAGTGCGCTAAAATGTTCTGGATGGTTACTAGGGTGTTGCTATGAGGATTCTAGTGCCCAATGTGGTTGCTAGGGTGTTGCTAGGTAGTTAATACTAGTTGCTAGGGTTTTGGGTGGTTGCTATGTGATTGCGGGTGTGTTCTGGGTCTAATCGCCCTAGTCTAATCGCTTAGACAATAATCACACACCTCTCCTCAGCTGCAACATTTAAGGCATCATTCAAGTTCAGAATACAAATTGCGCTTCTGAGTTACACATTAAAGTTTAAGAATGAGCAATAGTAATAGTGGTGCTTACCAGCTAATAATATAATTGCGCAGTGAAAAAAGAAAACATGCACCAGAAAAGTAATGTTAGAAAATGTATCAGTTTCCATCTATGTGTGTGGTGTGTTTTGTGTTGGTGTGTGTGTGATATATCGATGACTCTCTAACCCTTCATAAGTCACAAAGAGGTTGGTGTTTTTTTGGCCGGGTTGCTGGAATAAAGAACCTGAAGAGGAGAGAAATAAATCCTGGGACATGTGCAGAGGCTCTGAAAGGAGGAGTGGAGATCTTCTCACACTCATCTTTTCACCCATAGCTAAGGATGGATGGCCCTCAATCAGTCTTAAACTTGCCCTGACTCGGACACTAACACATTTGCATGTTTACCTAGCTAGGCTTCTATTGTTATTCAATAAAGCAAATAAATATACATTTTTAAAATATAAAAATACATTTTGCTTTAATTATTTTACTATTTATTAACAATGTCCTTTGAGGACTTCCCCCCCAAAAAAGAGATTTTGCCTGATTTTAAAATAAAAAAACTGATTTAAAGCAAAACATGATTTTGCCAATTTTGAGATTGCAAACACTGAAGAGCACTTAATTTCCCATCACAATTAGATTTGAACATGTTTCACTTTATTTTTGAGGACATTTTTGCCATTATGGACTTTCTATCAAAACTTGTACACACATTCTTATACACACTTCGTTGACTGGCTTTTACAAACATTTCCTCTCATTAAATACGAAACAAACCGTTCGATTCGCCTGAGATTTTGTGAATTCTCTTCAACACACACAGACACTCACACAGTGGTTGGTTGGGCCATATATCAGTGAAGTATACAAGGACACATTGGCATTTAGTGGCGAACAATAGGACACCCCGTTCTACTTTCTATTCTTTTGTCTCATTTTGTTTTGGCTGGATTTAGCTGCACTGATGAGCTGAAGAATGAACACAAAGAGAGAGCAGACCCCTACATCCTTCTCACAATACGCCTACCATCATCAGAGAGAAAGTTATCACCTCAGGAGAGTGCGACAGGAGAAGATGGCTTTAAGAAAAGCACTGAAGTGAGGTGAAATTAGTGAGGTAATCTCTTCAAGTTGTCAGCGGACATAAGGCAGCTATATGTAAATGTAAGAGGTGGCAAGTTAAAGTGAGTGTGTGCGTCCTCGCAAAGAGAAGGGCTTTAAGTCGGAGGGTCTTACTTTGATCTTTCCCACTTCTCTGTCCCACCTCTCCCCCCTCTGTACTTCTTTTTCTTTTTTTACCTCCTTGTAAGAAAATCAAGGCCTATTAACCCTAATCTCACTTAATGGCATATACCTCTCCTTTTGTCCTGGGCGATGGGCAACAGACTCTTTCCATTCAGCCTCTCACCCTCTTTCACGCGCCTGGCCGGACTAATCCCCTTTTGCTTCAGGGCCGATTATTCCTTGTATTTTATCATTATTCTTATGATTATAATCTGCATTCTCATTCATGCACCCCTATCCACAAGATGGAATTGCTTTTCCCCCTCTTTCATGGCTTTCACCGTGCCCCGACATTGAAAGAATTGCTTTTTTTTTTCAACTGCCCAGCCTTCGGAGGGGTGTATGTCAGAGTTTGGGTGCAGGAGAGGGTGTTGTTTGTAATTTAGGTAAGTGAACTCCTTTGGTGGAAACACATTTTCTGGCCGTTTGAATATGTTGTTCACAGAGAGTAATGAATAGCGCCACACTGGCCCGTGTAAACGCATTTACCTCGACAAGCAGAAAACGAGGGAGTGGATTATAGACGGTGAGGTTGGAGAAAGAGTGTGGGCTAATTATTATGGGGCTGCCTGGTTTGATGTGAGGTTTGTTTGGGGAGTTGAATGGGGTGGGTTCAGGCAAGGCTGGGGTGAAAGAAAGGCTCCATCCTTGTGCTGCAAAAGGGGTGCACAATTAATTATATCAATCCGTTAGGATGCAGCCGGGCACACACGCATGCACAAGCTTATGCTGACAGAGAACAAGATGAAACAACAGGAAATTAGCTAAGAGATGAACTTTTGCACTAGTTTCAAACAACAGGCGCACACACACTGTTTCAGTAGACTATTACTAGTTTAATTCTAAGCAAACACAAAGGAGAGAACAACACAATGTGGGAGACAGTTAAGGCTAGGTAACACTTTACAAAAAGGTTCAGTTTGTTTGCATATTTGCACGTTCAAGTTTAGCCACTCAAAGTGTTAAAATGTAGAAATTAACATTAATCAAGACTGATGAATGCTGTAAAAGTATTGCTCAAGGTTTGTTTATGAACATTTTGTCATTTACTCACCATCATGTTGTTCCAAACCTGTGACTTTTCTTCTTCTTCTGTGGAACAAAAAAACAAAACAAAAAAACAAGATATTTTGATTCATCTTTTGTGTTCCACAAAAGAAAGTCAAACAGGTTCAAAAAAACACCATGATGTCATTAGGTAAACTATTCCTAAGGTTAACAAATGGGAGGTTATTGTAAAGTTTTACAGAAAAAAAAAAAAAAAAAAAAAAAAAAATTCTATAACCAGACACCTCACCCTCCACAGACATTAAAAAACTGCATGTTGTTGTATTGTTCTTTTTTAGTCTTTCTCCAAGGCATGTTGGAATTACTTTGGGAAACGTGTGGCAGGATTAACATGCACCACCCGTGGGGTCCGGCACACCCCACACTGGCACACAGGGCTCTCCGTCATGCTGCTTGACCCCCAAGCCAAGGGTTCGTCCTGGGCACCCTGAGGCAGGAGAGGGCACTTTGCCACACCCAGTTGCTGCTCAGGGGAGGAAAGCAAAAGCTGTCCCGGTCCGGTGAGAAATGGCCACCCTCCTGTCAGCAGCAGACGTGGTACAGTCCCGCTGACACCCATCCCAATGCTGACCTCGCCCAGCAGGCGCCTCATCTCCTGCAAGGAAGACCCCAGGAGCAAGATGTAGTTACGGGCCAGCACCAGCGTGGAGATTTTGGACAGGCGCCGTCCGGTTGGAGGGGCTCCAGTAGGGAGGTAAGGGTGTTGCAGTGCTCCCCCTACACCAGTGGGAGAAGAAGAGTAGGGCACCATGACCTCCCGTAAAGCATCCATGGCCACATTTAGGTCCTGCATTCTTTTCCTCTCACGGCTGTTGATCTTTCTCCGCAGCTCCTGTTGCTCCTCCGCACTAAGCTCACGAGGGGGTTTCGAAGATCTGAGAGGCCCTTGGAGACCCCCAGCATTGGAGGCTGGTCCTCCTGCTCCTGCTACCCGTACCATTCTTGGCATGAGTTGCTGCAGAGAGCCCTCACCCTGCTCTCTGCACCTAAAACTAGGCACAGCCTGCATTCTGAAGAAGATATTGAGAAAACATGAGTAAAACAACTGAATCAAATTGAGGATTTATGTATTAAAAGTTATAGTTAACTTAACATGTTTAAAAGTTCAGTCATTATTTATTCACCCTCATGTCGTTCCAATCATGTATGACATTTCTTCTGAAGAATGTTTCAACCTTTTTGTCCAACGAATTAAAGTCAATGGGCCCCAAAACAATACTGGACTCCTTTGTTGACAAAAAAAAAAAAAAAAAAAAAAAAACCACTAGGACTTTTTAAAAATATATTATTTTTTGTTCCACAGAAGAAAGACAGTCATACAGGTTTGGAATGATATACGGGTGAGTGAATGATGACAACATTTATAAAGTTCAGTTGTCATGTTGCTCAGTCTTTCTAGAAGGCAAAGTCTTTACCTTCAAGCTCTTGATCCACACACTCCAGATCTTCTTCCAGGGATCCCTAAAATAATAAAAGCAGTTCACTTCTTCAAGTCCATATTCTAGTCATGAGTTAATCTTCCTAAAAACAATAAATGTAAAGTTAGATGGTTTGCTCTCTTGTCCACGTACTGTAGTTGTCCTTTATAGAGACATTTAAACTGTGGCTAACTAACACACTCCCTAACCATTGGAAGAATATGAGAGAAGTACTGCTGTAATGAGCTAATGAGTTACTCTTTCACTCACTCTCTCTCTTTCTGTTCCTGACGCCCCCTCATCTGCCCTCCATGCTAATGATTTGATCATCATTTCCAATGGTTAAAAACCCTGATCATGAGCACATGCCCCATGTTTGTTGAATGGCATCTGAAGATGTCTTCATCTCAATGCAATACTGTGATATTTTCTTGCATTGTGACATTGATTTTCAGCTACTGAATGAGGAAGCAAATGAACAAATGGGCCAACAAACAGAAGGCCTAATGATTCTCGTCACAGGTGGCACACCGGACATACCCAGGGCAAGACTGATTGTAAAACATATAAGCGGCGTAATTGTCTCTCTTACCAAACTATTGACACACTTTCATTTAGCCTCCCTCTAAATGTGAGAGGAAGGAAGAGACATAAACAGAAAGCATGTTGTTCACGTTGAGAGCGGGAGGTGAGAACATAGAATCTCCTGTTTGTCTCGCAGGGGTGAGAGGAGGGTAAGAAGGTTGCGGCACCCGGTCCCGGTGAATGGTATCATGGCATCCATGCGCACATACTCGTAGGCTCAGACAGGAAAGAGAATTTAAAGAGCAATCGCAACGCCAGGCACCTGCAGGGCAACAGAACACAACCTGCCAGTGTGTTGGTGTGTGTGGAAGTGTGTGTGCTTCTAGCTGACCTATAAAAGACAGCCTGTGATGGATTAGAGCTGGGATGTTCGTCAGCTGTATGTTTGTGAACGTGTGTATGAAAAGAAACGGCGACCGAAAGAGGGAGGGCAAGAAGAGAGGGCCGAAAAGGACACCTGCTCTGACACAGAGACAGAGAGAAGAGATGAAAAAGAGAGGGAAAGAAAGAACCTGGTGTCCACCCGCAACACCACCCCCCTCCCGCTCACTCCGTCCTTCCTTCCAGCTTGTGGGGGGTTGAATGGGGTGGCGCGTTGCCGGGGGGCTCACATCCGTATCCCCTGCCCCCAGCACCCATTGCCTCCGTGGGTTTCATAGTGAGGCTGGAGCGGGTCAGGGACCGGTGGAGCCAGACAGTGGGGGAGATGAGGGCTGTCTTTGTCGGGGTCAGAGTGTTCTCCGTCTGGGCCAAGCCGGCAAGCTTGGGCTGGGTCTCTGGAGCTGCACCTGGGGGTTCAATCAGCTCATTCACACCAAGCCTGTTTCCTGTAGTTAGCAGTAAAACGCCTGGCTGAGGTGGTATTCACTTGGCACTACTGGGGTTCCCATCACACACACACACACACACACAGTTTTTCAACTGCCCTCATGCAAATTAAAATGGAAAGCAAATGTTTTTTTTTTTTTCATTCTAATATCTCTATATCACAAGTATGGATTGCTGTAGATTACCACTGTAAACCACAAATAGTTTTTCTGCTTTTACATACACACACACACACACACACACACACACACACACACACACACACACACACATATATATATACATACTGTAATATATATACATATATAAATATATATATATATATATATATATATATATATATATATATATATATATATATATATATATATATATATATATATATAAAACGAGTGGTATAGGGAATGGTGGAACCAGGCATCGGGGTCAGAGTGTTCTCAGTCTGGGGGCTAAGCCGGTGAGCTTGAGCTGGGTCTCTGGAGCTGCTTATATATAAAATACATATATACACACACACACTCACCGGCCACTTTATTAGGTACATCTTGCTTTTGCCTTCAGAACTGTCTTAATTCTTCAGGCATAGCTTCAACAAGGTGTTCGGAAGAGATTTTGGTCTGCATTGACATGATAGCATCACGCAGTTGCAGCAAATTTGTCGGCTGTACATCCATGATGTGAATCTCCTGTTCCATCACATCCCAAAGCTTCTATGTTGGATTGAGATCTGCACTGTGGAGGCCATTCAAGTATAGTGAACTAATTGTCATGTTCAAGAAACCAGTTTGAGCTTTGTGACATGGTGTGTTATACTGCTGGAATTAGCCATCAGAAGATGAGTACACTGTGTTCATAAACAGATGGACATGGTCAGTAACAGTACTCAGGTGTTTAAATGATTATATATATGATATATGAAATGATTTAATATATATATATACACACACACCTTTATTACCTAGCCCTAATTCATATTAAAAAAATTGATAAAACCTTTACTACATATGAATCGTTACAATGGTGTTAAATTCTTTTTAATTATCGATTCATTATTTACCCTCTATGGTATGCAATATGATTTCAATGAGGAAAAAATATCATATCTATCTTCATCCTCATCTCGTAGTACAATTTCATTGATTAGTATTTGAGTTCTTCTCTCCTGAGATAGGTTTTTATTAAAAATAAACTAAAATATACTATGTACCATAAAATGTTGTAAATTCCTTTCCTTAAACATACAGATACCCTCTGAAGTTTGAGGGTACATATGAGCTACAGTCCTATTGACTTCACTTTCTTTGTATGGAACAGAGATGGCAGGACAATTCTGAACATTCTGCCCTTTATGTTTTACAGAACAGGTGAGTAAATTGGTAAGTAAATGACAGATATTTAATTTTGGTGTGACCCAATCATTTAAATTGTAAATAACTCTGAATACTCATTCAATCTTTAGGACTTTCTGTAATTCATTTCCAAGTTTCCATGTTATCAGCATTTAATTTTGTAAAAAATTCCACAATCCATTTCCTTATTTCTTGTGTTTATGTGAAGGGAAACAAGGATCGGGCAGCACAAAGGCAAGATAGGAGCCCAAGAACAAATCTGTGCACCAGCAGAAACATCACAATACCCCTGTGAAAGACACCTGCGCTTAATTGCCCAGAAACAAAAACACAAACAACAAGGAAACATTGGGCATAAAAGAAGTTGGACTACCTGTGCTAACTTTGACAGCTTGTACTGCTAACTGTTTTTCGTGATGTGGAAGGTCACAACACAAGCTGATGCAAAAAATCAGCAACATTGAAACGGAGAAGGTCTGCTTCCATATTCATTACCAGACCATGGACGCCGAGAAACGTCTGCTAAATGCCGAGCGTGATATTTCAACCGCCGGCTGGCCAGCCCTTCGCCAGCTTGTGTCCGTACTGCACGTACTGCGGAGCTGTCTCGCACACCAACAAACCTGCATAAAGAAAAGTTCTAATGAGAAATTAACAGATGTCACAACTTTATTCTCTCTTTCTCTCCCCTGGAGGGAAGCAGGTGTGGAGGGCGAGACTGAAGGGCCTCAACCTCCTTCAGACGATTCACGTTCTCCACAAAGTAGCTTCTAAAAGTGAGTGTGTATCTGGTGGAGATGCTGTAAAACAGTTGACATGGGGGAGGTGAGCTGTCTAGAGCTTCAGAGCACTGCGAACCCTGCTTGACGTGTTGCTCTGGGCCGGCGGCCATGGATATGAGAAGATTACAAGCTGTTAATAGGGCGGAACCAATGAGCTGAAGGCTGGGTATTGTGACTCCCAGCATGCTCTGGGAAAGGTTGGCCTGGACAGAACGGTTGGCTTCTCAGATGGATGAAGCCAGGCGAGGAGTCACCCCATGGGCCTTTTGTCAAGTTGCCCGAAGAACAGTTGACACTGTTTCAAAATCATACACAGTCACTGACGTCCAGAGAGTGTTGGGATCGTTCTTTAAACACACGCTCTGAAGCGGTCCTGCTGAGGACACACTGATTATAGCTGTCACGGGCTACTCAGTGCCAGCTGCCGTGTGTGTCACATTTCACTAATAAGAGCACTCTCTCTGACACGTCACATTGAACATATGCATTGCAGAACGCCGTGCCAAAAGGCTTCATGCAACAAAAAAAAGTAAACCTTTTGTGAGGCAGATTTCCATTTCATGGTTTTTAAAGTTTTTATTTGTTTAAAGTAAATGCAAAGACCGTTGAGTTTGTCACTTTGCTTCATCATTCACTTCTTTTCTATTGATTTTGACATGTAAATTGAGGGGTGAGGTAACAATTTCTAGATCAGCTCCCACCCCAAGTCCTTTCTGAGCTTTCTACTGTATCTTCAATCCACCATTATAGCTGTGTGTTGCAAAGCTTCTATATAGTTCATACTCAGGCATTATTAGTTTCTGTGCTTTACAGATGTACAAAATTCTGAATTGAAGAATTGGCACCTTTTCAGTTCATGAGTGTTCATGTGAATTGAATTGGCCAGGGCTTTAGACTTTGAGGGGTCCCTCCGAATAATCACATATGCCCTAATTGTCTCCCCAATATTTGATCTTTCTGAAGCTGCTCTTCTACACTTCAGCACACTCTTCTACACTTTTTAGGATGGTCTTCATCTGCATTAGTCTAACAGCACTCAACAAAATGATTGAGATTGAGAAGGTGGGTTTTACTATTCACGGAAGCCAAAGATGAATTCCAGCACGATGTTTCAGTTTTAACAGTGAAAGAGTGCAAGGTAAGATGTAAGCAGCTAAACATTTAATATTTGTCCTAATGTTTTAGGACAGAAATATTAAACGACCCCAAGTAGTATCCAGTAATGCAAACTACTTCCATATTTCGTCATTTTGTAATTGAACATTCTTTTAGCTAATTCATAATTTAATGTGACAAGACAAGAAACATTAACTGAGCCATCTTCATATTTTAAAATAAAAATATTATTCGCAAATAATTCAAAATGAATTACACTGTACATAAAATGGCCAGGAATTTACAGGATTAAAGAGTATTATTTTACAATAAATTACTGTAGTACTGTAAATTTACAATGAAATGAATGCATGCTGGGTCATTTTCTTACGAAATACTGTTAATCAACAGCAAAATGATGCTGGCACACTGTCATCACTGTCACTGTCAAACACTGCGCTTGTTTTACTGTAAATTCACATTATAGTTGTCTTATCCATGCCTATGGGAAATTATATTGTTTAGTACTGTAATTGTAAGTGTGTTCCATTAGCTTGAGCTCTTGGATCTTGTATATTCATATTCAAATTTCTGTCAGATTAGCCAAGTCAAAAGTGTGACAAATGAAAACGTTTGTTAAAACAATGATAGAATATAAAATAAGCTAATTGGCTGATTTTAAGTTAGAAACTATACTATTATTAGCATTATTTCCGCATAAAGATTTACCAATATGTTATTTAAAATTCATACTTACTATAGTAAAGCAGCTGCTGAGATTTATCCTTGGAAGGTGTGACATCATCTTTTTCTTCCATAACCTAATGCACAGACATCAATACTCAACAAAACGCAACAATGGTGACACTCAACAAATAATAATAATGAAAAGAAAAATTCTAAACATTACAAAATAAACACAAACTGCTAAAAGTTAACCAAAAATAAGTTCAGCAGCACAGATAAAACCAACAAGAATCAAGAAACTCCACGGCATAACCTATTCATGCCGCACTGGATACCTTCATAGTACATGCACTGTAGAAATACAGTATGATATTGTAGATTTCCAAGAGAAGTCCTACTGTGGAATTACTGTGAAAGTCATGCAATTATTAACCTGGAACATATTGTAATTTCACACTAAAATTTTTAACAGTACAATTAATTATTTAATTTTTTTACTCTTTATTCCCTTTAATCCTTTAAAATCCACCCCAAAAAACTGGTTTGGTCACCAATTGTTGATTCAATGCTATTAAAACTTAAGCATTATAAACACTTTTGGAAGAATTTAATTATTTTTCTATGCAAGTCAATGTCTAGCCAAGGCCATTACCAAGACGGCTGACAAGATGAGCTCATTTGCTTTAAAAAAGACTTTGAATTGAACATCCCATTCCATAAGGGAACGTGAAGGCTCATGGGATATGATAGATGAGTTGACATCGCATTAGGTTCGAAGAGAAGACTCAGTGACTAGCTGAACAGACGACAGACAACATGAAAAGCAATAAGCCAGAGAGACAAAAAAGAAGGAAAACGGAAGCACACACACCCACTGTCAAGATCATAGGCTAAAGGGCAGAAAGTCACCGGTGGTAAAAGTTTATTGGAAAAAAAGAATTATCCGATCAAAATTCACAATATAGGCGACAAAGCTTTGTGATGTTCCATTGTTTGATAATGAACATAGCATGCGTACAGAGTAAATTTCACAGCTAATTTAGCTTTTCAGTGCTGAAACTTAACTATAGTGCCGGTCTGCTGTCCATTCAGGCCTGATGAAGGATGGATTCTCAGATGCTTGTCAAGGCAGCTGAAAACGAGTGAAGATAAATGAGAGAAAAGAAGAGTCAGGCGACCCATGCAAACTGAGAGCGGAACACCTCTATCACCCAACCATCCATCAACCGCCCTGACACATGCACACACAACACACACCATCTAAATGCAGCGATACGAGACAGAGCGCGTACGTGAAAGTGTGTGTGTGGCGACAGAAGTGGGCAGTGAAAGTTTCTCACTCCAGAAAGTTACTAATATGATTTTGCAGAAGGAGAGAGGACAAGAGTGTGTTCCCAGTGGATTGAAACGGAGAGACATATGCCAGAACAGGATCAGATTGCAGGACAAAGTCATTTAGAGTTTATCGGGCACACACACACACACAGTTTTTCTGAAAGGAGGAACACTGCTCATAAGATCATGTCTCTGAAAGGATTCAGCTGGACAGCAACAAAGCCACAAACAAAAGGTCCAACAGCCACAAACCCTCATAGGCCTGCAGAGCTCCCATGGTGCTCTTTGATGTTAAGTTGTCCTGGCCCTGTCCTCTTTTCACAGCGCATCCACACTTGGCCAGTCATGAATATCCAAGAGTTCAGCCCCTTACAGGATTATCCCCTCTTTCTTTAACGGCTCAAACAATCCTAATGCACATCTTTCTATCTATCTTACACTCCTTTGACTCTCTTTTCTTTCTCTCTGTTTCACTGCTCCATCTGTCTTAGTCTCTTTCAGTAAACACATTGACTCTTTCAGTAAACACATTGATTCACGCTGTATGAGAGTGCATTGGCTTTAAATCATAGACTTATAGGTGCACACAGCACCCCAGCTCATGACCTGCAAACAAACACACAGTCGCACCGCATACATGCTGGCTGTCTCGCTCCCCAAAGCACAGTAGCACTAGTTGCAACAGAGACAACTTGAAAAACTGTAGAAATGTACTTATCATAGTACACTCTAAAAAATGCTGGGTTGTTTTAACCCAAATTTGGGTCAAATATGGACAAACCCAAATGAAATTTAATCAAAATGTAATTAAAAAATGTAACCCAACAGCAGGGTTTGTCCATATTTGACCCAAATTTAGGTTGAAACAACCCAGCATTTTTTAGAGTGTATCAGTAAATTATGCATAATTACAAATAACTAACCCCAAAACAAACCCTAACCATAACTCTATAGTAAGTACATTATTATTACTCAGTACTTAAATATATAATTACACTGTAACAATGACACCTTAAAATAAAGGGTAACACTTTATATTACAATGTCCTTGTTACATACACTCTAGAAATACTGGGTTAAAAACAACCCAAGTTGGGTTGAAAATGGACTAACCCAGCGATTGGGTTGTTTTAACGCTGTGTTAAAACAACCCAATTACTGGCTTAGTCCATTTTCAACCCAACTTGGGTTGCTTTTAACCCAGCATTTTTTAGAGTGTATGTTACATGTACTCACCATTGTAATAACAGTAAATTATGCAAAGTTACATGCACTAACCCTCAACCGATCTCTAATCCTACCCTAACCCTATAGTAAGTAGATGTTGTTCATTAATATTACTCAGAACTTAAATACATAATTACACTGTAACAATGACACCTTAAAATAAAGTGCAACCAAATGTCACACCAGTCAAAAGACTGCTTAAGAAATGTATTCTCATTCTAAACTGAAAAAGTAGCAAATCTAAATTAAATGAACACCTAAATGAATACATTTCCCCAAACCAAAACAAAAAACCTAAATACTTCTTAAAAAAAGAAGGTAAAAGTTAGACAGCTCATAAAGGTCACAACTGCATGTTGCCGTTTTTTTTATAGCTACAGTTCTGATAAATGATTTGCATTTCCACTTCCTGTCTTGTAGGCCAGTTTTGACAGAAAGGCGGTGGTGAATCACAAGCATTGAGAAATAAAGTTTATTTATGCAGCAGAATGTATTGCCAATATAGTCCCAATATTTTTTTACTAATCAGACTGATTAATTATGTCATCATCAGATGACACTTTCCTAATGCATCTCAATGAACTAAAATAAAAATCACAGAGATGTCTTCGGCTCCATGGGGCGTTACATAAGGAAGAACAGATGATGGAGGGCGAGATAAACACTTGTCCCAGGGGAAGTGTGGTCTCATATGGCCTCTGTACAGGTTCCTCAAATCATCCGTCTGCTCCTCCTCTAAAATGCACTTCTTGGAATGATTATGTGATAAATGACTGACACTTGCTATAACGATGATGGATCAATGAAACTGAGAGGCTGAAAAACACATTTTAGGATTGAAGGATAACTTTACTTCTCTCCCCGTCTCTCTTTCTTGTTACTTTCCATTGTCCCACAGTGCTACAGATGCACTTCGTTTATTTGTTTATTTGGCTCTTTTTTCTACATTATTTGTGTTTTTCCACCACCTTTGATGCATCTCTTCAATCCTCTCCGGCTAATCCTTTGGGCTAACAAGGCCCAGTGTTTGCGTCTGAATGGCCCAACATCTGTGCTGAATCAGAGGATTTAAGAATAGTTTTAAGATCTGAGTTTAAAACCCACCACACACACATAAATATTAAACACTAAGCACAATCTGTGATAATGCTATGCATGAGGCTGCTGTAGTTTGGCATGGATAACTGTTCAAAAAGTTTCATTTATATAATAACATTCTGTTAATGTAGGTTGTCTTTGACATCATGTTTGAGTGAACTGATCTGTTAATCAGTATTCAATTATATTGGCACTTTAGGGTTTGCTTTGCTTAGTTTATTAATGAGTGAGGTCTATTAGTATCTATAAATACAGTATGTGTCAGTGAGTGAGAGGAGACCTTCGTTAAGGTGTTCTCTGTTCGGTGGCTCCACGGGGGAGATGCTGCTCTGATTAATTTGGAAACGTGATAGCGTGTAATTCTCATTACCTTTCAGAGTAATTGCATTTTACGCGGAGCAAATGGGCGAGGCGGCCGAAGATTACTAACAAGCAGATGTTAGTGAAGGGAGACAAGACATCGGCAGCCTGTTTGCTTTCACGGAGCTCAATCTACTATTACACTGACTGCTACTGGTGGATGTAATACTGAAACTTTTTTTTCCAGTGAAACTTTGAAACTTACGTAAAGATTTGTTGATGTTTATGAGCCCTTTTTTGTTGAATTAGACTATTTAGTTGTGACACGAAAATGTTATTGAAATTCCCAAAAATGCTAATCAAATGCAAATTAAACAGTACATAAATAAAATATCTTATAAAATAATCAGTTTGAAATAAAAAAATGCCCTTTTTGTTGTACAGAATTAATACGATGAATTATAATAATAAAATATAATGAATTTTAAAACAAATAAACAAGCAAATATGAATATTCAAAGCCAGCTTCACTCCGTATCGTTCCAGCTCAAAAATCCCTTGGAAAACATTGCAACAGAAAGAGCAATCTGCCATCCAGCTGCTGGCGTTTAGTTATGTATTCCACCTAATACTCCTTTATTTATTCCCTCCATCTCCTTCTTTTTCTGCATATTTTGTGTAGTGCAAGACTGCAAATGCGTTTTTTGCATTCTAAATAAATGATCCCCCTCCTCGAGGCTTAAAAACATGAAGGCAATCTTATTTATTTTTTTATTTTTTCCAGAATGAAGCGCTTCATAAAAGTTAATAAGGTCTCATTTGGAAAGCTGCCCAAAGCAGCAGAATCATTGGTTTCGACAGGTAAGGGTGTTCACAATCACAGGTGACATGAGAAGTGAGGAAATGAGGGCGAGTTCCACAGCTCGATGCCACATAGACGTGCCACATTTTGACACATTCATCATTCTATCACGATCAACTTGTTTTCTGACTATAGCCCGGAATTATATATTGCCTCGGTCTGTCTTATTTTTATCAATGATTACTGCTCCACGTTACCGGGTTAATGTAGTAAAATGTTGTCATTTTAACGAAAATTGACAGTGGCGAAGGCTATTTCAGTGCGCAAAAGTTGAGCATACATTCGTTTAATTTCGTTAATTAGAATGAACTATACATTGAATTCAATTTTTATTACTAATGGATTTTGTTTTTTAGAAAGAAAGAAAGAAAGAAAGAAAGAAAGAAAGAAAGAAAGAAAGAAAGAAAGAAAGAAAGAAAGAAAGAAAGAAAGAAAGAAAGAAAGAAAGAAAAGAAAAAGAAACTCAGTATTCAGTTTAGTTTAATTTGCCTGTATACTTTCTGATAAGATAATGCGTAAATCATACAGGTGGGCTTGATAACTAAAAATGATTACAGAATATATCAAGCATTAGTCGTCACTAATATATTACTTGTATACAAAAAATAAACTATAACTGTAAACTATGCTGTCTAACATTCTCACTCTTTTAGACCATCTTTGTTTGTTTACAATAAATAAATGGTGTCAGTCTGAGCACTCTCTGTTTGTTCTCATCAATAGCGAATAAGTGATCATTTGTGTCCGAAAATAGGCAACTTATTTAAAAATGTAAAAGAAAAGATTAACTTTTTGGTCAAATTAACTGCACTGACCTTTATCTTTTTTAAATTGTCTTATGTTTTAAGGTTTAGACGATTAGATAGATAGGTAGATAGATAGATAGATAGATAGATAGATAGATAGATAGATAGATAGATAGATAGATAGATAGATAGATAGATAGATAGATAGATAGATAGATAGATAGATAGATAGATAGATAGATAGATAGATAGATAGATAGATAGATAGATAGATAGATATTTTGTTTTTGTATTTTTGTGTTGTTTTTCCTTCATGTTTCCTTTCGTTTGAAAGTAAAATATTTGGGTTAATTGATCAAGCACAAACAAGCAAACAAATGCATCATTTTAAAACATTTATTTTACAGTTATGACTCAAACATTCACCGCACATTAATTTGAAAATACCATCAAAATAAGTAAATAAATATCATTTTGCACTTTATTATAAAAATAAAAATTGATCATTCTTCGCATCGGCAATGACGGGTAAGCTTGTGCAGAAAGAAGTAAATAAAAATCAAGATGGGAAGCCAGAAAACTAAAGGGATGGAGGGTGAGAGAGAGAGAGAGAGAGAGAGAGAGAGAGAGAGAGAGAGAGGGCATCTTTCCTGTTACAGACAGCGCTTGGCAGATGAATTCTGACCCCAAATATAAACTGGGGAAGGTAATATAAAATCTCTCAAACTGTACAAACGCTATCTACATATTTACAAAGTATACAGTCCTATTATGCTTTTCAAAATCATAGGACTTTTTAATGTATAATTTCGAATAATAATAATGGCCCATGAAACAATTTAGCCCCCTTTGGCTAAAGCATGAATTGGCCGGATTTATTTCATTCTTAACTCTATTTCACATTAAACTTGTTCTTGTTCAGTCCCAGGATTGAAGGCTAAAGAGAGTAAGGTATGCCATTTTCACAAACTTCATACACAGAAATGCACATGGATAGTTAATCCTAATATCTCTAAAGTGTTAGAAAACTCTATGTTAGTGGCTTTGATCCATTCTTCTTCGCTTCAGATCTATTTGTGTTTTCCAAATTGTTCAGCCATAAACTGATAAACACAAGATAATACAGTTTTTATATAAAAGTCTGTGGTTCCTTCTCAGAGTTCTTTTATCAAAGTTCAGTTCTTTATTTTGAGTCACTGGTCAGTCGTGACATGGTGACGGTGCTCATACCGGACACATGAGGCGGAGGCACCTGGCACATGCTACACGGACACGGGATTCCGGCACCCCAGTGCTGGAAACTAGCGCCGAGTGGCCCTGAGGCCGATGGTGCCTTGAGGAGTCCGTGATGCGGCCTGACGGCTGAGAGACCCGGGCCAGAGAGAGATGCGGCAGTGGAGACTGCTGGTGGTAGCAGAGGATGATGTACCGGGTGAGAGGAATGCGAGACAGCCGCAGGGTGACCCGGTAACGGAGCGGCCGCAGCGTGCGTGAGGGTGCCACAACCGGGCGGGTGGAAACCGGCGTGATGGGCCCCGCTCCCTCCGCCGTAGATCTCACTCACGAGCCGTTTCATCTCCTCCAGCGAGTTGCTCAGCATAAGGATGTAGTTGCGCGCGAGCAGCAGGGTGGCTATTTTAGAGAGCTTGCGCACGGATGGCCCGTGGGCGTAGGGCATGACCTCCCGGAGCCCGTCCATGGCGATGTTGAGGTCGTGCATTCGCTTCCTCTCGCGGCTATTGATCTTGAGGCGCATACTCTGCAGTTCGGTCTCGGATAGAAGTTTACGGTCCTTTTTGGAGAGCATCTTCAGAGCCAGTGAGTCCTCATCGGCGCTGGAGAGGCCATGCAGATCTGCGCCTCTTAACTCCGGAGGAGAATCGCTCTGCGTGGAGGAGACGGCGCCGGAGAAACCCACGGATTTCTTGACTGCGGACAGGAAGAGATCATCGCCTTCAGGAGAAGAAGGTCTGCTGGACACTCGGCTCGTGTCGGAATCCATGATGTTCAGTGCGCGCTCAACTTCTCGCAGATGTTCCTTTAAAAGAAGGTAATGATTAAAAAATAGGCTATAGGGATTTATTTTTGATTCTTTACAAGAATAATAAATGTAATAAGAAGTTAAAAACTAAAAGTAAAAAAACAAAAAACAAACAAACCCTAATTAATATGGTTTAATTAAATGCAATACAGCAAATTAAGAGTGGCCTATATATGTTCTAGAAATTCAAATCAACTTAACTCCATAAGTTTCCAAAAAGTAAAGCTGTTGAAGTTTGTTACACAGAAAAAGCACACTATAATAATATATTTATGAAAACAGTTCATATAAACAAAATCATATAATAGTAGCCTGTAAAAATTACTCCACTGCATAACTGGAAGGAGAAAAGAATGTAATCGTTTAAATAGTGCTTGGCGTTTACTAATTGTACATTGTTTTATACTTTTACACAAAGTAATCAAATAATTTCATTTATTTTCTCTATTTATTCAAACTTACCAGTAGCAGGTGCAAGCGCGTGTTGGTGTGTAGCTTTGCAGAATTCACTCGTTATTCCAGTTCACTCGTGCACTGTTTGTGTTTGGCACGCCTGAGAGTGACGAGGGGTATTTTATAGTAGGTCCCTCCTCCCCATCACCCGGGGGCAAGTCACCGGGACAATGTCAACGCTTTTCCGACAGCCCGTCAAGAACCAATGAGCTCCAGTGGGTGGGGGTCCGAAAATCTGATGTCATTGCAAAAAAAAAAAAAAAAAAAAAAAAAAAAAAACGGCCTTCATTAACTGCATTAGACACACTTCGCATATGGTGCATCCTCACAGGACATCGTTGGGTTTAGATTACAGTGAGTCGGTTGAACAAACTTGTGCAATCTGTACTTAAGCTATTGAGTTAGTTAAGTCAGGTGGTGCATGCGTCCACAAGTAGCCTAGATGAAACACTTCAAAGAACTTTACAATTTTGTAATTAACTGTTTTAACTCTAAATGCACTGCGTACTTGTTGGAAAATGTAATTGCAATAAAAAAGGCTGCACTCAACAAATCAATATTTTCACATTAGACTATTTGTAATTAAAGAAGAGATGCTTTTATAGTAGCCTATGGTAAATTCTTCTTTGTGAAGAAGTAAATAGTGGTGTGAGGATGGATGCCGATGCAAGTTTGTCTTCGTGATGCTGTGTGTATTTCCCGCAGGTTTGAGCGCGGTCTGTTGCAGACACTGTTTTGCGGTTTGAATGCGCTCATATTGTTTTAACCCGGTGACCCCATGCGGGCGCCTGACAGCTGACTGATTTCAGCCGTTAAACGCATTTAAAACGTTAGGAAACGAGGCGTGCAAAATGTTTTTAACGGTTATGATCTGAAACATTTCAATTAGGCCAATATGGACAACGTTTTTGTTTGGGTTAGAAGAGGAGGACATAAACATGTAGGCTACAGCTAGAGCGCATTATGAGAAATTTACGTTTCTCTTATAGGCTTAGATAGATAGATAGATAGATAGATAGATAGATAGATAGATAGATAGATAGATAGATAGATAGATAGATAGATAGATAGATAGATAGATAGATAGATAGATAGATAGATAGATAGATAGATAGATAGATCTTCAAAAGAGTCTGTTCATGAATTTGTTCATCTATCTGACTCCACAGGTGTAGATTTAACAGAAGCATCAGTGAGTTTAGGAGAGACATCACCAGATCAAGGTCTTTAACATATTTTCACTGAAGCATCTATGAGCTCTTGTTGTTTGGTTGTTTTCCCCGTGCGGACAGTCCCGTCTGTCTGTTTGCTTGTTTACTCTCGTTAAATACGCTTATGCAAATGAGTTGGTTTAAACCGGCGGTGTCGGAGAGAAGTTGTAGTTCAGTTCCTTCATTATGAATTCCGGTAATCTCACTTGTTAAGTGTACCAAAATGGTAATATATGCCGCCACTGTCTGGATTAGAAATGGGGGGACAGAAAGAGCCCTATTGTCAGAGCTGCAGTTTATTCCTCGCGCATATAATTATCTGAAATGTCACCCGGGGAAGAACGCAATGCACACAAATTCACACAACACACACTGACTGACAACTGTCTTGGGAGCAATTACACAGAGAGAAAGACAGGGGTTGGTCTGCCCTCGATTCATCCCAACTTTGGTAACTGTAGTCCGCTGAGAATGTTGCCAATTAAGGCTAATTAAGAGCATGCATGACTGACGTCATTACCTCTTGATTTAGATTACATTGAGCCAGTGACAAAGATGTACACTCGTTCTCACAGAACTGCTTAAACAAGACTTAAGGCATAAACACAGGCCATATTACAGAGTGATTACATAAGTACAAGCCTAATGAGCAATGTTCTTAATTGTACGTTTCTGTGGAACAGTTCATGAGGCACATTGTCATTGTTGCAATTGTAATTATTTAAATGGACACTGCTGCAAAGTGATACTTTATACATTTTTTGCATGTCTTTTTCGGGTTTATATTGCAAAACATTTAAATTAACCATTTTTCCGAGTTTTGGAATATTTGCATCAATGCCAGTTTCCAGACAGCATTTTACAGCTTGTTCAAACTTCACAGTTCAGGTGCAGAGAATTAAATCAACTGAAATGGCAGAAATAGAGAACTGGCTACATTTTTATGTCGTTCAGTCATTTAATTAAAAGCTATTTGTTTAACAAGGGCCTGCCTCAGAGAAAGAGGGGAAGAGAGAGAAACGTTAGACACGAGAGCTTTTGCCACCTCAGGGTGAATGAATGTTAGCCTGGTGGTTGAGTGTGGAGGGAGACTGAGTGCTAATTTCCGCCTGTTGGCAAAGCCAGACTCTTCTTTTCTCATTACCTTTATGAGATAATGATGTGTTTGCGTGTGCATTCCAATAATGAGGTGGGCAGAGGTGTGTATATGTGTAAGAACTGTTAACCCCAAGAGCTAAATTAGCCAGTGCTGTAACTGCAGTCATACTTAAGTTAATGAATCCAGCTGGAGTTCACTTTCAGCTTTTTCTGCAAAACCCAAAACTCAACATAAAGCACAGTACAACACTTACATCTTCAACATCTTCTGCTGTTCTGTTAAACAGTTAATCTTATTTTTTTTATTGTGTTTATTTTATCGTTTATTTTCATAAATATTACAATAGCTAGGAAACCACTAGTGAAAATGCTTCTATTTTGCATCATTTTTTAATGGGTCCTTTTCGCATTTGGTTCTCAGAAGTGAAAGTCGTCATAGTTGTGTAGCTGTGAATGGAAACTACAACAACCCCCATTTGCTCCCAATAGCAAATGGATAAATCTACAATTGTGTTTCTATGAGTTTTCAAAAGAGGAACAACAACATCAAAAAAGATTGACTACAGTGGTCATTAGAGTCAAATTTGCTGTCACTCTCTCTGCCATTGTATTAGAAACATCCACACAGCGGTGTTAATAGTTTTCTGAAATGTATTGCCAAGGTAATATAATACAAAGTTTACCACCGGTTTCACAGACAAGGCTTGAGTTAGTCCCAGATTAAAATGCATGTTTGAACTGTTTTAACTCTAAGCAACTTGCACTGACATATCCTAAAATATGTAAGTGCCATTGTTTTGTCTCAAGCATGCATACCAGTAGGCCTAATGTTTTTTTCTCAGGCATGTTTATAAAAGCTACACTGTAAACCCTAACGCTTAAAATAATTCATTGGTTTGAGTAGATCCAACTCAAATTAAACAATTTAGTTCAAACAAAACAACTTTTATGAGTATTTATAACTTTCTTTTTCTTTTGAGTTCACACAACTGACACATTTTAAGCCATCTGAACTGTTTCATTGTTTTGAGTTTCTTTTAATTTAGACTAACTTACATTTAACTGAAACTGGGCTGGGATTTCTATTTCCCAGCATGGTTTGCCATGACACTCGAAAGGGACAGTAAATGCCCAAATTAAGTGTTATATTATGTTTTTATTTTTTATTTTGTTGTGCAAGATTAACATTAAAGGGCATATTGCAGGTTAGTGACCCAATGTATAGAACTGTACAAGATATTGAGTCAATGTATAGAAAAATAATGTAGGAACTAGATTATCTTTAAAATATACATTTAAATACACTACTAAGGCTTTCTGGAGTCGTTTTTGTGAGAAAATCTACTCACAATTTTACTTCCGCATCTAAAAATGCCAAAAACGGAAGTGACGTAACGGGAGGGAGTGCGGTCAATTTCAACGATAGGAAAACAATGGATCGCAATAACAGTTCGGACGCTGAGGAAATTATAAATGTTTATTAATATTCATATGGCAGACCACAACCATACAGTTATGACACACAATTAGGGGCAGACCAGGATTAGACAGAAGAACGATTAGATTGAGTTGTTGTGTGAGGAGGACCAGTGGAGAACAGAGCAGGTGTCTTGATGATAAATTGAAATAGAAAAACTACCGAAAAGACACTGACTCCTACTGAATACCAACCTATTCTGCACCGAGCCAACGCAGAGCCCGGCAAACAACTCCCTCTCGTGACGTAATATGACGCAATGTTAAAAAAAGCATTTTTTACAAACTGTCAACGAAACGGCCACTTTATCTACTAAATTTGTCCCATTATGTCCTTTTAAAACATTTTAAATCCTGCATTACCTTTTCATATGGTATTTTCATACAAGGTTACATATTCATTTTGAAAAAAATTGAGCCTGCAATATGCCCTTTAAGTGGGAGATTTAGTAGTGAGTAATGTTTTGTTATGCTAGTTTAGAAGAGTTGCTGTTATGTTGGTTTATTTGTAGGGTTACCACCATGGTGACGAGCATGAGCTTAGTTTGAGAACAGATATATGTTAAATGTCTTATATTGCTGTCCTCATTCTATAAGTGCTATGCTATGCTAATGCTACCAAAGCATTGTGTAACCAATTAGCAAGGTGGCATTTATTGAATTAGCTAGTTAAAGCTAGTCAAGTTTCGTCAACTAAAAAATGTAATTAGTTTACTCATATACTTCAAGTTCAGAGCAATTAAAATGTATGGTTACAAAATAAAAACCTGCGAGTTCTGCTAACTTTATATTTCTAAACTTAAAAAATTGAAAAACATAAATTTCATCATTTCATAGCATTTTGTCCCCATTTTGCAGTCAAACTGCATGAACTCCACAAGTTAAAGGTGATCCTGGTAAAGAAGTTCACACGATCAATATCACAAATTTGCTTAAATTTAATTGGTGAAATATTATTATTAAATATTTTATTTTCCCATCATAACAACTTTTTTTAACATTTATTATAAAACGGTTTACTTGAAATGTATTTATTTATTTACTATCTACTGAGGTCTAAGACTTCCTGCACCTCTTTAGCTATTTTCCATCATAAACGCTTCCGCACCTTCATCCATCCTGATTCCTTCCTCTCACCATCCAACAGTTTTTCTCACTAAATAGCTTTTTTTCTTCCACAATTATTCCAAACAGTTTTGATTCAGTGTAGCAATGCTTTAATATTAGAAGAAAACTTTCACTCTCACCCTCTACATCTCTCTTTCTCTCTCCGTCTGGGTGGCAGTTGGGCTTATGTTGTGTTGAATGCCAATAGTGAAGAGCAGCATATGTGAGCCAGTTTTAATCCTGCTAATCTTCCCTCCAACTGAAAAAGAAAGAGAATGTGAAAAGAAAAAAGAATGAAAAAAGAAAACCTTTTCTCTCAGTTTTCTGAGCCCAAATGGCTTTCTAAAGAAAATCAAAGTACATGCATCTTCTTCCCTTTCTTTCCTCTCATCCACGCACCTCATATATATAGTGAATATATGTGTTGAGGACATTTTCCTAACATATGGACATCACAAATTTCTGACCAAAACAACTCAATAAACAGTTCCCCCCACCTCTTCCTCTCCCTGCCTTTCTCCTCTATTACAGGAGTGTAAGTTGTTGGGGTCTACACAAGTCTTTTGTCCCTACAACAGCCATTAGTAGGTAATTAAGTCTTAACATAGCCTCTGCTCCCCTGGCTACTATTACACCCTGCTCAAATGGAACGGCTTACAAGCTCCTTTACACGGCTGGACAAATTGAATGGTGCTCATCAGGCTCTGCCTATTATTCCTGCCACCCCATCTGGCTGCCAGCGGATAAAGGGGGATTTGCAAGCGATGGTGAGGGGCATGCAGACCGCTGTGCACAGGCTGAGAGCAGGAGAAAGACCAGGGGCTTCACTGGAGAAGAACACCCCCCCTGCCTCCACCCCCTTTAAGGTGGCTGCTTCTTTTCAGGAAAAAGCTGTGGGATTTGCTGCAGCCAAATGCTACAAATGTTACCACAACCTGCTCCCCTGATCCTGCAAGTGGGAAAGATAAAAAGGAGGGGTGTGTGACTGTGTTCTCGTGTGAAGGAGAGGGGATGCTGAGATGGACCCTGAAAATGAGATGATGTCAGTATGGATATTAATCAAGAAAATCTCATATTATGAAATCTGCACCTAAAAGGAACAGTTCGCAAAAAAATAAAATAAATAAAAAAATTCTCATAATTTACTGACTCATGCTTATGCACATAATGCTTTTTTAAATAATAATAAAAAAAATATCCATAAAATTAAAATTAAATGGATGGTGTCCAGTGTTGTTTTGTATGAACAAAAACTTGAATCATTCTTCAAGATATATTCTTTTTTGTTGCACAGAAAAAAGTCATATAAGTTTGGTAAGACATGAAAGTGAACTACATGGTTGAACTATCCTAAGTCAGTATTACAAAGATTTAATTGTGCTTTTTGGAGTTTTACAGTGCCATTGAAACCTGCAAAATGTCTACACAAAAAAATATTTATATATAAATATATATCCGTGAAATATATATCCGTGTAAATGGTTAAACATCACATATGTAATTTTACTGTAAAATAATGTAAAACCTATGGTGAAAAAACATGAAAGGACATTCCCCTTGTTTTACATTGTTATTTGGTTTATGTTTATTGCAATATTTTAGTGTCCTGTATTACCCTGGTGGTGTTTTGTCTTTTATTTTATTTTTTATGACCCTCTGCACTGTTTATATGCAAGTATTTGCCTTGTTTTTGGACAGGTAACTTACGATGTCATGTGGCTTTCTATTTTACCACCCAGTGCTGGGGAAAGTTACTTTGAAAAGTAGTGCATTATAATATTGCGTTACTCCCTTAAAAGGTAATTAATTGCGTTACTTAGTTACCTTTTAAGAAAAGTAATGTGCTGCATTACTTTTTCTTACCTGGGCTGGGCTTGTAAAGGCACTTTCACACCAAAATTGAAATAATAAGGCTAAAGGAAATGCAAATTCACACATGTACAGTATAGAGGGCGCAGCTCAAACAAACCTTTTAGCTGTGCTGCTATCCTGGATTGTAGAAGAATAGGATACAGAAGAAACAAAACATCTAGTAATTTTTGTGAAGGTCAGCAGCAAGTACATTATCAATAGAGTGAGACTAAATGCATAAAAAAAAAAGATTCATGTTTTCACACAACGCCTCTGCTTTTACTCCCGATTTCTCTCAACATGGGGACATGAGAGCTGTCAGTCAAAAATGGGAAAACAAAATAACTTGCGCTACGCATTTTAAAAAGTAACTAGTTACTTTACTAGTTACTTGAAAAAAGTAATATGATTACGTAACTCGAGTTACTTGTAATGCGTTACCCCCAACACAGTAACCACCTGTATTATTATGATGGTTATCACTGTAATTTTTGGCAACGACAGCTAATGTTTTTTATTTAACAGAATATTTGTAAAGTACAGCTACGTGCCGGAACACAGTCAATCTTAGAAGAATCTAAGAGATAAAAACGGGAAAGGATCAAAAAAGACATGCATATGAAAAACTGAGAGACAGCTCTCGTTCCCAAAAGTCAATTGAAAGAGAGCATTCCTGTACTATTGGTTCCTGGTCCTACACTCAAACACATGCACTTACCCTCGTGATGTCTAACGAGCGGGCTGGCAGCTTTATTACGAGCATCCCCTCCCACAGACAGGCTGAAGCAGTAACAGGTTGGGGTTTTGTTTTCAAAGGAGGAGAGTTGTTGTGGGTGAGAGCTGCCCTCTGTGTCACCCTTCTGTTCCCCAAGTGTCTGTGCACTGTTCTATTGTCTCTGCTCGGATTCTTTAGGAGGTATGCATCTCTCCATCCCTCCTCTACATCCCAAACTTTCACAACAGCCAGGGGTCGAGAACATCTACGTCAGCCTCACACTGAATGTTCACCAAAAAACTGAACATCTTCAAAGAATGGGTGGCACTTCCTGTGGATATTCTGCTGGAAGCTGAAAGAGAGAAATAGAGAAAGAAAGAAAAACATAGGCTGGTCAAAAAAAAAAATTACGTAGGACTGTCTGAACTTTTACATCACTTTAATTTTCCATCACAATCTCCACATTGAAACTGCATGACAATCTACATTAACTTTTAAAGACTTTATTAATATCTAAGACTTTTCCAGGCCTGGAAATGACCTGTTTAAAATGACCTTATATTTAATATAAATTTGTTCCCGCAACAGCACATTCATGGGTTCAGTTCCCGAGAATCACACTTAAAAAAAAAAAAATCTTGAGGTAACATCTATCATATTGAACATCACTATATTCAAGTCTAACAAACAGTATTTTACAACACCGAATCAATATAAATGCCTTAACATAACCCTAACATAAAATATTTTCTCTGAAGTACTACCTGGAATTTTACATTTAAAGCTTAACTATCACTTTTTATTTTTAAATGATACATTTTCATGATTTAATTATAAGCGTTTCATCAACTCACAAACCCTGCAGTTCCCTCACATGAACCCTAAGGGGTTAGCAAACCCTTGTTTGGGAAACTTTTCAATATCTGTAGGTTATGCCAACAAAATTTAATTTATGGCTTAAATAAGGTAGAAATAGCTATATACTGAAAAAGTGTTAATGATGCATATGTTAAATGGATCATGAAATTAAAATTAAATAAAAGGTCAAATAAATATAAAAATGGAATAGAAACCATGATTATGGAAAAGATTTGTAATGGCTTCGTTTGAATAGAATATTCTATACAAAGTTCATCATGACAACAATATCAATCCACAAGTTCACTAACATCCCCAAATTCTGCTAAAACATAACTCTTCTTCCTGCATTTTGGCTGAGCTCAGTGATCATAACAGTGTTTTAATGCGTCTGTGTGTGACTATGTGCATCGCTGCGGATATGAAGGAATGCCGTTGAGTTCTCTCCCCTCTGGCAGCGTCGCTCATTCAATTCTTTTGCCATTACGTTGTCATCAAGCCATTTGGCTGCTCTGGCCTCACAAGTGCGGCACAAGAAAAGAGCTAGTTGATTCAATTAAAGCCATACCAATTCAACTCCACTGAGAGCCAGCCAAGAACGTTCTTTCAGAGAGAAAGGAGAGGGAGAAAGCGAGGAAGGTAGAGGAAAGCCTTTTATTTCCTCTTGTCTAGGATTTGAGTGCACATATTTAATGTCGTCTAAATGTGTCTTCCATTGTGTGTTTAGTAGTAGTGTTTTTTGCTAAAATGGTTTAGCAAATGCACACACCATGAAGCAAAAATCGTGTTTGTGAGATACTCATGGTCTGTCTGTGCATGTGTTTGTCGCAGGGGCCAGCAGTGGCCGTTTGTCACCGTGAATAGGCTCAGGGTGGTTCACATCATTGGGGCATTGAAGGTGTCTCCTCCCCTGTTGTAAAACAAGGGTGTGTGTCACACGGGGACACAGGAGGCATTGTACTCGTCGCAGGGGCTACCGTACCACCCAGAGTGTTCCCTAAATCTAATCCCCCCCTAACACCTCCCCACGACCCTGTCCGGCCCACGGCCACAACCCCGTCCTGACCACTAATCGCACAGGAGAGCGGGATGGACTGTGAAGGTATAAGTCAGAGATGGACACTGGGGCTCCGATGTGTACGTATATAGAAAGAAAGAAAGCGTGGGATGAGATTGAGGCCTGGAAGAGGCGAGGGGGCGTGTCTGTGAGTTTCCCCTAACAAGATAGGTCAATGGGATGATTGATGGCTGCAGAAGTGGGAACAAAACAAGGGGAGGTGATAAAAATCAGAAAAGAGGTGAAAGAATGGAGAGGGAACGAGGGTCTTGTATCCGAGTTAGGGACGTCTGTGCGAGTGTGAGAGTGTGTGGGAATATTTACTGCCCTGCAGAAGTGGGCGGCTCTGACTTGTTGCTAATTAGCGGGGAGGCATCGGAGCACTGTGTACTGTGGGTGTATGGAAATGGCAAGTATGCAGGGGTAGAAGGAATACGACAGGATATTTGGGCGAAAGAATGGCTACGCTGACCACCAAAGATGACCCCCCTCAAACACTTGCATATACATACCTAAAGATACACACCCCTCACTACTTTCCCCCGCCCTCTACAAATTGATGTAAATGAGCAGTGTTTTTAAAATAAAGGCAAATAATTTATGGGCAACTGTCAGTTTCCGGAGTCAGAAACACAGACACACACACAGACACAGGCAACCAGCAGGGCTCTTAAACTGAAGAGTTCAGGCTTGTGTTTTTAAGAGGGGTCCCTTGTCATCTGGAGTACTCTGAAGAGGATCTGCAAACTATCGCAAGCAGGGACACAGGAAAACAATTAGGACATGCATTCATAGGTACAGTATGCCCAACACACAAGCTGTTCCTTATTTACAAGAAATTACTAGCTTTTGTTTCTTGGTGCAGTCAACTGGTAACATAGTCTTTAACTTTCAGAGTCAGAACTTTTAGACATTTTTATGTCAAAATAAAGGCCTTCTCTTTCTTGCATTTTTGAATAAAAAATATTTTAAAAAAGACCACTTTAAGTTAAATATCACCAATCACCTTGGACTGATCTTCCTTTCTTCCATTGTTGCATGCTTTGAACTTCCTTCCAAATTTTAAATTGCCCTTCTTTTCTTCCAATTTCCTTTAAAATGACATTAAAAACATCACGTTGGACATCAATCATCTCCAAGAACTTAGAGAGAATAACTTTTCCATTTGGAAAATATCAAACAAAAATGACTAAGTTGCTGGTCTTTCAAGGGAACGAGAGATGAATTATCACCACAGTGTCCGTAAAACACTTGATCCCAGGTTGTTCTAAGGGGTATTGTGCCTGTAATAAAAGTAATTACTTTGTATAAATATATCTGATAATATGACAAACTTTCATACCCTTTACACAAAGATAGATCTGACACATATACATCCAAAATTACACTCCTCTCAGGGCTCTTTTGCAGCAACTTTTCCTTTATTCTCTTCTCTCACCAACCCATCTGCTCTTCTTGGCACATTCAATAAAATTTCACCTTGAGAAAGAGAGTGAGAAAAGCATCGGGCTCCAGTGGATTGCAACAATTTACGATAAACAACCCCCATTGCTAAAGGCTGCACAGTACTCCACTGTGGAGATAACAGGTACAAAGGATGGCGATATGGAGGGATGATGCTTATTATAATAAAAACATGATTATGAGGTTGGAAGAAGTTGAGAAGTTGAAACATGCACACACACACACAGACAAAATATATATATATACACAAGTTTTTTTTCCCATTAGACTTCCCACAACACACACAGACACATAAGGTCAGCACGCATAACAGTTTTCTACCATGTTTTGGATTGGCTTACAGAGCCAACAACTCACACAATGTCATCAGCCAGTTAACACCCAGCTCTCAGTGGTCACGCTTGCCAGGTTGAGTGTTTAACTGACAGGTGGGAATGAGGGAATTGTATATGTGTGTGTGTTTAGCAAGCAATCTGTAATGAGGGGGCAGTGTGTGTTTAGGCCTGTAATGAGGTGTGAGAGAGAAGCGAAGACCTTAATAGGCAGCAATTACTGAGTGTGTTGTCATTGAGCGAGTCTATTTGTGTTTCGGTATGTGTGTGTGTTTGTCAAGTTGCAAAGGTTACTTTAACACCTACTCTCTAGCAATTCCAACAGAGAACATTTGACTGACAGGATATCAAAGACATAGATCCTATTTCAAAACAAACCTTTGCATGTATGGTTGTGTGCATATGAGAGAAAAAAAAATGTTCTTTAATATAATCCATTTTATCGGTCTTAAATTAATTATATTTTCTTTTTATTAGTTTCCTAATAATTATAAATGATATAAAATACTATATTTAAATATTCTTAAGTTAATAATAAAAAATAATGTAATTATGTTGTTTTATACTATTTTCACTTTTCAACTTATTTTTTTGTTCACAGCCAATTTATTTTAATTATTTATCATGACAATAAAATTCATTAAAACTTAAATCTGCAGCATGAGAGATAAATCATTAAAACAATGAGCATGAGCATTGGTTTGAGAATATTCTAAACTTAATTTAATGCTTTGTGCAATCTATGTTTGTGGAAATCTTGTAAAAATTTGAAGCAAATTTGAACTGCCAGGAAGTTTAGTAATATTTGTTAATTGAGAAACAGGAGCTGGAGCAGTTGGTCTTACTCGAGTCAGAATTTATAAATGTCTGTTGTGCTCATGGGGACACAGGTTCAAATCCAGCCTGTATTTTGCCTGATCCCACTTCCTCTCTCTCTCTTTCCACTTTAATGTAAAATTAAACATTAAAGTTTTTAACTTTACACTTTAACTTTTTAATTAAAGACAAAAAGGCCATAAACACAGAAAAAATAAAAAAATAAAATCAACAACAACAAAAACATGAAGGAAAGTTACACTACGTCATTTCTCTCTGATGCTCTTTGACTTTTAGATGACCGGGTGATGACCTCATGGGGACACGCTGGTTTTGGGATAGTCCCCAGGATGACCTCATCAATTAAGATGACTGAGTTCAACAGCAGTAAGCCACCCCATCGCCATCTTTCTCCCTCTCTTGCTGACTCTGTACATCCTTTGTCTCCATTAGTTTCCATCTCTCTGTGTGCATTCCTTCATTAGACACATCTCTTGTGATCTGTCCCACATTGTCTCACCCCTTCACCTCAGTTGAACTTCATTTGGCCTCCATTACAGTAGTTCCTCCGTTACATTCCTTCTGTAATTTTTTCAAAAATAAAATAATTATTTCTCTCCATATCCGAGTGATACATTTATTTGTGGAGACACAGTCAGGTTCAAAAGTCCACAATGAAAATACGATTAAACATTTTAACCAGGAGATAAACGAATCACTAATCAAATAAATACATTTATGATCTGACCATGTTAACTTTTTACAAAAGGTCATAGTCTTGCTTCAAGCACAAGATGCTCTTTGGTTCATTCTCAAATCATGCTAGAGAACATGATCGTCATATTTTGAAAATACTTTTTTTTTTAAGTTAAACTTTTCACTTAAATTGTTACATCTTAATATAACACCACATCACACAACATAATCACACATATAACGCATATAACACAACGCATATAACACATAACGCATATAACACACAACCGCATATAAGACTTAACCGCATATAACACACAACCCCGCATATAACACCTATAACACAACACATATACACTCACCTAAAGGATTATCAGGAACACCTTCAATTTCTCATTAATGCAATTATCTAATCAACCAATCACATGGAAGTTGCTTCAATGCATTTAGGGGTGTGGTCCTGGTCAAGACAATCTCCTGAACTCCAAACTGAATGTCAGAATGGGAAAGAAAGGTGATTTAAGCAATTTTGAGTGTGGCATGGTTGTTGGTGCCAGATGGGCCGGTCTGAGTATTTCACAGTCTGCTCAGTTACTGGGATTTTCACGCACAACCAGTTCTAGGGTTTACAAAGAATGGTGTGAAAAGGGAAAAACATCCAGTATGCTCAGTCCTGTGGGTGAAAATGCCTTGTTGATGCTAGAGGTCAGAGGAGAATGGGCCGACTGATTCAAGCTGATAGAAGAGCAACTTTGACTGAAATAACCACTCGTTACAACCAAGGTATGCAGCAAAGCATTTGTGAAGCCACAACACGCACAACCTTGAGGCGGATGGGCTACAACAGCAGAAGACCCCACCGGGTACCACTCATCTCCACTACAAATAGGAAAAAGAGGCTACAATTTGCACAAGCTCACCAAAATTGGACAGTTGAAGACTGGATAAATGTTGCCTGGTCTGATGAGTCTCGATTTCTGTTGAGACATTCAGATGGTAGAGTCAGAATTTGGCGTAAACAGAAGGAGAACATGGATCCATCAAGCCTTGTTACCACTGTGCAGGCTGGTGGTGGTGGTGTAATGGTGTGGGGGATGTTTTCTTGGCACACTTTAGGCCCCTTAGTGCCAATTGGGCATCGTTTAAATGCCACGGCCTACCTGAGCATTGTTTCTGACCATGTCCATGCCTTTATGACCACCATGTACCCATTCTCTGATGGCTACTTCCAGCAGGATAATGCACCATGTCACAAAGCTCGAATCATTTCAAATTGGTTTCTTGAACATGACAATGAGTTCACTACTAAAATGGCCCCCACAGTCACCAGATCTCAACCCAATAGAGCATCTTTGGGATGTGGTGGAATGGGAGCTTCGTGCCCTGGATGTGCATCCCACAAATCTCCATCAACTGCAAGATGCTATCCTATCAATATGGGCCAACATTTCTAAAGAATGCTTTCAGCACCTTGTTGAATCAATGCCACGTAGAATTAAGGCAGTTCTGAAGGCGAAAGGGGGTCAAACACAGTATTAGTATGGTGTTCCTAATAATCCTTTAGGTGAGTGTATGCGGTTATGTCTTATATGTGTTATGTACAAACCCGATACAGGGACACTGTACAAATTGTGAATAAAAACAGAATGCAATGATGTGGAAATTTAAAATTTCAATATTTTATTCAGAATACAACATAGATGACATATCAAATGTTTAAACTGAGAAAATGTATAATTTTAAGAGGAAAATAAGTTGATTTTAAATTTCATGGCATCAACACATCTCAAAAAAGTTGGGACAAGGCCATATTTACCACTGTGTGGCATCCCCTCTTCTCTTTATAACAGTCTGCAAACATCTGGGGACTGAGGAGACAAGTTGGCACGGTGGATTGTGTTCACTGACAATGTTTTCTGGAAGTATTCCTGAGCCCACATTGTGATTTCCATTACAGTAGCATTCCTGTATGTGGTGCAGTGCCGTCTAAGGGCCCGAAGATCACGGGCATCCAGTATGGTTTTCCGGCCTTGACCCTTACACACAGAGATTGTTCCAGATTCTCTGAATCTTTGGATGATATTATGCACTGTAGATGATGATAACTTCACACTCTTTGCAATTTTTCTCTGAGAAACTCCTTTCTGATATTGCTCCACTATTTTTGGCCGCAGCATTGGGGGAATTGGTGATCCTCTGCCCATCTTGACTTCTGAGAGACACTGCCACTCTGAGAGGCTCTTTTTAATCATGTTGCCAATTGACCTAATAAGTTGCAAATTGGTCCTCCAGCTGTTCTATATATGTACATTTAACTTTTCCGGCCTCTTATTGCTACCTGTCACAACTTTTTTGGAATGTGTAGCTCTCATGAAATCCAAAATGAGCCAATATTTGGCATGACATTTCAAAATGTCTCACTTTCAACATTTGATATGTTATCTATATTCTATTGTGAATAAAACATAAGTTTATGAGATTTGTAAATTATTGCATTCCTTTTTTATTCACAATTTCTACAGTGTCCCAACCTTTTTGGAATCGGGTTTGCAATATATGCGTTGTGTTATATGTGTGATGTGTTATATGCGTGATGTCTTATATGCGGTTATGTCTTGTGGTTATGTGTTATAAGTCATAACCGCATATAACATAACGCATAAAACACGTAACACATCACGCATATAATACATATCACATAACACATATCACATATAACAATGCTATCTCACGACCAATTCATACCTATTTGTACGAGGTGGCTAATACGTACAAATTTGTACGATTTGTCTATACTGCAGTGATGATTAGGTTTAGGGGCAGGGTTTGAGGTTAGGTCATTTGTACAAAATCATACGAATTTACCAACTCATCAAATACATATGATTTAGCAAAAATCATACAAATTCATAAGCATGAGGTCGTACAAATTCGTACGAATTAGCCACCTCGTAAAATATGTACGAACTGCGGTAAGATCGGGTTGTATATATTACATATCAAAACACAACACAGCCAAACAGGGCCTGTCTCAGAGAGAGTAAAGTAAAATATCTCAGCATGTTTGAGCATGTGTATGCAAGACAGAAAGAAAAAGAAGAGAGAAACGCGAGAGAAAGAGAACATAGCTCTGATCTCTGATGAATATGTAAATCCTGATAGCGGCCCGCTCTCCAGGGGACCCCCTTCACCCCTGCTTTCCCACCCCACACAAGAGACGAGGGACCGGGCCGCACTGAAGCTTAGCGGTCCGAGATCTTCAGTCCCCGGATGGTAATCCCACTGTCCAAAGGCACGGATAACGAGAAGAGGACCATAATCCTATTGTCCCTCTGTGTCACATATGTCACTTAACACACTGTCTCTCCATCACAAGACTTCATCCAGAGCTGCAACAGATTGGCACCCTCCACAAAAGTGCTTGTCTTTCTTACGGTCCCTCCTTCTACCTTCAAAAATTTCTCATACACAATAACGTAACCTGCACAAACTAAGACCTTTCAAAAACCATACAACACAGCATCATCATCACAAACTCCTCAGGCTGGGTTTGTATCAATGTCGCATCTCCATATTGCTGTGTGGGTGGCATGCGGTGGGGTGTGTGTGAGAATATATGCGTGTGTGGACGTCCCAAGTTAAGATGCACCCCTCGTCTCGCCCGACTACCTCAGCCCCACGGCGCTTTGTGTCCGAGAGGACCTGTTGGTATCCGCCTTTGTCATTGAGTGTGTATGTCTATGGGCATATGGTTGATCCACCTCCAATAGGTTCATGTAGGCAGAAAACAGCCATTCATACGCCTATTCAGTCAAGCTGCTAGAGACACAGATTACTATGTCATAACACAGAGGGAGGGAGAGAGGGAGGGGTTTGAGTGATAGCGAGAGAGAAGAGCGAGAGAAAGAGAGATTACTTCATAAACTTACTCTGATCTCTATGTGTGTGGCGCTGCTCTAGCGATTGAAAAGATAGAGCCATTGTTGTTCTTTCAGGCCTCAACTTCAAACACCTAAATTTGTTGCACCAACTATGCCGAACTTGAGAAAAAGAGACGTCGTGTTTGAATGCAAGTCTGTTTTCTTCTGTCGGAAATTAAACACCTCAAGGCTTGATGGATTTGCACAAAAATGCTGAAGTGTAGCTAGTGAACCCCATTCGCATCTTGTCTAATATCTATACTCTCATGTCAGATGTTTGAGGAACAAACATGGCAAACGTGAGATCGAGATATTCATGAAACCCAGCCCAGCCCCCATTATAATGTAGCCTTCGATTTAAGAGTTTATCGCATTCAAGAGTTTTGCTGTCGGAAAGAGTAGGAAATATGTAAGGCGACAGGTTGGTTCTTGCTTATTTCTATGGGAAATCTTATTAAAGCTAAAATGTATAGCAGATATTTAGTCAATATCCAATAGATTTTAAATAAAATGTAATGTTCCATTCATTGGTAACCATATAAACATAGCACAGTGAATGTATACAATATCTCGGGCAATCTAAGTATGATTCTGACAATTATGGAATTTCAGTCAAATAAATGCTATTTTTCTGTATAAAATACATACAAATGTGAATCAAGTGGTTATTTATATACATAAATACACATGACTGTATGATGGCACTATAAATGTTGTGGGAAAAATGAATAAAACTTAAGTCTTAACTTTTACACCATGCTTAAAAGTTTATGGCCCGGAAACTCGGGTATCAAAATCATCTCAGAGTTTTCCAGTCATAAATACGACTCGAAAGGCCATTCATGCTTACTTTCCAACTAGGAAACTTGTGTTTATGATAATTCCGAGAAGGAAAAGAAGGGGGAAAAAAAGAGATAAAAAAACAATTCCTTAAAAGTCCAATCTTGTTTGAACATTCTTCAAAATATCTTCTTATAGAAAAACCTATCATAACTGTTTATAAACGTATTGACTGCCCTAGTGGTGCTATTGAAACATTGTTCTGCATCCTGATCAGCCTGATACAGCAACACTGTGGAAGAGCTATCTGTATTCTAACCAATGGCAGGCAGGTTCAGTGTTCGGGAAACCGGTTTAAAACCAATCCATAATGTTAGCATTTCTGTTTGCTGTTGTCACAGACAAAGAACGACATGGAAAAGTTTCTGATTACTCCACGAATATCCTTCAAGTGTCCCGTTTTCCCTTTCCAAATCAGTATTTATATAAAGTTCACTTTTCATGACCTCTGCATTGTCTACTTGTCTAACCGGCTTGTTCGTCTCTCTCTCATGGCTCAGTACTGTCTGCGTTATTCTCTGCATGTCCATCCTCGATCACCTTTTCTGCCCTCCTAGGACAGAAAGCCTCTCCTTCTGACAGTAACGGCCATCACTGTCTCACTTCCTCTCATTCTGATGACCTCTCGTTCTCAGGCCCCAATCACTTGTTCGCCAACAGTGTCAACACTGTCATTAAAGGCACATTGTCCTTATTAATTAATGAATGCTGTTGTTTTTTTTCCCTCTCTCCTTCTCTACATACTTATTCGGGCAAATGTGGATTAACATATTCATGAGTCGGCCAGCTTTGCAGCAGCTTGCCCGCGAATGGGGCGGCTCTGTTTAGCCTCTGTGTTTTTGTCTTTCTCCATACCTAACCTCGTTTGCTGGGCAGATCCCTGAACCATTAAAGCTCATGATCCCTTTATGCCAGCGAGACTCAGACAGGAGGGTCGGGTTATGAACCCAAACGCTGCTGTTTCACGCACCAGTGCACATACCCCGGATAATAAGGCTCAAATGCTAAGTGTTACAAACTGATTAAAATGTCTGTGTTACAACTTTATCTAGCCACAATAAACAATGCTCCTCCACGAGAAACTGCGGCAGCTTTTGATATTGTCCCAGCTGCTCAAACGTTTCCAGCCCTGGTTATTTTGCTGGGTGATCACACAAAGAAATGTTTATTTGTTTATCGTATATGCTGGAACATAAAATGCCATCAACCACATTTAATCCCAGACATCATTAAAACTGAATGTTCAAAATGATTATTACAAATATGAACTAATTATTCACTGTAAACATAACCTAGAAATCCTTTTTTTTTTTTTTTTTGCAGTTTAATTTTTAGTATGCAAGGTGACTGTATGAGTATGTTTGATTGAGGGATACACAATATATCAGTACCGGTCCATATCAAAGTTTTTTTATTTATTTATCAGTATTGGTTGATGTTGGATATTTAATCGTACATGTTCATTTGCTCCATTACATTTATTTATTTGCCATCATGTAATGTTCACTTAAAGTTAATATTTAAAAACACTGTTAAATTTAATCTTTAACAAATCTTAAAGTGAATATCCATTGCTGTGGTGCCTCATTCACTTGTAGCATTTCGAATGTTTGAATATTTTAATGTTATATTTTGAATGAACAGTATTAAGACAAACAGGGCCGCAGCTAGGGTATCTGGAGCCATGGTGCAGGTTGTTGCTGTGGGCCTCCTTGAAAACGTGTTCCAGTTGAAATCGCGGGGCACCCCTAAGGCCGGCCACTAGATTCGGCACTACCTTTCGCCACGCTAGCGACAGCCCTGAAGACAAATTACTATAGAATGAGACAATAATTAGCGGCTTACAAGTATCAGACAGAATTTACCGTTGGTGAATCCCTAATTTGATTTATATACACAAGAGTCAATAATCTCAACCAAAAGTTTACACTTTTCTATAACATGATAGAAAAGTATTAGCAATTAACGTACATTAATATTAAGGATACACAAGATATTAGTGACCATATCGGTATCGTCCAATAATGTTTTATTTATTTTGGTTATTTAGGCTGTTCTTGGGAGATGGTAAGATCAGGGCTTTCTTTTAATTTCCTGAGGAGCGAAAGCAAAAACCCCTCTTATTAGCCATTATTGGTTGTGTCCACCACAAAGCCATGCTCACTGCTAAACATTTACCTTACACACACACACATAATGAATTTCTCTCCCTTCAACTCACTGCCCCTGCTTATACATTCACTCACACACTAAAACAGCCTCTATCTCCAACTCTTCGACACACACACACACACACACACACACACACACACACACACACACACACACACACACACAACTAGCACTCACCAATTTGTAGCCTGCAGTCGCATTGTTTGTTGAGGCTTGCAGTGCAGGCCGCTTCGTTAGCTTGGCCTTTAACGAGCTGCTTAATTGAGCTGTCTAGCGGGCCACCTGTCGCCCTGCACCTCATTAGCATACTAATGCTCCTACATTGTGCTGTAGTGACAGAGAGAGAGAGAGAGAGAGAGAGAGAGAGAGAGAGAGAGAGAGAGAGAGAGAGAGAGAGAGAGAGAGAGAAAGAGAGAGAGAGAGAGAGAGAGAGATATGAGGGATAAAGTGGATGGAATGGAGACAGAGATGTTATGATTAACTAATTTTTACAATTACTAAAAAAGGATATTTAGGTTTGTTGACCTGACAAAATTCTGCATATTATCAAACTTAATAATCATAATGGCTTTCCCAGAGAAGATTTAATTATATTTACCTGTTCCAGTTCTTGCTGAATATTAAAACTTAAAATGTAAATAATGTCTGCAAATTTGACAATAAATCGTTGTTACATATGTTATATGCAGTTACTATAGTAATAACTATAAATTATGCATAACTACATAACCTTAAACCAAATGGTTACACTTTATTTTAAGGTGTCATTGTTACAGTGTAAATACTGAGTAATATTAATTAACTACATGTACTTACTATAGGGTTAGGGTAGGATTAGGCTGAGGGTTAGTGCATGTAATTATGCATAATTTACTGTTATTACTATGGTAAGTACAAGTACGTATAAGTGCATTATGTAACAAGGAAACTAAAATAAAGTGTTACCAACAAGTACATGTAGTTACTTAATATTACTCTATACTTAAATGTATAATTACAGTGTAACAAAGACACCTTACAATAAAGTGTAACCAAAACATCTTTACAAAGCCTGAAAGTTTTATGAAAGCCTGAAAGACTGTGAGTGTGAGTGTGTGTGTGTGTGTGTGTGTGTGTGTACACACACACACACACACACACACACACACACACACACACATATATATATATACACATACTGTTTGCAACCAAATGTGCTGTGTGTTGAGCAAATGATATGGCTTTTAAGAGCCAAAATTAATTAAATGATCACAGATTCATTTTATTCCTGAGCTGGATGCAATTGGGCAATGCTGCAATGATCGTGGAAAGGATTAATAGGCTTTTTCACCTTTTTACTGGCTGCACACAGTTGCTCAAGTGCCTGCTTTCATTCAATTCATGACATGCAGCTGCAGCACCAAAGATCTACCTGCCAGAGAGAGAGAAGTGCAGTGTTTTTGTGAATGGTCAAATGGCTTGACAGGTATTGTTGTGTGTGATTGGAGCATTCAGTACAGCCTTGGGCTAAACTCGCCTTTAAATGCTGTAAACTGAAGACGCCTTTAGACCTCACACAGGACATACATGGACATGTGATTCACACACTTGTTCTGTCAAACATGAACTAAACTTTTGAAGACAAGCTCCACACTTGCAGACACTTTTTAGCCCTGACCCTCAGAGGCTGAGTCCCCACCAGATGGAGAGCCGTCCACCTCAACCACTGATGACCATGAACTTTGACCTGCAACAGGCTGACCACTCACACTGATCATCTGACAGATACCCACACAAAATACACAGTGCACACAGTTCATACTACTGTATATCCTGGCTATTCCTCTGGCTAGGGTCTGCCAATGGTTCATTAGATGAAGGATTCTTGCTCCCACTTACCCATTGCAGCAGGTGTGAATAATTGCTCCAAAACATCCCAGAGAGACACTTAGAAAGGCAAGACAAACATGATGACACTTACCAAATCTGTTTGAAAGACCCAAAACAACAACAAAGAAAAAACTTCCTGTTTGCAAAGGAAGCAAGCAAAAAAGCTAAAAGTCTAAGAGTACCTTTGCATGTGAGCTCGTACATCTGACATGCACTAATGCGACAGCAGAAAGCTGGCACGGGGAAACTAGCACACAAAAGATCAGAGGCACCACACTGGGCGACCTGCGTTGCTCTTTTTCAGTCCCAGAGAAAAGTGCAAAATACTTTACCTTACTGTGAGAGGACAGAGGCACAGATGCATAATCAGGTAAAATACCATTTCATTAATAATAACGAATAATTTAGTAATAAGTAAACAAATATTTTTAAAAAGTATATATATATATATATATTTTTTTTTAATATAGATAATAGATTATAGTTGAAATTATAAATATTAAAATAATTAAAAACATAACACTTTATTAAAGATGATGGCAAAAATATTTTGTAAGACTTTATAAAATGTTTATTAATTATAAATTTTAATTCTTATTCAGTTTTCATAATTTAAGTTAATAGGTTGTTTAGTGGACCTATTAACATTCTTTTTTTAGTAGCAGTACATTTGTCGAGATTAAAAATAAGTGTCAGCTGATCACATCATTCATTGCTGGACAAGACTGATCTTAAAAAAAGAAAAAGAAAAAATCCAGCCTGGCTGTTGATAACCTTTATATTCTAGATTCACACAATTGAGAAAGAGGGCAGAAAAGGCAATGGCCATAGAAAAGAGGTAAGAAAAGAAATTGAAAGGTGAGGGGGTCTTTCAGAATGGGGGAAGGCCATAGCTGAAAAGGTGGCTGTGGAAATTTAGGGGGGACAAAGTCACATCCATGCCGCACACGCATTCAATTCTGCCGGTAAATACTGGATCTGGACAAACCACCATATGCTAATCACCACAGCATTTACACGTCAAAATCAGCATCCCTGTCCCTCTTTCTTCCAAACTCATTCTTCCTGCTCTTTCTTTCCTCTTTTACCCCCGGCCCCCCTCACCCCTCGTTAATTACCGTATGTCTTTCGCTTTGATAGAGAGTCTCTTGCACGAATTAGTACAATATTGCAGTCCCCTTTAAAGCCCAACCCCCCCAGCTCGCCCTTTTCTCCCCCCATCTTGTTGGATTGGGCCACCTTGTGCACGTATTGATACCGGGTTTTTCAGTAGAACACTCGTCAGTGACATGCATATGGAAATGTAAGTCTCCATTTTAGTTGCTAACTCTGTATCCCCTTCTATGGCCTCATGCTGTGTGCCCCCCACTATCACAACTAGGGGATGCTGGGACCTCATGCTGGGGGCAACAAGGCGTTGTACTATTGAGGGATGGACAGGGGTCAGTGCAGGGGTACACTAACAGACAAGACACGCTTCTCTGGTCAAACACCAGCCCACCCCTATATTCTGGAGCTGGAACGGTTTGGCCCGACACTGACCAGCTGTCATATTTATAAAGCAGTTGTGGTTAAAGTATGGAGTAGATTTGAGTGTTAAAATCTGAAATAAGAATAATATTTATTACTGGAGAACAGACAAAATAAATGTAATGATTTATTAATAAATTCTAATTTTAATAATTACATTTTAATCCTTTAACAACTAACTCTTTCATGGATCAAACACAATTATTTCCAACAAATGTGTTGTGATATTTTATGCAAGTGGCATAAAACTGGACAATTATCCTTCTAGTGTCTTAAAGTGACAAAAAAAATATATATTTTAAATGGGGTAGGATGGGGGAATATGATGTCATGAGAAAAAATTCCCCTTTCATTGTATGGACTAGTACGACCTCACTGTAGTAAAAAAGCCTCTCAAGAACATAAGCCAATCAGAATAAGAATAAAAGAGAACACAGAACCTAATCCGCAGCCTGCTATCAAACAGGCCTCTTCTGCACAAGTGTGAGCGGTTGAGAAATGCTCTCTCCGGGCGTACGTGTGTGAAAGCGAAGGTGTTTGTGAGAGAAAGCGAAATGACAAGTGTGGGTGTGTGTGTGACTGGCATGCTCTTGACCTGCGGCTGTATGCTGCTAATCCTCTGATCAGGATGCCAGGAGGACTGTGGGGCCTCAGGCCTTAGGCCGGCCCCTGATAGACTGCCCCACTTACAATAATACACTGAGACCTCAGCCCATTTACATCCCACAGGCTGTCAGAACCGCTCACACTGTCCATACATTTTCATGTTTCAGGACAGATGAAGCCCAAACAACTACTTGAGGAAAGTTACTTATTTCTGTAATATTCCACATAATTGTGTAGTACAGTGGGTTTCCACAATGCAAATATATGTAGCATACTATGAGCCCTCAGATAAATAATCAAGATGTGGACAAAACCACAACCCAAACTTTACAAATGTGAGCTGAATGCTTTACATCATACCATGTGAAAACCAATTTCACTCTACTAAAAACAATGTAGATTAGTTCCATGTTGACCAAAAACTAACTACCCTACTACAGCTTAAGAATGGGAGGAAAGGTAGAATAATTATGATGAAGGAAAAATTGCAGAGAATGAAAGTAAGACCAAGTGAAGGTATCTACTTGAATGCCATTACTGGCACAAATGGGTAAAACTGGTTGTCCTTCCTGAACAGCATAGCCATGATGAGTAACCTGTAAAAACCAACATAAAAGTGCTAAAAGCATTTATATACTGGTCAATGAAACCCTCTTATTAAGTCAAGGCCATTTTTTAAAGAAACCATTCATAAAGAAACCAATTGTCTGAGAGTGTAGAGAAAGCAAGCCAGTGTGTGTTTATGCACAGAAGGGGGTGGGGGTGAGGAATCTCAGACTGCCAGGCAAATACTTACCATTTGTCTGTGTAAGAGTGTCTGCAGGCCCCCAAATCCCCACGTTTTGTACGAACAAATTGGCAGAACGCGGGGTCTTGTTTGCCCAGCCTCTTTGGGCGGCTGTGGGAAGTGGGTAGGCTGATGAGAGGTGGGTGGGAGAAATCTCCATCAAAGAGTGGGAACAGAAGAACTAGACGCCCTGGTCTGAGAACTGGCCTGCGTCAGAAAGAGTGAAATCTAAAGTAACCAGTGGGGAGACTCATCTGCCTGACCTGACCCGAATACAACTGAAAAAATGGTCACATCACACAACAGCAGAGGAGGCAGTGAGAAAGTAAAGGAACATTATATTATAATTCCAACATTTCTATGAAAAATTACATAATTTTTCATAAAATTACTTAATGTTGTTCTTTTGAACCTTCTATTCAACATATAATCCTGAAAAAAACTGTATCAGTCTCTTATATAAGTGACACTTACAGCCTTTATATATAATGTAAATGTATGATAAAAATAATAATAATATATAATAAAAATGTATGCATTCATTGTGTCTTGTAATGCACATGTAAACCACTTTCACCATGGTTTCATGAATAATTGTAAACAGTTGTAATATATTACAATACTTATTTTACACCTTTACAAAGTACAATGCATTAAAACACAACAAACAACCAATTTCAAGGAATCTACAAATATTATAATGTATTATAACATTTGACAATACCTTTATAATGAAAACATAAAAGCCTTGAGTAACGCATTACCAAAATCTTACCAACCCCAATTTTTTTAACAATAGAGAACAATGTTAAAAGTGTTACAGCTTAAGCGTATATACACATATTTTAAGTCATGACCAAATACAAGCAGTTGTAATAGGATTGTGTTTGTGTGCACTGCCTATAAAGTCATACCTCAAAATGCGGGTGGTGCTCAGGAAATGAGTCTGTGTGGGCAGACCGCAGGTCTCTTTGAGGTGTGTGTAGCCTTGCGTGATGCCATATGATCAGTGCCTGGAGCTAGTCGTGTGACTAATCCTGTTAGTCTAAACACACCCGTTTCCTTTTTTCCTCGCTGTCTTTCTGCCTCTCTTCAGTTTGCAGGGCACACTTCTCCCTCCACCACCTGATTTCCTAACCATAGACAATCACTTTACAAATTAACCATAAACATTTAAAAAGCTGTATGTCAGATGAAGCAAATGTATTAAATGTAATAATGTTTTGTTTCTTCTCTTTAGGTAGGAGAGAATGGGTTAAGCTGTGACACTTTTTACATCATACTCTAGGCAAAGAAAAATAAGACTATTACGGATTGTCTGCTATTAAATTAAGCACCAAAAACAATCAACAAGAAATGTTCAAAAGCACAAAAAAAAAAAAAAAAAAATACATACTAATCTCAAACTTGTGAACAGTAGTGTATATTCACATTCAAATGGAAATTCTGCATCCTGTTTGTTAACTAAAATTCAGAATTGAAGTTTAATTTAAAATGCCTTAACTAAATTCTGAATGGTACACAACCCTGTCATACAGTTATAGGACACTTTGGCAACTATTGAAGAAAACCTTTTGAGTTAGAAATAACTTGAGTTTCATTAAGTACTACACTACATGACATTACTGCTTTTAAGTGCTGATTAATAAATGACTAGCCACTGATATGAGATTTTTTTAGAAAATTTATTTATTTTCCCCATTTCAAACTTTATATTTCAACACACACCATGTCTACTACATTTAAAGAACACAATGACATGTCAAGCTTTTATTAGTGCACTGTATTAAGTTGATACTCTGAAATCTCAATTTCAGTTTTTTTTTAAACTGATGAGCTTACCTTTACAAGGCAAGTTAAACTGAAAAGTTTTCAAAATTGAAAAATCATAGAGCTACATTTAGTTCACATTTACTTTTTCAAAGATAGAGAGTGCCCTCTGCTGGATATTCACCAGAATACCATTTAACACTGTCAAGCAGATACATGTTTGATTAGTAATGCCTGTCAATTCTTTCACAGTCTTGTTTTGCAAATCACTACAAATCACAGAAATAAATAGCCTACAAATTTTTCATTTATGCAGTCTGATATAGATACTATATGAGTAATGAGCTCTATGTAGTGAACATGAAGATATTGATGTACTGGTGTGCTTTTACTTCCCGCTGAGCTTTAGGACGTCTTTCACCATAGCACCAATCCCATCAAAAATTAAGTGCAACTTTGCTTCACACATGAATGCAGGTGTAGTCACCACTTTATTCTTCTGGTCCACATGTGATTCGTAAGGATGGAAGGTCAAGGTTAATTCAGAAAAACAAAAGCTTTCATATCATTAAAGAGGAGAGGAGAGGAGAGGAGAGGAGAGGAGAGGAGAGGAGAGGAGAGGAGGAGGAGAGAGGAGAGGAGAGGAGAGGAGAGGAGAGGAGAGGAGAGGAGAGGAGAGGAGAGGAGAGAGGAGAGGAGAGGAGAGGAGAGGAGAGGAGAGGAGAGCTCTGTACAGGTAGGATATGGTGACTTCTTTAACAGTATGTTTGGCTCCCAGTGCAGTGATGGCTTGTGTAGTACCAGCATATGGCCACTTCCCACCTTCCTCCTCCTCATGACCGACCGTCACATTCACACCAGGGAGAATCTTTGCCGCCAACACTGGAGATATACAGCACAACCTGGTGATCAGAAGACAAAGAGTCAATGCTTTATAATAAATAAAAAAAACATGCCTATAAAGTCTGATTTGATTCACAAATATAATACTTTTATTTCAAAGCACTTCATAACTCTTAGGCCCTGTCCCAAATGGAACGCTAAGATCTTTCAGTCTTCCTCTGGTCCATACTTAACGTGACATTATTCCACTTTGACTGTCGGGTAGAAGTTTGCTGTGGAGCTATATTGTAATACTTACGTTACAAGATATTTCTGTATAATACATTTAACACATAAAAGCACAAAAATACCCCAAATCAGTGGTCTATCCACTTTATTTTTAAAGTAAAAATAAAAGCAGACAGCCATTTGTAAACTGATTGTTTCTGGCTGTTGGTTGGTGTCATCCGCTTTCAGTTATTTTTAGCGGTACAAAACAGCACACTGGTTTTGTAGCGTGAATAGGTTTTATCTATAGTGGCTAATGAATCAGAAGTCTCACATTCAGAGAAAATGGCTTACTTCGGCATTGTAAAATAATGTGAATATAGGTAGTCATTTAGAACCACTTGCCCAATTGGCTTTCCTGCTTTATGGAAGTCCTTTAAAACCCGCTCCACATCCTTATTCACTTTACAGTCCTTCCCATCAACAGCAAATGTTGACCTGATGATGTTAAAGATGCAGAAGATAATTTACAGAGAGATGAGGACTATAACAGAAATGTCAGTGGCTAATTAAAATATATCTAAATGCAAACAATGTTAATCAAAAAGTGTAGCATTGGTTTATTCTTCAATATTTTCTTTAAAAGACAAGTCCAGTTTATCACATTTAGTCACAGCACTCACAGGTTTTTAGCTGCACCGAAACCACCAGGGAAGATGACTGCATCATGATTACTTGCACTCAGTTTTGCCAGGTCAGTGATGTTGCCCCTTGCGATACGTGCTGATTCTGATAAGACATTCCTATATAAAAAGAAAAGCTGAGCAAGTTGGATTATTAATATGTTGTTTCATACTACTTGATTTCCTAAAGTAACAAACACAAAAGTGTCCAGTTTTGTTAAGGTATATAATGGACTGTTTTGACAGTGTAATCATTACACAGAATTTTTGAGGGGACACTTCACCTTGACTCTGTCTCCGCAGGCTGACCTTTGCCATGGTCTATCACATGCATCTGAGACACATTGGGAGCAAACATCTGAACCTCTGCACCTCCCCGACTTAGATGCACAAGGATTCTACATACACAAACATACAGCATAAACATTCACACAAAAGAAAATAGTTCAAGCAATAGCTCTGATGCAGAAAGACACATTTGGGTTTCACTGAGAAAGAAAAAATCTGAAACAGGACATTAATTGTGACATATTTACAGTTGTAGAGAAGTCCTAAAGGAGGGGGTGTCCAATCCTGCTCCTGGTCCTGCAGAGTTTAGCTCCTCCAACCCACATTAAACACAACAGAACCAGCTAATTAAAAAGTTTTACTAAGCCTGTCGCAATAATCAATATATCGATATATTGCACAATATATGTACATGACCTCACTAATTTTTTGTGATGCAATATATCGCCCATTATGTTTACATGATAATGAATGTCACCAACATTTTACTCGATTGTGCTCTCATCTTATATGTTTTCTATGACAGAGGCGAAAGTGGTTCTCGGGCAGTTCCTTCATACACAGAGCGGTTATCGACAGGTGAAAAAAAGGCGCCATTTGAGGCGTTATAGTGTTTTCCTGACAACTACTGACAGTTTGGAAGAATAAGCCCAAATGGACTCGATTTCAAAGCCGCAATCTCCTGTTCCAGTGCACGTATAAATGTCAGCACAGAATGACGAGTGTTAAAGCCATTTCACAAGGGAAAATGTTTATTTACTATCTTTAAAAAAAAATCGTATTTAGGATAATATATTTTTTTACCCTTAATTTCCATGATCTAAAGAATTAAAAGGTTGTCATTTGAAAGTGTGTAGGTCTACTTGCATTATTATGCTGTTAAATTAGGATTATACTGTATATTCAGTGGGTGGCATAAAATAGCCTTAAAATTACAATAATATAATTTATCGCAAAACAAAAAGTCGTGACAGGCCTAGGTTTTACTAGGCATACTAGAAACTTCCAGGTTTGTTGAGGGCTAAACTCTGCAGGACTGACAGTAGCCCTCCTCGACCGAGTTTGGACACCCCTGTCCTAAAGTCAAATTTAGCATGAAACCCATGCAAGAGACCTCCAATGCAATTACCCTGTTGGTTATCTGTCCCTTATAGAACTAGAGATTGTTGTGAATCTGAATAACTCAAGAAAGAAAAATAGTATAGAGACATACATTTTGTAAGTTACTCACGCTGATGCCTCATGGATTTCAGTGCCATCATAAACACCACATCCAGACAACACCTAATGAATAAAAGTTAGAACTCAGAACACTTGTCGGCATGTGTTTTGGGAGGAGCTGGAGAGCACTAAACAATAACAGATTAAACGTCATCCGGATTACATAAACTGATAGGTCAACGCGCATCCGGGTTAATGATACTGACGGCTGGTTGCACTTTCATGTCACCGCGGACACTAATCGTTCGATTTTATTGTCTGTATTACAAACGCAACTGGCGCCATCTTGTGGCTCGTTTATCGACTAGTGAAGGTTAAATGAGAACTTTAATATTCCTGTAATATTGGTGCTGTGTTCGCCCTCCTTTATTCTGAGATAATGACCGCCTGACGCGGACTATTTTCTGATAACGTTAGCCTACATGTATTGTAAAAGTGTCACTGATTTATACTGTTTTATGCAAATTACCAGACTTACATAGGTGACATGACGCGTCTCTACCAGACGGAGAATGAACTACTTCAGTAGCTACACAGTTAAACCCCCACTGAAAATGCAGAACATGTTCATGAAATCTGTTCATTTCACACAGTACACTGGCTAGTCTAATATGGGACACTGAAACGTGTAACTTAGGTATTTTAACATAGAGCGCCAACAACACTCACGTGCAACACCAGTTTGGGTCTGCATAAATACTACTTACAACAGCGACTTTTGCGCCACTTAAGTTTGAAGATGCATGAAACTTGGCAGCAGCCGCATATCTGAAGTGCGCAGTACGGAACAGCGAGCGCAGAGCAAACATGGTGCGGATTGAGGAGGACATGCGCTGAAGAAGAACCACTGCCTTCTTCGGAGTTGCCGGCGGATAGAAAACATAGAAACATACCGCCACCTACAGTTTACTGTGCCAATCCACGGTCTAGGCCTTGCTGCATCACAGAGTTTAAATTTCACAATCCTCTCCAGGGTGCGGTTATCCCTATTGCTTCTACCACATCTTTTCCTTCCCTTCGCCTCTCTATTAATGTGCTTGGACACAGAGCTCTGTGAACAGCCAGCCTCTTTTGCAATGACCTTTTGTGTCTTGCCCTCCTTGTGCAAGGTGTCAATGATCGTCTTTTTTGATACTGAATATACTGAGATACTGATTTGGGATTTTCCTTAGTTGTCAGTTATAATCATCAAAATTAAAAGAAATAAACACACACACACATATATATATATATATATATATATATATATATATATATATATATATATATATATATATATATATATATATATATATGGATATATGCTCATAAATGATCAACGGACCAATACTTTGATTAGTTATAATGACTCAAACAAGACCGGCGCCGTGAAGTCTACATACTGACAGGTTAACGGTGCTAAAAGGACACAAACCATGCCTCGTGCAGCTCACCGTCATAAAACAGCCCCTCCCTCACACATACCAAAGGACATCCGAACAGATTATATGACTTTTAACTTAGTTATTTTTCATTTTAGGTGTGTTGTGTTCCCTGTATGTATGCATGCTTTTTGTTATAACCATTTTAGATGTGTTTGATAGGTTAGAAACTTATAGCCAGTGAATGCTTAATGAAGAACGACGTCAATCCTCACCTTTCCTTTAATTCATAAGTTAAACTCCCCATGCTTGGTCTCGAAATCTTTGTCTCGCAATTTGTAGGCCGGCTAGGTGCGTTGTGTGGTACTATGATGCATCAAACTCTTTCTTTCATGCCAAAACCCCAAAGTTTGTGTACCAAAACCCCCAAGTCTGCTTCTCTAAGAGAGCCATAAAACATGTTAATGAGGCGAGACCCAAGACAAAGGGAGATTTCCCGCTTCTGAGTTCCTTCGCTCTGATTGGCTGTTCCAACAAAAGAGGCGTGCCCCGTCGCGGCCCTTAAAAGATGGGCCACAAACGCCTCGCTCTCTCTTGTCTTCTCTCTTCCCTTTTTTTCTTCGTGTTGCTTCCTGTCGCCAGCTCTCTTCTTTTTCCTCTTCGCCATCTTCCAACGGATCTCATCACACAAAGGAACCAAAGTTGAATTTCCCGCGGACTCCAAGGACACACCCTGCAAGACTGAAACACGGACCGGATCGCGGAATTCCCCTAAACGCACGAGCTCACGACCAAGGAAACCTATGCAAGTATCCCTTAAGCTGTCGTTATAAAGTTTTGAGCTTCTACCAATAAGCTGGACTGATTCCTTGCTTGTGCTCATAGGTTGTGTCGATAGTATCACCGTTGCCTTGTCTCTCTCTCTCTCTCCCTCTCTCTCCCTCCCTCTCCTTCCTCCTTTCAGTTAATTTGTGTATGTTTGTTTATTGTTTGTTGATTTTATTAAAATATATATATTCACACGTGATTGCGCTTGAGTTGCTCATACATAGGTCACTTTTACGGTGAACCGACCCTGTTACAAATTAAAAGAAAGGTATTTCTCCTGGCCAGAGAAACGTGTTTAAGAGTTATTAAAAGGGAGATATTTGGTGGACAATTATCCGTCCTTTGAACTCAATTCTAGAATCAAAGAAATTTCTGAAAGTTGAATCAAGCCCTAGATATTAATAATTGTTTTAATCCCTTTTAATTAATTGTTAATAAAAAAATTCCCCTCTGTGCCAATTTATGCATATTTGATCGTAACACGATTAAGCGCCTGCATAAATCCGATTATTTTCTGGGGCTCGATATTCGCTACATATATATATGTAGCGAATATCGAGCCCCAGGGGAAATGGTGCGGGATTTATGCATATATATATATATATATATACACAAAGTTGTTTTTAACTAGTTAAGGTTCTGCTATCCCAAGACAGAAGCAACTACAAGAAAACCAACCATACGTTTTTGGAGAACAATTATTATTTTTGCAACTGCTAAGTGTCAATAGTGGCAAAAAGATTACACACAGGGATTAAAGACCAAAGATTCCTAAATCTTCAGGTATGTGGACAGATGCATAAGTGTTTCAAATGATTACTGTAAAATAGGCAGTAAGATGCTGTGCCATCTCGCGTACATCTGCATTGACAAACAGCCTTTGCCCATGAGCTGTAACTCAGCAGCTAACTGTTTTTGTTTTACAGTGTCAAGCTGAGTGCTGTAGAGACCGTCTTGGGAGTAGACAATCCTCTCCATCTTAAAATGAGAATGTATTTTCTCCTCAGCTATCTGAAACTGCTCATCGAGAAAATCCTCAATTGGATCTTTGGTGGCCCTTAATAGGTGAGAGAAGGCCTTGAAATGAGCTAACAATGCGGTTCACACAGGAGTGAACAATGTCTGTAAATAAAGGACACAAGAAAACAGAGCAGCCAATCAAAGGAGGACACAGCATAGTATATATGCATCCTTGATACCTGTCACTAATTTTATGCATTTGAATTAATTTTTTTGCATGCAACACAGCAAACCATCTTGAAATACTGCCATTCACCTGTGACATCTTTGTGCAGCTTTAAAGCAGGTTCCTCCAGCTCCTCAATGTGTTTCTTGACAATGTTTTCAAAGTTCTATAGTTCACAAATCCAGGAAGCTCCTTTCCTCTTTGAGTCCTAACATACTCTTCTACCTCACCTCTGAGGGATTCCTCAGCTTGAGAGTAAAGACAGAAAACAAATAAATAGAAAAAAAATAGAAAAAAGAATACAACCATTGGCATACTGAACTCCCCTGCAACATGAGGTAAATCATGATTATGTTTGCATACCAAAAAAGGAGAGAAATTCAGAGAAAATTGTCCATTATCTGCTTTATTTTTTACTTTACCATTGGCTCAAGCAGTACGTCAGTAATCAATTTGTGAAATAGACAGTCCTGCAGCACAGAGGGTTAAACTGAAAACAGCATGTATATTGCATGCCCACAGAAATGTTTTGCTGCTGCACAGAAGTGGCTTAAATTCATTTGAAGGAACTCAAGTAACAATATCACCAGCTTTATGGCTACATAAAGCTACATTGTCTGGCCCCTTTAAAGGCTACATTGCCTTGGCAAGGATCCTTAACTGGGTGAACTGCTTTCCTGTAATGAGAAGATTCTAAAACAGAGCTCCATTCAAGAATCCAATCTTCCCTCTCATTTATGTCATGGTTAAATGTTCACTGATTTATTAAAGATTTTAATGTCCAGCTCTAACCCACTATACCTGTAGCGTGCCAGATTTAAACTTTCTGTAAATGTAAGATATAAATTATACAAAATTTCTTCTTATTTTGCACTTTCTAAAAAAATAATAGCAATATAAACTGCACAAAGCAACATTATTGTCACTGATCATTTAAAATGTATGCTGCAATGTTATGTTACATAAACAAAATATTATTTATAAACACATTTTTATGGTTTTGTCATCCAGAATGTGTTTCCATCTTCCAAATTCCTGCCTGATTTTGGTGAAGACAGCTTCTTAGATCTTCTTCTGCCCTTTTTACTCCTTCAAGGGCATCACTGAACTGGCAAATTTTCTGCAGAGTGCAAGTGTCATCAGGTTATGAGATTAAAGAAAAAGGCCACATAAAAACATATGGGGTTCAATTCAGATTTTTACCGTAATCAGATAATTGCTCTTCTCGTTTTCATCAGTAGGAACTCCATCTCCCAATGTTACTGTTTTCTAAAGGTAAATAAACATGGAGATGGAGTTCCATGTTATATGGAAATGGAAACATTATAATGCCAAAGACAATCTAATATTCTGTATCCTATTCTGATTTTAGTCTTCTACACTTAATCTGTTCTGTGCCATTGTGTATGCGAGTGATTCATCAGATTTTTTCTATTTTATTTGTCCTATTGTTTGTAATTTACTTGATTTCATTGTAATACTGACTGTTTACATGTTTTCAATAATTGCTTGAGGAATTTTTAAACTTACATTAGTTTAGTACTAGTCTAGTATTAGTACTTTTGCTGTGGTATCAAATTTGGTATAAAGAATTGTAAGATTCAGTGGTATGAAATATTTTGATATAGCAACCTAATTTCCTTGATATATTGCTATTATGAAGGGAAAAAAAACTAGAAAAAACTACTCGTATAGGATTTTGACCATATCTCCCTATCCTAATCATGATAATTGTAATTGCAATATTGATCAAAATAATCATGATTATGATTTTTGCCATAATCGAGCAGCCTTTTTCTGCATACGCACAGTAATAATGTTCAACCAATTTTTTTGTGAGTCTTTCTGCAAGAAGGGGTATTGTAGCTTTTCCTTCCTCAAAAAAGGGGAAAAATGAAGGGAAAAAAATGTGTTTAAATAATGAAAAGGAAGTTGAGGACTACAGCATTTTGCATACTTTTTATCAGTGGGTTATGTGAAACAAGTATAGATATATAAACAGTGTCATTGTTATGAAACAACAGCAACACCACATACAGAAAAATATTATTAAATATAACACTGTTCTGACTGTTCTGACCACCGTATCCTCCATGCCTTTGTCCACTAAATCTGGTTTAGTCAGAATACCTGCACATATGAATATTTGTCTATACCCTTATCAGTGTTTTATTTTACAATTTTTCACCAATCAAGAAAACAGGAACAATGTATTTGTACGTCACTTTTTCAGTGAAATGCTACGTACCCAGGGTCCTTTGTCCGGTTGAATCTACTTTGGATGCCATCTGCAGTGCCTCAGTGGTGGTGATGTCAATGTTTGCAGGCACCACAACCAAGCTGATGGTTTCTTGTCTTTTAATGAACTTTTCAATTACATCTTTTATTTGTAAAATTAGTAATGTTGAAGGGATAGACTTTATTTATTTATTTTTGGTTTATATTTTGACACATTCATTATAAATAGCACAGTCCAACCTGAAATATTATTTGAGATTCCGGTTAATATAACCACCCGCACCAGCATTTATCTTTACAGGTCTGAGAAATTGTGTGTAAAGGAGCTGCTATCCAAAAATATTGGAATGCTGTAAACATTTCGTCTCAGTTACGTATGGTAACCCTCGTTCCCTGAAGGAGGGAATGGAGACATACGTCGGACGTCACCGACGAATTGGGATCACTTCAGGGAGTCCCTATCAGCTTTGAGATATAGAGCACAGGCCAATGAGAATTGGCATGCAAGATTTGCATCTCGCACTCCGCCCCGCATCACGGATATAAAGCGTAAGCAAAATGCTGCACACATATTTTTTTCACTGAGGAGCTGAACTATTGACTCGGCCATGCAGTGATGGTACAGCAACTGTGGGGGGAGCAACACCACACTGAGATGGCAGAGCGAGGGAAAGACACGGGCTTGCCGTAGGGAGCTGTACCGTGGAGAATACACATATGGAGCGGGCACTTCGGTGTTACTGACTATGGGAAGTGAGCACACAGGAAGATACCGGCTCTACACGTAGGCTATAGAATCTAGAGAACGTGTTGGGTGTCGCCCAGCTGGACAAATATCTGTCAGCGAGGCACCACGAGCCAGCACCCAGGAAGAAGCTACACCCCTAGTGAAGTGGGCTCTTAACCCGAGCGGGCAGGACACGTCTTGGGTTTCATACGCCAAGATGATGGCATCCACTATCCAGTGGGCCATCTTCTGCTTGGAGATAGCCTTTCCCTTCTGCTGGCCTCCGTAACAGACGAAGAGCTGCTCTGAGGTCCTGAAGCTAGGGCTGGGTCTGCCTCCCCTGAGGGCAGCGCTTGCAGGCTCACCACCTGGTCCCGGAAGGGAGTGGTGGGAACCTTGGGCACATATCCGGGCCGGGGTCTCAGGATTACATGAGAGTTACCCGCCCCGAATTCCAGGCACAATTTCGTCGACCGAAAATGCCTGCAGGTCCCCTACCCTCTTGATGGAGGCCAATGCAGTCAGGAGTACTGTCTTCAGAGACAGAATTTTTAACTCAGCTGACTGCAAAGGCTCAAAGGGAGGTCTCTGCAGTGCGGTCAGCACCAGAGACAGGTCCCAAGAGGGTATAGAGGGAGGACAAGGCGGATTCAGTCTCCTCGCCCCCCTCAGGACCCTGACGATCAGATTGTGCTTCCCTAAGGACTTTCCACCTACCAAATCATGATTAGCGGCGATAGCGGCAACATAAACTTTGAGGGTGGAGGGAGACAGCCTTCGCTGCAACCCATCTTGTAGGAAGGAAAGCACAGAACTGATCGAACACCTTCGGGTGTCTTCTTGGCAAGAAGAACACCAATCGACGAACAGGTTCCACTTCAACGCATAGAGGTGCCTCGTAGAGGGAGCTCTAGCGGAAGTGATGGTGTCCAGTCCAGGGGCCAGACATGAAGTTTCCAGAGGTCCGGAATGCGGGTGCCAGAGGGTGCCCCATCTCTGAGTCAGGAGATCCTTCCTCAGAGGAATGGGCCAAGGAGGTGCTGTCGTGAGGAGCACTAGTTCGGGGAACCAAGTCCTGTTGGGCCAATATGGAGCGACCAACAGGACCTGCTCCTCGTCCTCCCTGACCTTGCACAGTGTCTGTGCGAGAAGGCTCACTGGGGGAAATGCATATTTGCGTAGGCCCCGGGGCCAGCTGTGTGCCAGAGCATCCGAGCCGAGGGTCCCCTCGGTCAGGGAATAAAACAACTGGAAGTGGGTCGTGCCTGGGGTCTACCTCAGTTTCAGGTCTACCTGTGCAGTCCCAAAGCGACTCCAAATCAGCTGGACCACCTGGGGATGGAGTCTCCACTCTTCCGGGAGCACTGGCTGTCGTGAGAGCTTGTTGGCCGCATGATTGAGCAGACCCGGAATGTGAATGCACGAAGTGACCTCAGATGCTTCTAACTCCATAAGAGGAGATGGCAGTCAAGTTGTGACATGCAACATGTTTGTTGATGTACGCAACGGCCGCAGTGTTGTCCATACGTACCAGAACGTGCTTGCCTCTGAGCAGCATTTTGAAGTGGCTGAGTGCAAGATGAACTGCTAACAACTCTAGGCAATTGATATGCCATTGCAGTTGGGGGCCCATCCACAGACCCGAAACTGCAAGCCCGCTGTACGTGGCACCCCAGCCGGTGGATGAGGCATCCGTGGAGACAACAGCATGCCTTGACACTTGTTTTAGAGGCACTCCTGCCCATAGAAATTAAGGGTCCGACCAGGGGCTGAAGGTTTGGCGGCACCTCAGAGTCACTTGGACATGGAGGGTTCCACTGTCCCACACCCATCTAGGGACTCTGTCGTGTAGCCAGCATTGAAGCGGTCTCATATGAAGCAATCCCAACGGCGTTACTGCAGCTGTGGATGCCATATGCCCCAGGAGCCTCTGAAAATGTTTCAGTGGTACCGCTGTCCTGCGTTTGAACGAATTCATGCAGTTCAACACCAACTGGACGCACTCCTCGGTGAGGCGTGCTGTCAGGGCAACCGAATCCATCTTCATACCGAGAAAAGAGATCCTCTGCGTGGGGCAGAGTTTGCTCTTCTCCCAGTTGACCCGAAGCCTCAACTGGCTGAGGTGACTGAGCACCATGTCCCTGTGTTCGCACAACTGCTCTCACGACTGGGCAAGGATCAGCCAGTCGTCGAGGTAGTTGAGGATGCGAACACCGCGCTCTCTCATGGGAGCAATGGCCGCCTCCACGACTTTTGTGAAGACACGGGGCAACAGGGCCAGCCCGAAGGGTAGGACTTTGTACTGATATGCTCGTTTGTCGAATGCAAAGCGTGGGAACGGTCTGTGTCAAGGGAGAATCGAGACATGAATGTATGCGTCCTTCAGGTCGATCGCTGCAAACCAATCTTGGGGATAGATGCACCTGAAGATGCGTTTCTGCGTTAGCATTCTGGGAAGCGCTAGCCAGGCTCCCAGAGGCCGTGCAAGCGGGACCAATGGCACCACAGACGTACCCGCAGCGGGGCAGCGAGACGGCATGCAGGGACCCGACTCGGATGTCATGGTAGCGGCCCGAAGTGGGGTCTGAATGTGCTGTGCAACACTTATACTTCCGCTGGGGGGGCACGTGAGTGTGGGGAGGCTGCTTGTGTGCGTCCCAAACACAGCCGGCACCCCCTGCTGGCGATTGGAGAGGCACCTGAGGGTGACAAGGCATTGAAGCGTTGAACACCACCAAGCGCGCTCTCTTGACACCCAGAGGTTTTGGAAACTGCTCTTTTGTTGATAATTTGGGTGCCGCTGGCACTGGGACCAGCGGCAGAACAGAAATAAACGGACAACAAAGCATTTTCCCCCGGCCATCCTCTGGGGGAAGGAGTGGTGCCGCAGCCATCTACTGAAGAGCAGTCTCTTCCATCTCTGGGTGGCCCGTCTCAGGGTCAGGACGCCCGGGTGGAGGCTGCTGCTGGGCTGGGGCAGGAGCGGGAGTGGTGGCGGGCGGACGTCCTCGGCGACGAGCAGTCGAAGATGCTGCGGCTGGCAGCGGGATGGAGGCAGCAGCTGGCCCTGGGGCAGGATGTGTTTGATGGCCTCTGTCTGCTTTTGGGCAGCCGAGAACTCCTGGGCAAAGCTCTCGACTGCGTCGCCGAACAACCAGGCCGGGGAGATGGGGGAGTCTAGGAACCGATATTTATCGGTCTCCCTCATGTCGGCCAGGTTGAGCCAGAGATGGTGTTCCTGGACCACCAGAGTGGACACTGCCTGGCCAATGGAACGGGTGTGATTTTTGGCACCGTCTGGAGCTCCCAGAGGAGCTTTGGGCCAGGGCTACCCTCGTGGGCTGCGAGGGCTGCCTACCCAGGGCTGCCTTCGCAGTCAGACTGGAAGAGAACTTATAGGCCTTGGACGGGAGACATGGGTCACCACGCCAGTTGGAGGCAGTCCCCGGACACAGTTGCACCGCAACGGCCCGCTCCACTGACGGGATTCCCACGTATCCCCTGGCTTGCCCGCCTTCAAGGGTATGAGGAGGGAGGAGCCACCGGGTCTGTTTCTGGCACTAAAGGATGTCGTCCACAACCTGGTGAACTCCTCATGCACCTCCAGGAAGAAAGGCACCGGGGCGGGATGCTGAGAACCAGCGCAAGAAACCAATCGTCCAACCTAGAAGGTTCGGGACGTGGTGGAGGGTTCCACTCAAGCCCGACCTTTTCGGCGGCCCGGGAAAGCATAGCTGTCAACTCGGGGTCCGACTTGACCGCTGCCACTCTCCCAGAGGGAGGCAGTGCAGCCAAATTTTCATCCTCTGAGGACTGGAACTCCCCCTCCGATGCAGCGATCGACATCTGTTCGTCTGCCGGAGCCCCGAAGGTCACTGCTGAGCGCCCGTGGGCTTCCTCCAGGAGCTCAACTGGTAGCGACGCTTGGAAGGGATCAGGGGCCTGTGGAGGTAGGCTCAGCGGGTTTGCCCTAAACGTAATCCTCAGGTCACCCTCGCCCATCTGTCGAAGTAGGTCTATTCTTGAAAATAGCACTAGATCGAGGTATGGGTAGGGGGACTCCACCTTCCCAAAGGTAGGCGAGTCTCGACCTAAGCGGCGTGATAGTCATGTTCCCGCAGTGGGAACACAAACTATCCACAAACGTTGCCTCAGTGTGCTGAATGCCTCAAAATTAACTAAGCAGAAAAACTCCGACGTCATCGCGTTTGTCCAATTGAATGAATGGAGAGGCGGGCCTTCCATTGTGGTGGCCATAGACATAATAATGGTAACCGTTACCTTGATCAGACTGACAGGACAACTGATTCGGGGGTTGCCTAGCAACATAGAAAACCGCAAAGGCCCCGATCAGACAGAACGCGCTTTTCAGATCTGAAAATGTGAGGCACACCACACTGCCTTTTTTGGTTGACGGTTTTAAATTTAGAAAATGGCAGTGTGCTGCAGTTTTTTTAATGTTGCTAGGCAACCCTCGAATCAGCTGTGCTGACACGTGCCCCTAGACTGACAGGACAGCTGATAAAACATTTTAAAAAACGCAGCGCACTGCTCTTTTCTAAATTAAAAAATGTCAACTAAAAAAAGGGCAGTGCTGTGCGCCTCATGTTTTAAACCTGAAAAATGTGTTTTGTCTGATCTGGCCTTAAGTGGGCCTGTGCCATCTTGGCGGCGCATTACTCCCAAATAACTGAAAATGGGCAAATAGGTGAGATGTGGGTGGAGCTGAGGTGCCTGGTTGCTGAAACCACTCCCGCCTAGCTCAACCATAGTGGCAATCCATCTGTCACTCAAGTGTCCACTCCCTTAATTATGCAGAACTTTAAGGCTTAATATAATTTAAACAGATGAGTTATAAAAAAAATTCACCCCCCCCTCATAGTTGTCATGAAGGGCAATATTAGCTGTATAGACCAAAACCACTCTTTGTACCAGACTGTAAACTGGGCATTTTAACATGGTGGAGATACAGATTTAACTACTTTTTGAAGCCAGTCTATAGCGGCCAGTCAATGATTTGCAGTTTAAGTCACTTCCATGTTGGCTTCTAGAGGTTGCCACTTAAGACAGTAAAAAGAACATCCATCCATCGTCCAAACAATTGCCTTCTGTAGGGTCATGGGGATGCTGAGGCCTATTCCAGTGTTTTGGACCGTAGGCTGGAGAAAGACACTGGACAGACTGTCCATCAAAGGTAAACAGATCAAAAAAGCAATTTGTTAAAGGCCTGTCCATACCACAAGTCTATATTTCCAGATATGAATGTCTTGCATGAAAACACACCACAAATATCAAAGGAAAGTTAAATCTAAATCAAACAAAATTGATCTTTTCTTTATAGGGTCAAAGGTGTCTTTAATTTCCAATCATCATAGAACACAGCATCATGCCTGCAGTAAATTATGTCAAATGATTCATGTGAAAATTCTGATATTTTAATTAAAAATTATAAAGTCAATTATATTAGATTGTTTGCAAAACAACAACAAAAATAATATATTCACAAACAGTATGAATCATTCACAGTAAGACCAGAAACATGCAATAAGAAATTATTATGTAAATTATTAATTAATGCTGACTTTAAAATAAAGGAACAGCCAGGAAAGGTTATTGATATAAAAGGAAAAGTTTTTGCATGTAACTAACTGATGTAACTTTCCACTATAATGCTCAGCCAGGACTTGAAACAAGAAGCTTCTTTCTGTGAGGTGACAGTGCTACCCAGAATTATACAGAATACACAAACTTGGACAGGACTTTGCCTGCACTCTTCAGGCGCTCCAGCCGCTCTTTCAATTCTCTCCTTTTACGCGCAACACCAGAATCTTCTTGGAGCAGCATTCCTGGATTGTTCCCTCCAATCATGGCAAGCATTGCATTCTGAAGCTGAGAGATGTACTGGTCCAGCATGTGGTACTGGACTATCAGTGGAACTTGATTAGCCAGACGGTTACAGGTAATCTACAAATACATACAAAGTATACATTCAAATTAAAATAATTCTAACACAAAATATAACTAGCACAAATCAATATTTGTCACAAGACTTTGCCACACATTCTTGATTGTAAAAGATTAACTAAAATTCTTTATTCTTTTTAAGATTATTATTTGTTTTCTTCTATCCCACATTAATGTGAAGGATCAGTTAAATGTAAACACTGCAAGGTGTGCTAGTATGCTGTTTAGATGGAAATGAACTAGTTTGCAGAGTAATGAATGGTTGGAATGGTCTTTGCAGTTCTGTTAGGTGCCGTTAGTTGTACAGAGACTACACACTTCACCCTTTACAGAACAAAGATTACTTACTTATAAGGTATACAAACCGTTAAATAGGAGGTGAGATGGTGTCCCATCTCACGTACATCTGCACTGATGAACAGCCTTTTTCCATATGTTTGTTTTACAGTGTCAAGCTGACTGCTGTAGAGACCGTCTTGGGAGTAGACAATCCTCTCCATCTTAAACTGAGAATGTATTTTCTCCTCAGCTTTCTGAAACTGCTCATTGAGAAAATCTTCAATTGGATCTTTAGCAGCCCTCAACAGGTGATAGAAGGCGTTAAAATGAGAGTTAACAATATGGTCCACACAGGAGTGAACAATGTCTGTAAATAAAAGAGATGAGACAGCAGAGGAGTTTATCAGAGGAGGTAAAAAAAAAAAAAAGTATTATATATGCATAATTGCCACTGATTTTATGCATCTGCATGATTCTCTCAATCTTTGAAAGAGAGTTGTTTCTTGTACGGCAGTAATAAATCACATCTATGTATATTAAAATTGAGGGCATTGTAAACCATCAAACATTATGGTGCCATTCACCTGTCACATCTTTGAGCAGCTTTAAAGCAGGTTCCTCCAGCTCCTCAATGTGTTTCTTGACAATGTTTTCGAAAGTTCTATAGTTCACAAATCCAGGAAGCTCCTTTCCTCTTCGAGTCCTAACATACTCTTCTACCTCATCTCTGAGGGATTCCTCAGCTTGAGAGAAAAGACAGAAGAAATAGAAAGAATATTAAAGCTGCAAGCAGTGATAAAGGGCCCTCGCACCCGTGCCACAGTCACCTGGTAGCTTTAGGGAAACTGAGCACGGTGGGCAATATGCATTTAAGTATATAAAAATAGGAGGATAGTCAGTCATTTGTATTTGCCACACTTCCTGCTACCAGCTGGTGGCGCTATGACTATAACTACATTTTGGCATGTAGATGTCTTCAGGCCAGGACACTTATCAAATATGTGAATTTTGAGACAGATTGAACATTGTACGCTTGAGTTACAACAACCTCCTGTTTTATGATGATAATAGCATGCTTTAGCACTCAGGTAAGTGTTGTTAGCATGTTTTAGAATGTTTCCAGCATGTTTAGTACTCAACTGCATATTTTAGTATGTTGCTAGTAGTGTTAAACACGTCACTTCCTGTTGCCAGTGGGTGGCGCTATTACTATACCTGAATATTGTCATATAGACATGTTCAGGGCAGGACTCTTCTCAAACATGTGAAGTCTGGGGCAGATCGGACATTGTGACGTTATACGCATACATTAGCACTTAGCCAAGTGTTGCATGCTTTAACGTGTTTCTAGCATGTTTGGTACTTCGTGGCATATTTAATTATGTTTCAGGGAGTGAATTACAGTTCTGTCAGAACCACTATCGTCAAAGATGATTGATTGACTATTAGCATATAGTTTGGATTGCCGGTATGGTTCTGTTCTGGGTAAGAACTCCCTGCACATCCGTGCAGCCTAGCATGGATAAGAGCAGGGAGAGCAGCAATAACCCCCCTTAGGGTAAACAGAACAGAACCAACATGATGTATTGCAGATATCATTAATGTTGATATTAAATGTACAAAATAATTCAGGAATTTGGTCTGATTCAAGGGGAATTAGAATACCAAATCCTGACTGACAAGAGGAGGAGCTGGAGATGGAGGAGGGTAAATGAGCTCTGGAGAAATGCGATAGCTGCTGATAGTACTGAGAAGCTATATATATATATATATATATATATATATATATATATGTATGCGGTGATAGACGTCGTATTCCTATAGGTAGATGTGATCAGCTGACAGACAGCTGATGCGAGTATGACTAACTATATGCTTGATTGATTCCTGTTGCCCACAGGTGGCGCTATGACTAACTGAATATTGGCATGTAGATGTCTTCAGGCCAGGACTCTTATCAAACACTTGAAGTTTGGGGCAGGTTGGACATTGTATGCCTGACTTACAACAGCTTCCTGTTTCATGGCGAAACGTCAGACTTTGTCAGGCCACCACAGACACACAAGTTCAACGAAAACTCAAGATCTTCACAATTTAACATCACCAGGGCCTTAAGATTAGACTGACTAATTATGATGTTGTTCTGGTTAAATCTCAATGAAGAGTAAATCGCAGTGTAAAACATGACATTCCTTGTTGCCCGCAGGTGGCGCAATGACTGTAGATGAATATTGATGAATTATAGGACTCTAATTAAACATGAGAAGTTTGGAGGTCTGTAGCTATTGACTCTGCAGAAGTTGGCGACTTCTGCGCACTGTGTGCCTCAGCATGCGCTGACCCCGCTCTGTGATTTTTACGTGGCCTACCACTTCGTGGCTGAGTTGCTGTTGTTCCCAATTGCTTCCACTTTGTTATAATACCACTAACATTTGACCGTGGAATAGTTAGTAGTGAGGAAATTTCACGAATGGATTTATTGCACAGATGGCAACCTATCAAGGTACCATGCTTGAATTCACTGAGCTCCTGAGAGCGACCCATTCTTTCACAAATGTTTGTAGAAGCATGTATGACTAGGTGCTTGATTTTATACACCTTTGGCCATAGAAGTGATTGGAACACCTGAGTTCAATGATTTTGGAGGGGTGTCCCAATACTTTTGGCAATATAGTGTATTTGATACACCTTTGAGGTACAAAATGAATTGGAATAATTCTTGATGATGCAGCGAGACAGGAATCTAACAGCTTAGCTTCCTTGATCCCCATAATTCAAAAGTTTACATATGTGGGTATCACAATATCTCCACTAGTACATCTTATTTCTAAATGTAATTTTCAAATTCTCCTGATTAAAATCAAGAAGGTTTTAGATAGATTGTCCCCTCTATGTTTAGCTTTTCATGGAAGAATCGCTACTATTAAAGTGAATGTGCTTGCTTCCTTGGGTACATTTTTTATTTTCTATGTTGCCGCTGGCACCGTCTAAATATTTGTTCAAAGAGCTCAATACGACTATTTCTAAATTTATATAGAAAAAGAAAACACCCAGAATGTGACTTAAAACAATGCAATGTACTGTAGGAACCTCAATGGGGGGTTGTCATTTCAGGACAGAATTCTCCTTACCTGGATTTTACTGTTCCCTGGGCTGCTAATATATTACTACATCCTTTGTGGAAGTGGATGACCTCTAACACTACTCGAGTGGCTTAGCCTCAAAGGTCTGTAACTCCATTCTTTCACAACAGTATTCCTATATTCCAACTACCTACTCCTGGGAAAGTAAGTAACAGTTGAGCCAGACTGGGATGGGGTATGAGCCAGATGTTTCACTGCAGAACCTGGCACATTAGACGATCCACTACAAGCTTATTAAAAGGGCATATATTACTCCATGCATATTGTATAAAATGTAGATTAGATCTTATTGTCATCTCTATAATGAATCTATAGTAGGTTCTAATATGCATGTTTTGAGAAGGCCCTATACCATTCTGGACTTTTGTATGTACTGTTCTTTCTGATATTTTAGATGATTCTACACTCCAGCTAAATCACATTACTTTTTCAAGTAACTATAAAGTAACATTACTTTTAAATTTACAACAAAATATCTGAGTTTCGAATGTATTTAAGTATTTAATTTAATTTAATTTAATGTATTTTAATTAAATTGAATTGTATTATTTAATAATTTAATTATATAATTTTATATATGGATTATATAGCTAATACAATTAATGCAATATACGTCAATGGAATTATAGTCATGTTAGGATGAAATATAACTTCTTAACACGATTATAAAGCCATACAAAGTTCTTTTTGCGTACGTGTGGTTTCAGTTGTTCCTATATTTTTTCGTAAATTTAGAAAAAAAAAATTACAAATCTTTGGTGAATTGAGATTTGTTCTTAAAATCGTTCATACGCACATTTCACACACAAATTTGTGCGTAATGAAACCCATTGTGTTTCAGCACAGCTGAAAGGTTTGTTTGATTAGCGGCCTCTACTGTACTGGCGTGAATTTGCATTTCCTTAAAAAGTAACAAAGTAACGCAATTAGTAACTTTTTTAGGGAGTAACAGAGTATTGTGACACATTACTTTTAAAAGTAACTTTCCCCACCACTGATGGTGCAAAGGACAGGACTATTCAGAGCTGGGAAAAGATCGCTGTAATGATGTTGGAGCCCTGATTTCCTAAGCATACTTATTTGACGTACCCAATTACATGTATTTCAATGTGGACAGTTCTCATGAAATCTGATTGTATATAGGCCTAGTTCATTGGAGTTTGATTTAGGTTCCTTATATGGTTGAATTTTGAAATAAAAAAAATTTATAAAAAAAAAAAAAGAGAGAGTAGTTTAAAAAAGGGCCATCAGTAATACTGTCTCATCCCAAGAACAAAAGTTAATGCTTTAATATTAATGTAACAGTTCTATTATAAACTCACTCTTAAGGGATTTGGCATCCAGGACGAGTTTCCAGTTTCCAAATTCCTCCCTGATTTTGGTAAAGACCCTTTTGTCTGAGTTTTTTAGATCTTCTTCTGCCCTCTTTACTCCTTCAATGGCATCATTGAACTGGCGAATTTTCTGAAGAGCACAAAAATAATATAACATATTTCAAATTAAATCCAGGTAAAAACATTGCTGGGGTGGAACATATGCAATTAATATATCCAGCTTAACGTGAAGTCTTTAGCAATAATGTAGGGCGAATATTATGAAATTTCATAGAAAACTCAGAATTCTGGCTGGATGGTGCCGGTGAGTGTACATTAATGGAAAATAATGTGTGAAGTGAATAAACAAAGTGTAAAGTGTAAAATAAAATAAAGTGTAGAACGCTCTGTGGCATTCACCAGATGTGTCCAGTGTGTCACTTTTTTACCGTAATCAAAAAATTGATCTTCTCTTGTTCATCAGTAGGAACTCCATCTCCCAGTGCCCTAAGATCCTCAGTCGTCTTCTCTAATTTAATCTCAAGTTGTTTCTGCAACTGTGGCAGTGTTTTCTAAAAGTGAAGAAATAAAATAAGAGATAAGAGACATTAGAATGCAAACAAATCTAGAATTCTGTACCCAAATTTGACTTTAATTTACTTCAGTCTATTGTTTTTTTAAGGCATCTACTCTGTACTGTCAATGTTTCTGCTGTATGTCATGTAACTTTGCATACGCACAGTAATGTGTTCGACCAATTCTTTTGTGAGTCTTTCTGCAAGAAGGGGTATTGTAGCTTTTCCTTCTTCAAGAAGAGACCTGAAGGGAAAGAATGACTTTCAATCGTAACCAGGAATTTAAGGGCAACTAGAGAATTTGCATAATTAATTTGTGTAAATATTATAAATATTAACAAGGACCATTTTTAAAATGCCATACGAAAATGTCCCTAATACATGTGACAGACTGCACTGAAATGTGTGTCAAGTGCCCTAAACAACAGCATTTTAATTTGAAAAAAGAAATACCAACATTTGGCTGGTATTAATTTCCCCTGATTATAGGCTAGTTTCAGACTGCATACAGAGAAGAGCTGAAAAATGTGCTATAGGCTACTAAAATAAAAAATGAGATGATGAAGAATTACACATACAGTACATATTAGATTATATATCACAAACATCTTGCCTACATTTTTTTCAGTCTACCTTTTTTCTCACATAGACATGAAATGGTTTCTGCTACACATTCTGAGTGAACTGCAAATTCTGATAATCAAATTAATTTCTTGCCTGAAATGAGCATGTTCGTCAAAAAAACGTCTTTCTTTTTCCAGCGCTTTGACCAGATCAAGCTTCTCATTGATGTCTTGCTGGCCTCTGCACTTCACGATCATGTAGCCCTTCTTCAGTTGTATCACTTGATTATTGACTGTTCTGACCACCGTATCCTCCATGCCTTTGTCCACTAAATCTGGTTTAGTCAGAATACCTGCAAATACAAAGATGAAGATTTGTATTATTTATATTATTTCACAAAGTGAGATAAACTATAAACTATACAGATGCTACATCACATATTCAGTGAGTAGCCTATTTAAAGTATTACCCAGGGTCCTTTGTCCGGTTGAATCTACTTTGGATGCCATCTGCAGTGCCTCAGTGGTGGCGATGTCAATGTTTGCAGGCACCACAACCAAGCTGATGGTTTCTTGTCTTTTAATGAACTTTTCAATTAGATCTTTTATCTGTTATAGAAAACCAAAATTACACAATGCAGTACTGCAAGGATCAATGCTGCTAGAATATACTGTATACTGATACACTTTGAAATAATTATTTTAAAGGTGTCATGAACTGGCTATTTTTTTTTTAAATGTATACTGTTGTCTGAGGTCAACTAATGACGTTCGCGTGGTTTTTACATTCAAAAACATCATAATGAATAAGTAATAGGCTATTTTCTACCCTGGTTTTGAGGCTCTCTCCTGAATGCTCAGTTTCTATGGGCGTGCCGCACTTAAGACTTGGAAGTAAACGCCCCCTGCTATGATTGGATAAGATTTGCATATTATAATGAGCTCCAGCTCCCCTATCAGTACATGTGGGAATTGTTTGGAAAGCGTGTGGAGAAACAGTAGCCTAGAAATCTAGACACACCCTAGCGGCAGCAAATATAATTTGCAGCCAGGGCGTCTAGCAACTCTCCATTGGCTTGCGAGCTGGAAAAACCAAACTATAATCAGGCCAAGTTATTTGAAATGTGCGTTATGTGTTGGAATGTCTGTTTTTTGTTTTTGTCTGTGCGAAACCGCACGCCGCCAGTTAACCCAATAGTATTTCGACACCCCAGGTTGCCAGTTGGTGTAAAACACAGCGCATTGCAGCCATGGAAGCCAGCAAACAAACTGGGTCAGAGATCGCAGATTCTACCTGACCCAAAATCTCTATGAACGAGAGCATATTAAAATGCAGATAAAGCAACTCATCAACAGTGTGTAACCTCTTTGGCTTTCATTGTCAATTGGGCTCGCTCCTGTTGCGTGTCCTCAACCTGGCAACCTGCGTGAGCATCGAGTCTGAGGAGGAGGAGGAGGAGGCGGGGAAAACAGCGATCTCCAATATTTTGCATTTGGCCTGCAGTACCTATTTCGACCACTAGCTGTCAATCCTACATACCGCACCTTTAATGGAGTCCGAGGAGAAAGTGTCAAGATCTCTGGTGGTGAGTGGGAGGAATTACCACCGTAATTTAACCTAGTTCTATTCCTATTATAATAACCTGCACCATGTTTTCTGTTTTTAGTATTTATATTTACATAAGCATTTATATTTTTTCTGAGGAACCGTGTTTATAGTATTTTTGGTATAAGTATTTTAAGGAACTGTGTTTAAAGGAGCTGCTATCCAAAATGTTTGAGTGTTGTACATTTCTACACATTTCCATATGCAAATTGTGTCTTACTTGCTTCTCGATGTCTTTTGGTTGGTTGCCAGTGGCAACTCTAGCAATGCCTGGCAGATCAATGAGAGTGAGGTCAGGGACATCACTGGACTGGATCTCTAGAGTGATCATTTCATGACTGATCCCTTCTCCCTGTCCAGCCAATACTATCTGAGCTACAAAACAATACAAGTGTCACAATCATCCCACAGATGACAAAACAATTCAAGTCCAAATATAAAGCAGTCAATTTCTTAAACTGTTTAATAAAACACTTCAGTGTGAAATACAGACCATTTAAGACAGCATTCTCTATTTCTGATGGGTCTTTCAGTTTCTTTGTTTGGCTCTGATATGACAGCAATCCATGCCACTGATGCCACTTATTGTCCTTTGAAAGTTTCTTCAGTTTCAATACCAGAGGACAGCGTGTCACAATACCTGTGTTGAAAATATTAGATGATCAGCTTAAAGGTAGGGTAGGCAATTTCGGAGAACCTAGCAATAGCAAGCTAGCTTTAAAAGCATTAGATCCCACCCTCCATTCAGAGCATCTCCAAAGCCACACCTCCTTCAAAACACATGGATGCGCACAGCCAGAGTCTCCAAAGTGTCACCGGATGCGTCAATTTACTGCATGTCTTAAAGCACATAACATTACAATAATAATAAACGTAAACAATTTACAGAGCTCTTACATGTACCACCTGACTGCTGAAGATTAATTTCGGTGTTGATAGTGTTGACATAGACATACATAAATCAGAGTCTGAGGACGTCCCGGGTTGCCATCTCGTAATTATGGTAACAACATGCCGTGAACACAGCATAAGCTCGTTGTTTTGGTTCAGACTGAACTGTAAAAGCCGCTGCTGTTTGTTTGTGGCGCTCTGTGACTGTCTACAACTCTGCATGGCCTTACGGAACTGACCGAATGCAATGATTGGACGAACATTTTTTGGTCCTGAGACTTACACAGAAGATATATGTACATGTTTTAATATTTAGACCACTTCTATTATTGATTGCTATCAGGATGTGAAGAGAGTTTCAACCAGTATAACATAAAGTCTATATAAAAAAACTTTAACAAACCATTATTCAGACTAATAAAGAAAGAAAGAGCAAACAGGTGTTTCCAGTCTGCTGTGTAATGTATTGTGCTATTACCTGTTCCCCTAGGCAGCGCCACTCCAGACAGGGCTTCCAACACAGAACTCTTTCCTGAGCTCTGGTCACCTATGACAGCGATAGCTGGCAGGTTCAGATCCTTTTCAACACCCAATGACCTGAGAGAGTCCACTAGATCAATGCATGGGCGCACCTTTTCTTCATAGTGCTTGTTCAGACCACTACTCTTTCCCTTTGAAGAACTGCTTGGAGACATGTCTGAACTCTGTCTGCAAAATATGCCAAAAAGAGCCAGTTCTCAATTGTAGATAAGTGGTACTGACCAATTGGCAACCAATCAGCCTACTGACAGTTTTGGAACTTCAAAGAAAGTCGACAAAATTAAACATAGATGACAGTGTTATTAAAACTTGATTGTCTTATTAAAACCATGGCATTACAATTTCTGCACATTACAGCGGATCCTGGCCATAAATTTAGGTAGGACAGATTCTGGGTCTTAGCGCTAGTTTATGATAACGTTTCGGTTACGTATGTCACACGTACGTCGGAACTGACCGATGAATTGGGATCTATTTTCAGAGACCAATCTGCTTCAAGTGTTTCTAAATGAGCCAATGCCCATTGGCATGCAGTCCAACCTCCGCCCACTGTGTGGGTATAAATACGGAATACCGCATCCTTGCTTTTCTGCTGAGGAGCCGAACTAGTGACTCGGTCCTTCAGGGAGTGAGGGCTACATACGTAACCAAGACGTTCCCTTTCAGTTGGTCTGACTGACGAATTGGGATCCCTACCAACACACCAGGGATGCTGGCCCTTCCAGCGCCCTGCTTGAGCTCACTGGACTGCTCCTACATTGGAGAGGGAGTCAGGGCTCCAGGCAGGGAAGGACAGTCACTGCTGTTCCTGCAAGACCCACTCAGAGTGACTATTGGATAACGCTGGGAAAGCCTGCCTATCTTGGAAGATGGAACGCTGCAGAGCCATGTCCTTCAAGGGAAGGAGAGGTGGCGGATTACACAAAAGGACTAACCTAGCAGGGTAGTGCAACATATGGTACTCTCTGGGGTGGTTCCAACTTGGACCCAGGGGGGAAAGAACACCTCCAGAGACGATAGAGCAGGCTCTGTCAAGGGAAAGACACAGGCCTAGCCGAGTAGGGTAGCTGGTACCGTGGAGAATACACATATGGGGTTGCCGTGGGAACCGCTACATATGGATACCCAGCCTACACACACGTTCCACATTTCTGGGGAACACAACTGGAGACAATAGATGCACGTATCTGGCCCAGGGGGTGGGAATGGTGTCGCAAGCTGACACTAAAACGGGCACTTAGTGCTACTGGCCACTGGGAGAGAGTACACAGGAAGATACCAGCTCTACATGGAGGCTATAGAATCTAGCGAACGTGTTAGGTGTCGCCCAGCCCCCAGCTCTACATGTATCTGTCAGCGAGGCACCTTGAGCCAGCGCCCAGGAGGAAGCTACACTCCTAGTCGAGTGTGCTTGCAACCCGAACGGGCAAGGCACATCTTGGGACTGGTACGCCAAGACAATAGCTTCCACTATCCAGTGGGCTAACCTCTGCTTGGAGACAGCCTTTCCCTTCTGCTGGCCTCCGTAACAGATGAAGAGCTGTTCTGAGGTCCTAAAGCTTTGAGTCTGGTCCACGTAGGCGCGGAGTGCGCGGACAGGACAGAGTAAAGCTAGGGCTGGGTCTGCCTCCTCCAAAGGCAGCACTTGCAGGTTCACCACCTGATCTCACTCAACGAACAGGTTCCACTTCAACGGGAGCGTAGACCACACTGACAGTTGATGTATGCAACAGCCGCAGTGCTGTCCGTGCGGACCAGTACGTGCTTGCTCTGTAGCGGTTTTTTGAGGTTGCCCAGAGCATGAAGTACTGCCAGTAACTCTAGGCAATTGATATGCCAATGCAGTTGGGGCCCCGTCCACAGACCTGAAACTGCATGCCCGTTGTACGTGGCCCCCCAGCTGGTGGATGAGGCATCCGTGAAGACCACAGCATGCCTGGACACCTGTTCTCCTCTGTGAGGAGTGCAGTCCAGTTGACCGAATCCAGCTCCATACCGAGATAAGAGATCCTCTGTGTGGGACAGAGTTTGCTCTTCTCTCGGTTGACCTGAAGGCCCAACAGGCTGAGGTGACAGAGCACCAGGTCTCTGTGTTTGCACAACTGCTCTCACGACTGGGCCAGTATGAGCCAGTTGTCGAGGTAGTTGAGAATTCGAACGCCGCCTTCTCTGAGTGGAACAATGGCTGCCTCCACGACTTTCGCGAAGACGCGAGGCGACAGGGACAGCCCGAAGGGCAGGACTTTGTACTGATATGCCCTCTCCTCGAACGCAAGCATCGGGAACGGTCTGTGTCTCGGGAGAATGGAGACATGAACGTATGCGTCTTTCAGGTCGATCGCTGCGAACGAATCGGCGAGCGAACTGAATCACGTAGCCGAATCTGATGGTACGGATGAGCCAGCGAGACGGCCTGGGGAGCTCTAGCCAGGCCCCCAGAGACCGAACAAGCGGGACCAACACAGACATACCCGGGGTGAGGCAGCAAGGTGGAATGCTCGGACCCGACTCGGGAGGCCCAGAGGCGGCCTGGAGTGTTGTCTGAGCTTTCCAGGGTGGGGCAGAGTGTTGATGAGGAGGCCTGGTGGCGTCCTCGGTGCCACTCTGCTGCCCCCTGCCGGGGAGAGGCAGGAAGGTGGAATACTCAGACCCGACTCGGGAGGCCCAGAGGCGGCCTGGAGTGTTGACTGAATATTCCAGGATGGGGTAGAGTGTGGGTGAGAAGGCCTGGTGGCATCCTCGGTGCCCACACTGCTGCCCCCTGGCAAAGGGAGGGGAGGCAAGGAGTGGCAAGGCCTGGGGGCGTCACACACTGCCAACCTGACCCTCTTGGAGCCCAGGGAGGGAGGAAACTGCTCTTTTATTGAAAATGTGGACAGCTGGACTCCGGTGAGCCAGCGGCAGGATGTTGTATATAATTTTTATCCTATTTCTATTATAATTTCTTCCTTGTGTTTTAACTGTGAATTTGCACTGTCCATGGAGCGGACCTGTTTACATTTCACTGCCGGTTGTATATTCTGTATATAACTGTGTATGTGACAAATAAAACTCTTGAATCTTGAATCTTGTGTGTGTGTGTGTGTTGCGTGGGTGGGTGGGGGTGTGGACACCATCTCCCCTCGAGCAGTTCCTCTTCTCCCTGGGCTGCCCGTCTTAGGGCCGCCTGCTCCTACGCTTGCCGGCAGGCTTGGTGGAACCCTGAGCGGGTTGGGCGCCACCCTTACACCCTGCTGCCCGGGTGGAGGCTGCTGCTTGGGCTTGGCAGGGGCGGAGGCGGACGCAGGGGGACACCCTTAGTGACAAGCAGGCGGAGGAGCTGCAGCCGATGACTGGGTGGAGGCAGCAGCTGGTCGTCGGGGCAGGATGTTTTTAATCGCCTCCGTCTGCTTATGGGCCACCGAGAACTGGTGGGTGAAGTTCTCGATGGTGTCGCCGAAGAGGCCGGCCTGGCAGACGGGCGTTGAGGAACCGCACCTTGTCGGTATCACGCATGTCCGCCAGGTTCAGCCACAGGTGGCATTCCTGGACCACTAACGTGGTTGTGCTGAGAACCAGCATCAGAACCACCCGGGAAAGTCCATTAGCTCGTCCCCCGATGCAGCAATCGAAACCATATCCTCAGCCGGAGCCCCAAAAGTAACAGCTGGCCCCCCATGGGAAGGACCAGCGTGCTCTCTCAGAAGCTCCACCGGCGCAGCGGAGGGGGGAGGGTCCCGAGGGGCTTGGTGTCCTGTCAGGGGGGCCTCACGGTAACCCTCAGGTCTCCACCAAAGGCATCAGCCAAAGTAGCAGCCCTCTGCTTCACAGCGGGAGGACCACTAGATCGGGGGATGCACAATGGGACTCCACCCCGTTTGAGGTAATTGAGCCTAGACCGTAGGACTGCGATGGTCATGTTCCCGCAGTGGGAACCTGAGTCATTCACGAAAGCTGCCTCAGCGTGCTGAACGCCCAAACACGTGAGATGGCCGTGGCTTGCAGTGGTTCAATAGTGCAAGCCCACTGCAAGCACTCAGAGATGCCCAGTGAGCTGTGAGAACAGTTGTTTTGTGTATAACACACTCGCGACCGCCGCTGTAATGTGCCGTCTCTCCAACACCGCAGCGCAATCCTCTTCGTATGAACTCCTTTTCGTCACTCTTGGCAGGAACACACTGACTTGCAGCAATGTTTGGCTCCAAAGTAGAAAGCGAGGATACGGTATTCCACATCCATATTTATACCTGCACGGCGGGCAGAGCGTGGACCACATGCCAATGGGCATTGGCTCATTTAGAAACACTCGAAGCATATTGGTCTCTGAAAATAGATCCCAATTCGTCGGTCAATTCCAACATACGTTGAATGTGACCAACTGAAAGGGAACCATTTTGTAAGCTTTATATTCTAATCACTGAACATATCAGGCACACTTTTGACAGAATTCTAATGTCCTTGCATTATTCAACCTGAGGGTGGCATTCTAATGATGATTGACAGACATTACACGCGACAAAATGCCATCTTAGAATTCCCTTAATGTAGTATTTATTGCGTCCGCATGTTGTTTTTAGTAGGCTATGTTGCAAGTTGTGTAGGAATTCCAGTGATGAAAAAAAAAAGTAATGTCTATTATCAGAACAAACAAACGCAACCGAACTAGTGTATATAAAAGCTATTCACATGAGCACATTTAAACGAAAGGTTTATACTCTCATTCATTTGATACACTACTCCATATAGGAAGAACAGACACGCCAATTAGTTACTGACCTGATGCAGAAAAATCTGAAGCGGACTAATATTGTCTTGGTCTGGAGGGAGGAGCGAAGTTTACGTGAGGTAACGTGAAAATAAGCGGGGCAGCCAGAAATCTGCAATATCATCTGCCCCAACCATATACCGTAAATAGGGCCCCAGCGGCTCTCTGTGAGAGTGCGCAGTGCAGTTCCATTTTTCACCACAGATTTGCATTGGAAAATAGTGGGGCACTGTAGAACTGGGGACCAAAATTCTCTGCAGGATAGTAAGAGGAGTTACCAGATCAGTGGGTGAGGCCATAAACAGAGGGGCGTTTTCCACTGCGTTACCTGATCAGGTGAAGGGGATCATTTTCATTGCATGGTTTATGAACACTCAGTACCGTCCCAAGGGCTGTGCCAAGTGTGTGACCGCACAGGGCCTCGCACCTCACCAGGGCCTTGTGCAAAGTAAAGTGACAGCTGACTTGATGTAAAAAGCCAATAGTTAAAGTTCATGTTTTTGTCCTTCAAAATACTATAATAGTAGTTAAAAGACATAGCTAAAAATGTGTACCCTGATGCTGTATTATTCTGCTCGTTAAAAATGTATGTTGCAGTAGTAATTTACAATATATTCTTTTTTTTTTTTTTTTTTTGTGAGACTTTGCAAGTGACAGTGATTCATGCGCATGTATGTCACTCAGTGTTGCATCGCACGTCAGGCCCGTAGAGAGAGCTTTATTCAGTCCATTCAAATTCTGATTTTGAATCTTATATATTAACTATTACGCACCTTGCATCAGTGCCGCAGAACGAGTAAAGCCTACTCTATCTCTAGACGTTTTAAACCTTTTTTAAATCTGAAAACTGCAAAAAGCAATGAAATTATTGTCAGACATCCATTTAGCGCATGTTCACAGAGGAAAACAACTGAAAAACAGCACTGGTTGTTCTCTCAATACTGCCTGTTTGTTTTACTTACTGAGAAATCTCTTCAGATGATTCAGTGAGAGAGCAGACCAAACTAATTCAAGTGGATTCAGGCCGTTTTGCAAACGCGCTTGACCCATTCATAATTTAGAACATAATTTAAGCGTTAAAATGTGCGCACTGCGCAGTTCAGTTACAACTTCTTGAACCTAATGCTGTTAAACTGAATATACAATTTTCTTCTTCTTAAATATCCACATAAACAACAAATAGTTTGTCGCTATAGCAACAGTAGACCCCCAGTTAATATACCCCCGGGGCCTCGCACATCACGTTTGCACAGGGCCTCGCACCCCTCTTGCAACGGGCCTGTAAACAACCATCAGTTTGAAAACACCCACCAATTTAGAAACGCCCACTTTTGCCGCGTCTATCAGCTTCTTCGCTGTGAGAGACGCACTGAGACGTAGATTGTGTTTTGACTATATTTCGGTTTTAGTTAAACTAATCACAAACTTTTATTTTCTAATCCACACGATCTCTCTCTCTCTCTCTCTCTCTTTCTCTCGCGTGAAGTCAGTGACGCGTGAAGTCAGATTTAACAAGCAAGTTAGGTAGGCTACTAGAACGCTTAAGTATATAAATCTTTTTGAACAAAAAAAACGCTGAAAACATGTAGGCTAATGCTTCGACAGTACTGGAATTTATTTATTCATTTATTTCTTCTTCTTCTTTTAATTTACTGCCAGCTGTTAATGTGATAATATGATAATATTTTTCTAATAGCCTATACCTCTTGTTCTTGTGGCACAGTGCACAAGTTTTTACCGCTTTGAGCGTAGGGAAAAGTCGCTCTACTCCGTTCCAGAATAACAAATTGAGTAAAAAAAAAAAAATGCCGTGCAGGTATAAATATGGATGTGGAATACCGTATCCTCGCTTTCTCCTTTGGAGCTATTGAGTTTTCTCGAGAAATATTTATATGTAGAGAGAGATTGAATATATAACAGAGTTTATGTGAAAAGGAAGCAAGCAAGTACTCACAGTTCACCAGCGGAGCCTCGGTGATGTGAGATGCTGATCGTGTTATAAACGTTTAAGTTTCGCTTTCGTTTCATTTGAAACTGCACAATGTAGAGGAAATTCTGGTGCGCACGGTAAAACTCAGTTTGTTTGTAAAAGAGTGGCTATTTTGCTTTCATTTCATGGTTTCTTCAATTACACATTTGTTCATATACAATTTTTGCAGAGATCATGACTAAGTTTCACATTCCTCAATACGTTTCAATTTAGGCTGCTCGATCCTTTAGCGCCCCTGTAGGTGATGTCAGAATTATTGTAATTAGCCTGTCATCACAGTGTATTGTAATTAGTTATCACATATAGGCTATACTCTATATGACACACAACAGATTTTGAACAGCTATATTTTTCTCGAACAAACCATAAAACCATGTCAATGCAAAATGAAAATGGGATCTTTAGAAATCAGTCTGCATTTAATTTAGGCATAGCCTATTGCAATGTAATAGGCCTAATTTCTAATGTGGTCATTCTCTGCACTTTTCACCATTAGACTGAAAAACTACATTTCAGTATCGTAGTTTTTTAAAGAGTCAGTAAAGAGACAGTAAAGTCTTCGGTGTCTTTGCATTTTTCACATGCATAAAGGATTGTATCATGCTATTTTTTGTACATTCCCACGACATTCATATATGGTAGAACTCCTCATTCTGAGCAACTCTACATATCAGATGTTGAAAGTGAGACATTTTGAAATGTCATGCCAAATATTGGCTCATTTTGGATTTCATGAGAGTTGGGACAAGTAGCAATAAGAGGCCGGAAATGTTAAATGTACATATAAGGAACAGCTGGAGGACCAATTTGCAACTTATTAGGTCAATTGGCAACATGATTGGGTATAAAAAGAGCCTCTCAGAGTGGCAGTGTCTCTCAGAAGTCAAGATGGGCAGAGGATCACCAATTCCCCCAATGCTGCGGTGAAAAATAGTGGAGCAATATCAGAAAGGAGTTTCTCAGAGAAAAATTGCAAAGAGTTTGAAGTTATCATAATCTACAGTGCATAATATCATCCAAAGATTCAGAGAATCTGGAACAATCTCTGTGCGTAAGGGTCAAGGCCAGAAAACCATACTGGATGCCCGTGATCTTCGGGCCCTTAGACGGCACTGCATCACATACAGGAATGCTACTGTAATGGAAATCACAACATGGGCTCAGGAATACTTCCAGAAAACATTGTCGGTGAACACCATCCACCGTGACATTCGCCGTTGCCGGCTAAAACTCTACAGGTCAAAAAAGAAGCCATATCTAAACATGATCCAGAAGCGCAGGCATTTTCTCTGGGCCAAGGCTAATTTAAAATGGACTGTCAAAGTGGAAAACTGTTCTGTGGTCAGACGAATCAATCCGGACTAAAGAGGACAAGGACAACCCAAGTTGTTATCAGCGCTCAATTCAGAAGCCTGCATCTCTGATGGTATGGGGTTGCATGAGTGCATGGGCAGCTTACACATCTGGAAAGGCACCATCAATGCTGAAAGGTATATCCAAGTTCTAGAACAACATATGCTCCCATCCAGATGTCGTCTCTTTCAGGGAAGACCTTGCATTTTCCAACATGACAATGCCAGACCACATACTGCATCAATTACAACATCATGGCTGCGTAGAAGAAGGATCCGGGTACTGAAATGGCCAGCCTGCAGTTCAGATCTTTCACCCATAGAAAACATTTGGCGCATCATAAAGAGGAAGATGCTACAAAGAAGACCTAAGACAGTTGAGCAACTAGAAGCCTGTATTAGACAAGAATGGGACAACATTCCTATTCCTAAACTTGAGCAACTTGTCTCCTCAGTCTCCAGACGTTTGCAGACTGTTATAAAAAGAAGAGGGGATGCCACACAGTGGTAAACATGGCCTTGTCCCAACTTTTTTGAGATGTGTTGATGCCATGAAATTTAAAATCAACTTATTCTTCCCTTAAAATTATACATTTTCTCAGTTTAAACATTTGATATGTCATCTATGTTGTATTCTGAATAAAATATTGAAATTTGAAACTTCCACATCATTGCATTCTGTTTTTATTCACAATTTGTACAGCGTCCCAACTTTTTTGGATTCGGGTTTATAGCTGTAAATGGTCTTTTCCATCTACAGGCTTCCTAAATAAAACATAACTTTTTAAACATATTTTTAAAGGCCTTAAAGCATTTGAACCCTGTTTTGAACTTCTGTATTGAAGCTGTTTATGTGAAGTTGTCATAGTCATGTTCAGTTTGTTTTGGTCACATGTGTCCCTTTGTTCTATTTCCCCACCACAATCTTACCATGGACATTCACTAATGATTACATCTCTCACATTTTGTCCATCATTAGTCTGTGTATTCAGTTCCTGCTCGTTTTCAGTTCAGTGACCAGTATTGTTCGTATTTATGTTTAAACGCTGTCTCGCATGTTGGCTTTGCATTGTTCGATTAAACCTTGTACAATTCCCTCATCTTCTTCCTCATTGAACCTGAGCATTACAAAAGTTGGGTCATTTAAGCAGTTTAGAAAGTATATGCCTTTATAGAACAGTGTAAATCATGAACAAAATGAATAACTACATATATGCAGTAATATATATATTATATATATATAGGATATATATAGGATCACATTAAACAGACAAATATGAAAGATAAGATTTATTAACCACAGTGCACAGATCAAGGAGAAATAATCAAGTCTTATACTTGATGGAGCTTCAAATAAAATATTACAGGCTCAGTGGTAATAGACACAAATACATTGGACAGCATGCTGTGCTTTGGCAGTAAAAGCCAGGATTGTATAGACGTTCACATGTTTGAAGAAAGCTAGATTATTTGAGAAGAACATTAGAGGCAGGAATTTTATTTTGAGATCAGAGTGATTCAAGTTTGAAGAAAGTGAATACGGCACTGCTTGAAAATTAGTCTGTGCAGTTTCTGTGTCTGTTATAAGAGATGTCTTAGTCACTTGCACAGCAGTTCCTCTCTCTTTTTCTGTACGTCACCCGCTAGTGGTCACAGCCAAATAGCTCCTGAGACACCTTTTGCTGTACAGGCATAATTTTGGCCATCATCATAACCATGGGACTTTCATAAATGTAGTAATGGTTACCGATGACAACCGTCACACCCTTGGGTCCGCACATTGCAGCATCGATCCTTTTGAATTGTGTTATGCTTCCTTCCTTCACTGGCACACGTGGGGTGGCTTTTAAGTCAACATCATAGATTGTTTGACCTATAGCAGAAAAGACAGTGAGCTTTCTGTCACTAGATGACAGTAAGGATCTACAGTAGGTCTACTTTGAATGATATAACAAGCATTCCAGTGATTATACCTTTGATGACATGAGCAATGTGTTTGTCTGCACACACAAAGGCAGCATCTACAGGACCCTCAATTCCCAGCACCTCCTTCAGGGGTTTGGGGTAACCCTCTAGATGTGTGTGTGGCTCTCCAACTTTGTACACAAACACTTGATCATCCTGTGCATGGAAGAGAATATTTGAGAAGACATTTTCACAATAGATTAAAAGACACTTATAATAAAGCCTAGTAAAACAACTTCTGCATAAAAAAACACCTTGATCATGTAGAGATGGCCTTCATAAGAGAAGACTGCATCCACTTCACTGTGTAACTCTTTAAAAGCACTCTCAATTGTGTCTGAATGAAACTTATCACCAGTTATGCTGAGGAAGTGGTGGCCTAGGGAAGAGAAATAAAGATTATGATTAGGTTATTAGGGCCCAAGCCCTGAAAGGGTGAAGGCCCTATTTTTTTCCTTAGGATTTTTTTCTTATTATTATTCTCCTTATTTTCCGTCAGGGTTTTGGGGCCTTTTGGGGCCCTTAACATGTTCAGAAACTCTTGAAAATGTGCACACCGTCACATTCAAATTAATAGAAAAAGAGAAAGCCTAAGATATTTATTATTCATTAAAGGGATAGTTCACCCAAAAAATACCTCTGTTTTCACAGTCCACAATGCAATGCGAAAACCGCATTTTCAAATTTAGCCATTTTGGAGAGCATTTTAAAAAAAGTGTAGTCTTCTTGCTAAAAACCTTTACCTGCATTAAAGGGATAGTTCATCCAAAAATGAAAATTAGCCCATGATTCACCCTCAAGTCATCCTAGGTGTATATGACATTATTCTTTCAGACGATTAGAATCTGAGTTATATTAAAAAGTCCTGGCTCTTCCAAGCTTTATAATGGCAGTGAATTGTTGTTTGTTTTTAAAGTCCCTAAAAGTGCATCTATCCATCATATAACTGCTCCACACTGCTCCGGGAGTTTAATAAAGGCCTTCTGAAGTAAAGTGGCGCATTTGTGTGAGAAAAATATCCATATTTAAAACTTTTATATACTAAAATAACTAGCTTCTGGTGGTCAGCGGTACACAGGTCGACTTACAGCATAATACTAAAAGTCAGTAAAATCCCTAGACACAAAAATCCCTGTTTGGACAAAATAACAATAGGAAACTCACCTCTGAAAGCATATACACTGCCATCATCATCAGATGTAATAGCATCCAAGTGCACACGACTGCACTGTTCTCTCTCAATGTGGTCATCAGTGGTCTTATCTCCTGAGGGAGACACCAATAGAGACACCATGTAAGACTCCAAGTTCTGCTTTTTTAATGCTAGAATACTTCTCAAGCCTTATAACTTTTCCACACTTGTTACACTTACCAAAATGCGAGCATCTCATAAAGTAATCACGGCTTTCCTTTGGATATTTGCCATGGACTTCTCCTGTAATGGGGTCAAACTTGGAGAACTGATGTCCATGGAAGCAGTAATAATGATCCATGTAACGGAAGGCTCCTGTGCAGTTGGGCATGCTCTTGAATTCCTTTTCATCAACCTTCTTTGTCTTCATACTGAAGTGGTAGATCTCGTCACCTTTGGTGGATTATAAAGAAATTCAAAATAAACCTACAAAATCTCCTCAACATACTATACTTACATGGTTTCTGTTATATTTTAACACAGAAATGTCTACGATATTACAATACCTTTGAAAAAGATTATGGTGTCATCAGTACAGTCTGGCTTGGGACACTCCACTGCAGCATCCAAGTGGTCAGGAATTCCAGGGAACACTTCAGAGATATCTTTGGGATAACCCTTCTCCAGTTTGTGCTTGTAGTAGCTGAAGACCTTGGTGTCCTTTAATGGTGTTAAAGAAGACGTTAGATTACTTGTCTGTTGTTGCTGATACATAAAGCAAACATTACAGTGGTTTCGACAAATAAACTGCACTTCAGGCCATGTTAAATGTACCAGGAAGAAGAACTGGTGGTCATGGTGGTCTGGGCTATCTTCAGAGTGCATGCGGAATGCAGCATCCACATGTCCCAGGTGATGATGGTCGTCCAGCTCAGGGAAAGTCTTATTAGACAGCTCAGCCTCGCCATGGAAACCCTTGAACAGGTGGTCCCCTTTGTTCAAAAGTCAAAGAGAAATGTCAGTTAAAGGGACACTCATTATTTAAAAAAAAAAAAAAAAAAAAAAAAAAAAAAAAAAATAATGATGATGATGATGATGATGCAATTCCACATTCACTCAAATTTCAAATGGCAAATTTTTGCATTATCATATTTCATCTCTCACCCTTGAAGAAATAAGGAACTCCCTCCTCGTTCACAGCGACTGCATCAAACTCCATTCCTGCACAGCGGTCAAGCTTAGCGCCATGGTGCAATTCATGCTTATGTCCTGAAAAAAAAAAAAAAAAAAAAAAAGAAATATCATGAAATCAGGATGTGCTAATGTATCGCTTTCATTTGCTTTTGTATCGCTCAGCTTTTCACAGCTGAGAAGATCGTTGGTGTCTCTCTCCCACCCCTCCAGGACATTTATAACTCCCGCCTCTCCCGCAAAGCCCTCATCATTGCGAGAGACCCCACCCACCCATCGCACAGCCTCTTCAGTCTGCTGCCATCAGGGAGGAGGCTTCGCAGTCTCCAAGCAAGGACCAGCAGACTGAAGGACAGCTTCATTCCCCAAGCTGTCAGGGCATTGAACTCCCTCCCGACTCTGCCAACCCTCCCCTCTTCTGCCCCACGCACCTGATCTGGGAATCCCCCTCCCCCCTCCCCTCCCCCTCCCCCAGGTCTCCTCCATTCATCTACCTCATTATATTGTCTCTCTGAGGAATTGGTCTCCCCTCTTACAGACTCTTTTTTTTTTTTGCACACAGACTCTTACAGACTCTTTTTTTGCACACACTCTTATAATTTTATTTTATACCTGCACTGACTTAAATCTGAAATTGCACTATTGTTACCATTGTTTGCACTATTTGCCATCGCCACTTTACCTCTATAATTCACTTTATCCATCTCTTTTTTCTTAATCTTTCTTCTGTTGTTGTTACTGTTAAAAACTTTTTGTTGTTATTGTTATTGTTTTGTTGTTGTTAGGCACCTAGGGTCTGAGAGTCATAGAATTACAATTCTCTGTATGTATGTACTGTACGTATGGCAGAATTGACAATAAAATTGACAATAAAGCTGACTTTGACTTGATTTACTGCCCAAGAGTAGTTCACTCTAAAATGAAAATTAGCCCATGATTTACTCACCCTCAAGCAAGATGTATATGACTTTCTGATGAACACAATCTGAGTTATATTAATAAATAAATAAATGCACTTTTTTGAGCTTCAAACTCAGTGGACCCTGTCACGGCCATTATAAAGCTTGGAAGAGCCAGGATATTTATTAATATAACTCAGATTGTGTTCGTCAGAAAGAAGAAAGTCACCTAGGATGGCTTGAGGGTGAGTAAATCATGGGGTAATTTTCATTTTAAAGTGAACTACTCCTTTAAAGGAAAATTGTTTATCAAGACCCACCTTTTTCATCATGACCCTCCTGATGATGCCTGAACACAAAGAAACAAATAAGTCTACGTTAAAACGAACCATTACAACACACTGTAACAGGGGCTTAGAATTCCCCCAATCATGGAGCCCATGCACAATATCCCTAATGTTACCAAAATAGTGGTGTCTCTAATTCAGCTATTAGACCCATTAGGTTTATTTATAGAACTATATTTTATAATTTATTTGATAACAACAAAAAAAAAAAAAAAAAAAACAGCAGTTTAAGCAACTGTCTGAGATTAAAAAAAAAAAAAAAAATTACTATGAAACTGTAAAACTACTGTACTAATCTACTTTATACTTGAAACTTGCCATTGTGGCATACTGCAAAAATAGTTGGCTCTTATGATACATTATTGCTTGTTATGTTTCTCATTTATAAGTAACTTTTGATAAAAGCTTCTGCTAAATGAATTCAATAAATATTGAGTTAGACTAAGCAATTAAAGGTGAAGAAATCAAAATGTTGGTGCACACATGAACACATAAAATCCCACTTGAAACAACTTGTTTGCAAAAAAAAGTAGTTATTATAAAGTAATATTCTTATATTTTGATTAACTTTAACCTTGTACATATATTGTTGACAGGTGTCAGTGTGTATACTCACGAGGGAACAGCAAGGCTCAGTGAGAGAGCCAGGCACAGAGTAAGCAGTTGGACGAGCCTCATGGTCAGCAGGGTCCTGTGGTGAGACAGAGCTCAGCTGGATAAGGTGAAGAGCAACCTGATGTCCCCAATTTATACACTCCACCAGGGGCTGTCTTGTAAGCACGCTGGAGACGACACGTACGCCCCCGTTTGCACAGAGTGTAGGGAGGGACGTTCAGTTACCTGCCCACACATAAACAACACACGCACAAATGCACGTTTGCACACTTGCCCTGACTCCCCCCATCCACAAACTGGTCAAGGTACATATATTTTTTTTCAAGGAATTTCTTGTGGGGGGGACGACTGGGGGTGGTACGGGTAATATGAGTTGCGCAATGCAAAGATCCATGCATGTGAATTAGTCTTGGCATGAATTAGTAAATTATTAGAGACCCCGTTGCAAGTCAGCAGTCATTGGCGTGATAGTTCATACAGTACGTGCATTAGCATGCATTTTTAAACTTTCCTACTTAGGAATGAATATAAGAGTAATCTGTACTTTATATTGTATATAGTATTTGCATGCATTTTGTTTCCTTTTTGACAAATTCTTTGTCTTTTTTTATTTTTTTATTTAAGAATAGTTTGAAAATTGTTGTTGATGTTGTTGATACTTTATTGATCCTTTACAGGAAATTACATTGTCACGGCAGCTTCAACACACACACACACACAAAAAAAAAAACAGCACCACTCTCAAGTCTTTTACAATCTACAGTATAAAAATTTAAAATAAATAGTACCTAAAAACTGAGATAAGAAATGAGCAGTAACATACACATAAAACCCTATATATGCAATTCCAATAATAAATCCTATCATGTTCATAGCACATTGAACAATCTAATAGCAATCAACACTCTTGCTTTTGCTGCACTGTTGGCTGTTGTTAAGCATCCCAAGAGCATGTAGTGGATGCGAGGAAGCAGTCATTATCGATCTTATCATAGAGAGTATTCTTCTCTCCGACACCAACTGGACCATATCAAATTCAGTCCCTTAATCAATTTGTCGACTCTGTTTCGATCTCCCATACGGGCACCCTTTACCCAACACACCACAGCAAAGAACAGAGCACTGGCCACCACTGTCTGATAGAAAATTTTGAAATGGGAAAGACATGTCTACACAATAGCTGCTTTTCATGTTTTGAATGGCTGTGAATGACATGGTGGCATGTGCATAACCCTAAATAAAGTTCAAATCTTGGTTCAATTGTAAACAAAGTCACATTCATGTATGATCAACAGCTGAAGCATAGAAATGATAAAGCCATCAGATACAAAAAAAAAAAAAAAAAAAAAAAAAAAAAAAAAAAACTGGCCTCAAGTCATTAAACCAGTGCAAGTAGAGACTAGTATTGACCAGCTTGAAAAATTGTCTAATGTTGTCTAATACTGTCTAATTGTCTAATACTGATATTAACAATACTTTGCAGGTCAGCTAAACAGATTGAGATGTTTTAACCTGTAGAAAATGAATTAAAGAAAAGTATTTGAAAAACAAATTATTGAAATGCAATGTGTGCTGAAATGTATGCTTTGTCACTATATGTGCATGCGCAGGATTGAATTTTCGAGAAAACCTAGTGAAATGCTGTGTTACCTTTTTCCCCGGTTAACCAGGCAAATAACATAGATAATCAATACGAAGTGCTGATCTCTGCAGTCTAGTTTGATATGGTGATCATTAACAGAGATTGTTTTTCGCTGTCGAAATACTCATGACAAATATACAAGTGTTTTGTGGAATATATATATAATTTATTCATTTATTTATTTTTGCCTTTTTAATCCTTGGTCATTTGTATTATTTATTTTCATTTACTAATTTTCAATTAATTATTTTGGAAGATAAAAAGATATGAAATAATAATAATAATAAACTAATATAAAATCTCATTATGAAATAAATGTTTTTCTCTAATGGCACTTTTTTTATTCAACACTTTTTGCAACCTCCTTTTGCCAAAATAACAGCTTTGATATCATCAGGCATTGTAGGAAAAGACTCAAAGAGACAATTCCTCCATATAGAATCTCTTCAGATCCTTTAAATTCCCACGTCCATGTTTACACCATGTTTTATATTATTATCCTCTTCAGTTTTCTAGGATTCAGGTCAGGGGACTGAAATTGCCATGGCGGAACATTAATTTGGTGCTCAGTGAAGCATTTTTGTGTTGATTTGATGTTTGTTTTGGATTGTTTGCATTGTCCTGATCCAGCAGTATATTTAATCATACTTAATGGGGTACTTTTTTTTATCCGTGTGTGCACCAAACCCATCTTGTGGGTTTGCTGCCAAAAAGCTCTTTTTTAAGTTCCAGCTGACATCAGAACCCAGTCCCATTTTAAGTTCCAGTGACAGCTGAATATGCTGGAGTTAGTTTTTGGACGAGAGAAGAGGATTTTTCTTGAAACCCTCCCAAACAACTTGTGGTGATGTAATGCCATGATGGCAAAAATTTGCCATTTTCAATGGTTTAGCTATTTTCTTACAGCCACTTTCTATTTTGTGAAGCTCAACAATCTTTTGCTGCACATCAGAACTATATATATTGGTCACATTGCATGAAGTAGCGCATAAAGCAGTTTTGGGAATTTTTTGGGTAGTTGCCCACCACAGAACCAGTAACTGGGTGTAAATGGGTAAAGTTGTGCCCAAGGAAATGTCTCAACCAACGAAATGCTGTGCAAAACAGTGGTTAAAAGACTGTTGCTTCCCTCTGCTGGACATAGACAGGTTTAGCATCCTTGTCCATGGCACATATCTATTATTACAATGAATACATGCAAATGAATGCCCTCAAAAGAGTCAGTTTGCATCAAACATGAATAAGATAATATTTTCATCTTGACACATTCTGTGCATTGACATAGGACCTATTCAGAAAGTCAATTCCAGGATTTGACACATACATGCAGACACTGTGCCCCCTAAAATTCAAGATGTCAAGATGAGTTTTTATCTCATATTTAGTTAAGCAATATCACACAAGTAACAAGCGCAATATCACGAGTGTTGTTTTATAATAGCACAAGTGCAAACATGATACTGATTGCATACAACAGTTCATTAAATAAAGTTAATATTGTGTTATTTTAGACATGACATTCTCTGTTTTTGCAAAACATTTCCCAATGAAAATAGTATATATAAAGCCAGAGCAGAACTGTTGTTTGAATCAATGAATTACTAATTTAGACATTTACCGTCACTTGGCAGTATTGAATTAGAGTATCTATTCGTTTAAAAAATAATTTCATATTTTCAGTTTCAAACCTGTATGACATTCTTTCTTTTGCAGAACATAAAATAAGACATTTTGGTCTGTAAATATATCTTAATACCAATTCAGATGCAGCCTCTGAAAATAATATAGCCTAAAAGTTTATGTATAATAAATGATATGTTGAATCAAATAAAATATTTCTTTCTAAAGCCCTAATCTCAACATAACAGCAAAACCCTGTTCAATTATGTATCATCCCCTGTAGCCTTGTACTTCTCTCAGCGTTCAATCACAGCATCCAGAAACTGTTAATACACAATCTGATATCTGGCATGTCTGGACTTTGTCTGCTCACTGTTTACATAGCCTTGTGTTACACAGAACGGTCACGGATTTGATCATTTGTGAGCTGAACCATCTCTGCTCTGTTCTCTTAGGGAAATATAGGCTATCTGTTCTAGTTGCAATATTGAGCAGAGCTCCAGGCAACAAATGCAAATGCAAAGTTATAGGCTTGTGTGGGAGGGAAAATTGATTCATGTGAGAGGAAAAAAGCTGAATGCTTTGCTCAGACGCAGATGCAATCATTTCAACATCTCAGATCAATTTCATGTCTATGTTTAGCCCCCTTAGTCTTGTCAATTAATTAAAGTGGAATCTGCTGTAGCCTATCTAGAAAATATAATAATTATAATCAGACTGAAGGATCATTATAAAGACTGAAAACTGTACAGACATTTTTGACAGTTTGCCAACTGTGAAATGAAAGAGGAAGAAAACTTTAAGAACTGGTGCAGATGTGTACTGTAGTCAGGAAGCTGGCTGTGAATATATTCCAAGCATTATTCTCTGAATTCCTGGTCCTGCATTGCATATGCAAAAAGCACACCAGAGGATTTCCAGTGCATCCCAGAAACAGGAAAAAGGGCTATTGTTGGATCTTAAATGTTGTGCCAGAAAGGTAAAAACATCAAGCAGTTTTTAAACATTCTCAGCAGGTGACAGAAAAGCAAAAATGTCACAATCTGTGTGAGTAATAGCTGGGCTATCAGGATAAAATGATAACCTAATATTACAACAAATACTTATTGGTCTTATTTCACCCCAAAACCAAAATAAAATAGGAAATTATCCCCCGGTTTCACAGACAAGGCTTAAGCCTAGTCCCTGACTAAAATGAACGTTTGAGCTGTTTTAACTGAACGCACTGATATAAGTCTTAAAATATGTCAGTGCCATTGTTTTGTCTCAAAGATACCAGTAGTTTTTTTTTTTTTTTGTTTTTTTTTCTCTAAGGCACATTTATAAAAGCTACTTAAATGTCCTAATTGAACTAAAGTCTAATCCTGGTTTAATCTAAACCAGGCCTATATTTTGCTAAACAAAAAAATGAAGCCTACTATGAGATTATTGGGATTTTTTGGCATTAAGGTATTTCCATGGCACGCCACACTACTTTGAAAGTGACACACAGTCTCATATCTTTTATATATTTCTATATTTGTTTCCATTTGCTTATTAGAAATATGTCCTGCAGCTTTACCATTTTGAATACAGCTGCATTAAACTGCCATCTCACACTACTTGACATGCGCGCCCCCTCGTGGACAACTACGATCGCGTCGGAACAAACCAATCAAGAAGATGCATGAAAACTTAAGAGCTGCTACTCACTTCCATGGTGGGCGCAGTGCGCGAGATGCTCTATTTTTCCAGACACATTAAGTGATTTGCGTTTGTGCAAGCCTACAGCAATTATCGACGGACACGACGCACAATAACACCACGCTTAATGTAACCAAACATCTACATTACACTGTACAAAAACCAACGCATCGGAGTGCGTGGAGACACTGTGGACACGCGTGGATCTGTTGCCATGCTGACGAAAAACGATATTATACCGTTGTGTCTTGAAGGATTCAAAGGCTTCGGGTTTCTGCTGTCCAAGTGTAGCGTGGTGAGCGTCAGAATGATGAAGATGCGGCACCTGTAACCTGCCGAGTCTCCAGTTCCAGTCAATTAAACGGTAGGCGATTCAGAACGCTGGAAGCCGAGTTTAGAGGCAAGGGTTCTAAATCTTTTTATTCCGATCCACTGTTTTCTTATGTTGACTTCCTGGATAATTTTTTTGAACGTGGTGTAGCGTAACTGTTAATGTTAACTGATAGGAAATAGGCGAGTTTCAGCTGTAGAGACCAACTAGGCGTGTTTTTAATCAAGATGTATATTCAGGTAACTTGACGCTTTAATAAAAGCTTATAGTAGCATTATTAAATATAATTATTGTCAAGTGTTACCGTAACCTTATCTGTATTTGGGTAGTTGACACAAAATAATTTGGACGTGAACTTTTTTAACAAAACGTATTATTGAACTTGCCTTGACCGGCAAAATATAGCCTTACCCTTGAACACAGTTCAAGCATTCAGTTTTCATATATATATATATATATATATATATATATATATATATATATATATATATATATATATATATATATATATATATATATATATGTGTGTATGTATTATTTTTTTCTTCAAAAAATAAATAATGCCAAGCACAAATATTCCATGTTATAATTTATATGTGGTTATAAAAACAGCATGAAAGTATTTAATAAGATGTATTAAATATTTATGCTGTTTTACATGTATTGTGTCACTAGAAGAGTGCAGTCACTAGGATTTTCATGTCAACTACCTATTTATTCAAACACAGGAAAATATATGAAGCAAAGGGTCATTTGTCACAACTGTAATTATAGACAGGTGAGAGAGATAAGTAATAGCTATCATGAGCCTTATGAGGAGTGTCCAGTTTGGCTGTCTTGGCAGTGCATCTTTGAAGTCACCATGAAATCAAAATATGGAATATTGAAGTATTTATTATAAATGATTTACCCATGCACATATTTTTTTTATAGCTCATGTGCCCTGATGATCTCAAAATAACTTCCCTCCATCTTGCACCAACATCTCTTCTCTGATGATGTGTTTACTGGTGCCTGGGTGGGACAACCTGTCACACACATGTGATCACATCAATAGCAAACCACAACCATCCAATCAATTCCCAATGGACCAAATCAAGTCCCACCCCAAATTTGTTTCTTGTGCAAGAAGCCGTTTCACTTGCATACACATCCCAATAGGGAAGTAAAGACTGATCTGATTCATACCTACTTTAAATACTTTATATAACTAAATATATTTTATGTCAGTCATCACTGAGTCATATTTGAAAATTGTGGAAGTAAACATTTCTATAGTATATTTAGAAGTCTGTAAAGCAGATAAATTTAGGGCATTTTTAACATTTTTAATGTTTTGACACCTACGTTACTCGCACATGCTGACAATGACATAATAAAAAAAAATAAAAAAAAGAAGCATATATTACTTAGTTACTTGTTATTCATCTGACTCCTTTATCCACAGTACAGTAATTACAGGGAGAGCCCCCTGGAGCAGTCTTGGGTTGGGCGCTTCCCTCGAGGGCACAATGGTTAGAGGATTCATGGATCATCTGTAACAATTTGATCCTGCGACCTCTGGGCTGACAGCCTGTATCTTTAACCACTCCACTTCCCCACCCCCACCACATGTTGTTGTTCAGTTAGTTGTTGATTTAGACATTGTGTAAAAAAAATTGCACTGTCAGCACTGTATTTGTTGTAATGAGGTTGCTGGCTGTTCAGTGAATACTTCTGTTTTGTTTTATGGCTTCAAATAAATTGCAGACATGTGATGTGTATTTAGGGCAACAATCTGGATCCTGTCCATGAGTTCTCACTCTCTTAAGAGAATGTGTATGGACAAAGGAAGAGAAACATTATATGACATCATGCATCTGTGTTTAAACTTTGACCCCCAAACCCTAACTCCTCCCTAATTCATGCTTCTCTCTCTCTCTCTCTCTCTCTCTCTCTCTCTCTCTCTCTCTCTCTCTCTCTCTCTCTCTCTCTCTCTCTCTCTCTCTCTCTCTCTCTCTCTCTCTCTCTCTCTCTCTCCCTCTCCCTCTCTCCCTCTCCCTCTCTCTCTCTCTCGCTCGCTCGCTCGCTCGCTCGCAGTCAGCTATTTCACTTCATGCCCTGACATGTTGAGGAGCAAGAGGGGAGGAGATAAAGGACCAGAAAAACCGGTAAGCAGCTGGGAGCCGGGGAGAATATGCGAAAGGAGGAGCACATTTCAGTCTGGCGAGCAAAACCATAAGACCTGTGAGGAGGAAGATAGGAGCAACAAAAAGACGTGAAGAGAGGAAATACATTTGAGACGAGACCGCAGACTACCATGGAGAAAATATATGGGAAATCCATGAACGGTGTCTATCAAAGGTGAGATTTTGTGTTGTGTTTCTCTTTCACTAACTGTCTTTCTGTCTATCTAGCTTTAATTTTATTTCTTTATTGCTTAGTACAATTTAAACTTGAGGGTTGGGTCAGCACCTTAACTTGCTCACATGCCCAAGCTCTCGCTTTCATGGGAATTTGACAGATATGTTCTACCCCTCTTTCTATTTCTGTTTCTCTCTCAACCTTTCCTTCTCACATGTCATGGGCGAGTTAAATGCTTTCATTTAAAGGTGAAGGGTGTAATTTCTGTGCCGAATGGAAATTGCAAAAAATAATGACTGTATTCAATCAGTAAAATGTTCCACGTTTTTTGAGAGTAATGGCTAAAAATAGCAACACCAGGATCGCATGGGATTTACATTACAGTATGCCAATAGTCATTCATAAAGAAACCAACTCAAAAATGAATTTCCCTGAAAAGTGTAAACACTGTGGTATTATCAAAACATTCACACTGGCTCAACCAATAGTTGGGGATGGCACAATCTGTTTGTCTGACCAATGGCAGACGGGGGAGTTCAAGACGAGGGACTATTCAAGTTTAGGTAATTATTTAGAATTGTACTATTATTGTTTGTATTGTTGTTATTTTTATCATTATTATTTATATCATTTTATACTACTTGCCTTTGTAAGTGTTTCACTTTTATTTTAATTTTTCTGACCTGTGAAGCACTTTGATGTATTTCATGTATAAAAGGTGCTTTACAAATAAAAATAATTTGAGAGAATGTATCTGCATATTGAAGTGGGTTAGGAGAAAATATTTAAACCGACAGAATTTTGATTACACCCTTCTCCTCCATCTTTGTTTTTTTTTTTTTTTTTTTTTTTTTAATCTTACAGGTCTTCTGACTAGCAGCATGACTCGGACCTACGGGATTGCAAAATACAAACACACCTGCAGCCGTCAGTTATCTGAGGACACGCTCTCTGACGCTCCAATCCGGAAACCCTATTAATTTGCATATAGCCCAACACAGCCCTCTGCTCTTTCTGTGTTAACTGCAGTGCATGCATTGAAGGTTTTGAGACTTTCCAAGAGCACCTGCTTCTCTTGTTCTGTAAAGGACTATGGAAGAAGGTACATCCTCATGGTCCGTCCCTGTTCATCTCCTGAGGGCCAGATGAGGAGCATGTTACCCAGCTTGTTACGGGGCCGGCGGTTCTACTGCCGTGAATGGGCCCTCGAAAAGCTAAAAAGATGCCTAGAGGCACGAGATGCCGCTAAGGCCATAGAGGGAGCGGTCCATGTCTCTCCAGGGGTCCTAGTGACTGGGGGCCCAGGCACGGGTAAGACAGCCCTTTGCACAGAACTGGTTTGGCCCCAGTCGGAAGTATGCAGGGCGGCAGGGTTGGCGTCACGGTGTTTGGCCTGGCACTATTGCCAGCGAGAGGATGCGGGCAGTACTGAAGTGTGGAGATATGTACTGGGGTTGGTTGAACAGCTGAAGGAAAGTCCACTTCTGGGACCAAACTATATGAAAGTGATTAGCAGTGCTGCTATTGCTGCTGTCCTGGAGCCCCTCCACTGCCAAAGAGCACCTGATGACACTTTTAAAAGGTTGGTGTAGATATCACAATTTATACATTGCAATGTCACAATAATGATTGCAATTTAACATGTTTCTTCTTAACTGTATTGTATGAAATTGTATGAATGAACACATTTAAAAACTGTGATAATTCTTGATTCTGAGTATCTACTACATTTCTTCTTGAAAATCATGTTTTTATATAATGTCCAAAACTGCACAATTTTAATAGAGATTTGAAACCTTCACTATTTCAGCAGCTCTAATAACCACGTTTTCTTTACTAAGAATTTCTCACATTTTTCTGTTGCTTTTGCTCTGTAACAAATCACTCACTGTTCAAGATCTCTTTGAACTCATTTCTGTCTGCCTTTAGTTCTCCAAGCATTTCATGTTTGCTCTCCAAGCATTACTCCTGTGAGAAATCCCAGATGTTTCACAGCTAGGCCTTTGGTGTACCTTACACACTCCCTCTGTATTTCACATTGTTTGTGCAAGGAAAGTGACACTTCAGTGGGGCCTTTAAATGACTTGGACATGTCGTTGTGTTTCTGGTCTAGCAGAGTGTCAGGCTTCAGAGCATTTTGTATTTCAACAAGGAGTTATAAGGTTAAAAAGAGTAAATTAAACCTTCAGTTCAAGATGCTTTGTGTAACAGGTAAATCATCACCGCAGTAGACACTTGTTTTAAATGTAATCCGCACCACTTTATCTTGGTCGTTTTTTTTTTGTTTTGTGTTTTGTGTACGATTCTAACCAGTTATTCTCAGATAACGTAAATGCCTCAAACTGTTATTGAGGAAAGGTCATGAACTGTTTAAGCACAACTCAACTGACATGTAAATTTTTGTCCGTTACCCCTATTGTGCTTTGCATTAAAACCGTTCTGGAGACATGTTGGGGGCTTATTCGGTGCGTGTATATGCAAACACGTTTTTCCTACATTTTCTAGTTATTTATAATAAGCTGATGTTTTTTTTGTTTTTTTTCATGTTTGTTGTGAATATAAATGCACTCAGTGGCATCTTGCTTGAACAAGGTTTCTTTTATTGTTTCCTACTAAACCCTCCCACCCCCTTTATTCTCCTCCTCCATCGTATTTTACATCTGGTGCCCCTCAGAAAGACTCTATGTCAAAGGCAGGAAAGTGGGCTATTGTTCTGCTTTTCTGCCACATATATTTATTTATTTATTCCTCTCATTGCAATAATGATGCCTATTCACAGTTATCACAATAGCCCAGCATTCAGCGCAGATGGATGACGCTATTTAAAACATTCAGAGGAAAAAAAAAAGGGTAAAGACTGAGAATCGTGCCACTAGTTTGTGGAGTTGGTGAGGTCGCCATGCTGACAACAACTTTCTCTATTCTCTCTTTTTTTTCCAGTGTTTGCTCTTACACTAGTTCTTTCAGCTCACAGATCTGACGTACTGGCCCACATTCCACATTTGCCTTACACATGCTGACAAACTGCTGTGATGTTTTTCTCTGCTCCTGGCGAGAGATTGTCAGAAGAGTTAATTTAGAGGTGAAATGCGAGCGTCAGTCCCCTGCTGTATTCAGCATGCTCTCAGATGTACATAAGCTATCATTCACACTGTCCTCATAGTGGAGATCACTGGTTGTTTTATAAGTAAACTGTTGATTTTATCCGGACAAACTTTTGTCATAAGGAAATCATTTTGTTATTTTGTCTTTTGTCAGTTTGAAGATAGAGATATAGTTGTAATAAACACTCAGAGAATATTTATTTAAGAGTAGTGTATTGAAAAGTAGATAGCTAAATGTTGTGTGTGTCTATAGCGAAATGGAAGTGTACTCATTGTAGTAAGCAATTGTAACCTATTCTCAGTTTCATTGTAAATCCTGTAATCTTCTTGCCTGACCATGACCTCAACCCTTAAATTGTTTTTCCTCTGTTGAAGTTAAAAAAAGTGTCACACAACTGTTCTTTTAAGCTTGATCTCTTAACCCTTCTCTGTTTGACAACTATAACTAGCATGACCATTCCTGGGGTCAAGACAAGCCCATAGTTTGTCTTTGTGGACAGAATGAGTCAGGAAGTACATTTATTAGGTTGTTCAGCTCAAGCTGTGATCTGTGAGCATGTTAAAAGGGCATTAGCTCAACAAATGATGTGAGCCCACGTGTTGGAGATAAGGAACCGATAAACACAGCCTGCTTGTGATTATAAATTTTATGGCGGGAGTATACTGAGAGAGAAACATCAATACTGATCTGTTTAACAATAATAGACAGAATAAGGTGTGTTGTTTAAAACGCTTTGCTACAAAAAAAGAAAGTGTGGATATTAATTCATATCAGAATATGTGCTATGATTATTCTAAATAGAACACAATGCTTCTGGTTTGAGAATGATGTATATTATGATGTTTATTGAAAAATATTTAGATTTATACACACAAGTGTGTAGTCTAAAAGTGTAGGTCGTTCAAATTGATGAAGCCATTTGCAGTGCTTCAGTAGTGGTTGCTTCTGTGCTCTTTGCTAAAATGTACTACATTTTAAGGCTGGTACGAATACCATTTTTTGAGCTTCGAAGCTTCGGTTAGCCTGACAAGCCAGACCCACATCAAGATGTTGGGTCTGGGAACTCACCATTGGCAGGGCTCAATTCGAGGGGCGGGATAAACGGTTGTCTTTCAAATTCCCTCTGCACACAATAGGATAGCGCTACAACCAACCAGAGCAACGAAGAAGGTGAAGCGGAGCTAGCTGATAGATTAAACTTTTACCGTATCCGGTCGGCAAAACTCCGAACACATCTTACAGAGTCGCGGCCAAAGCCGATTCAAAAGACCGCTGTTCGCCAGCTTCTTTGTTTTCAAGTAGCACGCGGAACCATCGCAACTCTGCCGTCATTAAGTTAAGCCCACCCACCGACTCTATACACGATGTGATTGGCCTGACCAGATTTTGGTTTTTCCATCTCGCAAACCAGCGGAGAGTTGCTAGACGCCCTGACTGCAAATTAGATTTGCTGCCGCTAGGGTGTGTCTTGATTTCTAAGCTAAGCTTCGGTAGTAATCAACATTGAATATTCGAAGTTTCGGAGGGAGGGGGCTGAACATATTATTCTCTCTAATAAAGGCAGGAATCTTGAGAAGCGGTGCGCTTCACGCGGGCAGGGCTTATATGCTCCGAGAACGGACACTGCACTAGTTTTGCTATATTATAGTAGTAAAAATAATTTTGTTCAATTAGACCAGATTAACTACAGTTAAAAACTGAACATGCCGCGTGAGCCGAACGCAGCAAGAGTCAGATCTCATTCATCAGGAGAGTGAGGAGCTGAAGACGATCGAACAAGAGGATCTGTTTAAGGGAGTTTGTCTATGTACTGTTTTGTTGTGTTTTTCATTAAGAATAATAGGCTAATGAACCCACAATTCAAGCAAACCGAAAGTAAACTGCGCACGGCTGCATTCGTTCACAGCCGCTTAAAAGCCCTGCAATGTGACGTTGAGGGGAAATTGAATGAGAACCGTTTCGAGGGGGATGCCAGGTGTGCGCGAGAAAAAAACAAAAACAAATATTCGAATCCCAAATTTGAAAATCGAATACCAACCCATTCTGGTACAGCCCTACTACATTTACACACAAACATAATCCTGTTCCAAACTCATGCCGTTGATTTAGGTGTCAGGATGCTAGAGTCTGTATGAGGATGCTCAAACTAACAGAGCACCTCAGTGTTTTGGGAAATCAACCTACGAGTGGTTTATAGTTGTCTCTGCATATTAGGCTGGGATAGATGTATAGAATGTATTTTATTATATACCGCATCACATTTAAGTGTTTGATTAAAAGGGCAATCATACAGTGAGTGAAGTGGGTCAGTAATAAAAGTAAGACAGATAGGTAATTATGAGTCTGATAAGAAAGCACCTTCTCACTGTCTTCTGGTATGCCCTGGAAGCAACAGGAAATCACAGCTTCCATAACACTGAGTCACGATGCCTCTGCAACCACACCTTAAGTCAGAAGAAGTGGCCAAAAAGAAAGAAAGGCTGATGAATAAGAAAGCTTTAAAATAAAACATCCAAAGAACTCCCAGCATTTTAAAGGATGTTGTATTTTAATCAATCAATTTGTCACATAACTCCATTCTATACAAAACAATGCCACATTTCTGCACTCTTGCTTCCTTCTTAGATAAGCTCTTAGCTCTGTTGTAGTTCTGAATTGACTTTCATTCATATGTGATGACATCTCTTTCCTATTTCCAGTTCTTAAAATGATTGAATTTTTAATTTGCTCACTGTTGTTTAGAGAAATATGTATGTCCTTGCTTCTCCTTCCTTCATTCTTCTGTTTCTTCTACCACACTAACCCAACCCCCGCCCTGCCCTGCCCTGCCCTGCCCTATTCCTGGTAACATTTCTGATTAAATTAAGATTTTATATCAGTGTCTTGCAGGTAAGGTTGATTCAGTTTAAAAGTCATATGTCTGTGTGGTTAAAGACAATATTATACTAGTAGTGGTCACTTGGTATCAGTGTTCTGACTGCATACTATCAATTGTTTGTGCTGCTGTATAATGCTATTATGTATAATATAGTTTAAACTCCTCCCTTTTTGTTTTTCTTTAGGGCAGTATTAGAGCCTCTCATGTCCTTGACACCACCAGCTCACAGTGTGTTTATTGTGGTGGATTCACTGGACTCAGGGTGTTGTGGTGGTAATGGAGTTGTAGAACGGTCAATATCAGGATCTACAGCCACTCAGAGTTCCTCTATTGCAGAGCTCCTCCTCCGATACATACAGCTCCTGCCTCCCTGGATTTTGCTGGTCTGCTCTGCACGCAGACAGAACAAAGCCATTTGTAAGATGTTCTCAGGTACACACTTGGATGATTCATAAACCACTTCATGAGCACTGAAATGTGAGATGATTAGCTATACTGCTTTCTGTTGTGAATTGTTCATCTTAGTTAAAATTGTGCACAGGGACTTCATGTTCTGTCTGTAGAAAAATATTTTGTAACAAATGAAAAATGTTCTCCACACTTGTATGACCACGCAAACATTCAGTAATGCCAAACATACAGCTTATGACTCTTTTTACCAGAATATTATGGCTTTGTAGTGCTTTGTTTTACTAGATGAAATGACCGGGTCTTGTGATACAAGGGTCCCACGCACTCATTAGCTCTTAGTGAATGACATCTGAAGTATAGCGTTAAGAGACTACAATCTATTGTACAGTAGTTGTGTGCATATTTCAGCCTTTATAAGCAGATTTGAATTCATGGTCCTTAACCTTGGCTTGAAAAGCCTCAAGACCATCATGTTTTACCTCTACCCACGAGATGAAAATACTGGAAAGAAACTACCGTTGTTGGTCAACACAATTTGCTAAAAGCATATTGCATTTATTCTGACAAATGCGGCAATTCTAGTTAGAACTGCAGTATGATAAACATCTCATACTACTGCTGCTTAGATACCAAGAACAATAGACTTTGGCTCTGCTGCCAATAGTAAGAGATACTCTTTAAGGGTGTTCACACCTGAATTCTCTTTAAAAGAACTTGTGTGCTGCAGTGTCGTTGTTAATGTGTATAGTAACTTAGAGCAGCAAAAATGTTTGGAATTACACATGTAAAAAAATACAGTGAACTATACAGAAACTACACACTTCATAGTTTTCAAATGACATCACACCCTTATAGGATTGCCCATCTGGAGGGCAAAACAAGGCTTTCCTCCTTTGCCTGCTAGTCATTTTTACCAGGGTTGTACCAAGTACTAATGTAGTAAGACCAAATTCAATAAACACCTTATTGATGCTGCAAACTATGTACAGGCAAGCAGATGAATCCAGAATATAAATGCAACATTCTGTTTCTCGTTAAGCAGCTTTCCATAGAAAACTGTTATAAAGAAAACGCTTACCATGTTACGTTCATATTCTGGATTCATCTGCTCACCTGTAAATAGTATGCATCATCAATCGTTTGTATACTGAATTTGATCTTTTGACCACTGTTTTAGTACATAAGGCACGTTTTTTTTTTTTTTTCACATTAAGCATTTTAGAAAGTGTCGCTGTTTTTAGTGTTTGAAATCCTGCAGCAGGTGCTGTATATGGATCACAAGTGTCCAAAACTTGCATTTTGTTCACACATTTTTTTCATCATGATGCTTTAGTCATTGTTGTATCTTATTCTGTCTCTGATTTTATTGTGTACACTGCTCTGATTGTATCTCTTGCCTCTCTCTGCAGGTTTTAGGAGGTTGTGTCTGGATGACTTAAGAAAGCCTGCAACTGTACGAGATGTACAGCAATATATCCTGCGAAGGCTTGACCAGGACGGGGCTTTGAGAAGACAACTTACACCAGAGACGGCTGAAATGCTTAATCTTTTGCACATCAAAAGTGGTGGCTGTTTCTTATTTCTTGAACGAGTACTAGATGGTGTTGCACATGGTCTAGTAGGACTTCGAGAAATTAGGGACATTCCTGGCACACTGAATGGCCTTTACCTATGGCTCTGTCAGCGACTCTTTCCTCGAAGTCTATTTGTCCATATTAGGCTTTTGCTGAATATTCTTTTGGCATCCCCACAACCACTAACTTCTGAGCAACTCTACACTATTGCTAGAAGCCGTGACTCCTACCTTGGGATTGGTGACTTCCAAGCACAGATGGGTGCTCTGGCATCTCTGTTTGTAGATGGCCCTGAGGGCAGTAAACTCCTCTTTCACAGCAGCTTTGCAGAATGGTTAACTGATGTCAAATACTGCACACAGAAATTTTTGTGTTGTGTGAAGGATGGTCACCTTTCTCTGGCCATGTCCCTCTCTTTTCGAGCCAGTAGTTTGGATGCAGAGGAGACTTGCCAGCTGGCCCACCACCTTCTCAACAGTGGAGTCCATCAAGGGGAACCATCCCTCTTGGCACTGTGGTTGCTATGGATTGGAGTTCCATCTCTTAATGGTGCCAGAAAAGACAGTTCTTCTAATATACCATCAGCTCCTCATACACCTGTATTAGTTCAGCAAGATGTACTACAGCTCTTAATGAAAAGTGGAATTTACCCTGCAAGCTGTTCCCCTGACAATAGCTCCAGTGTGGGGGTTCACTGCGTTGGGGGAGGAAGCAGGATCGTTCGACGAGCATTACAGAGGGAAGACTCTGTGAGAGCTCTTCTTGACAGTGGTATCAGTGTGAACCGTATAGATCCATCAGATGGACGGACTTTATTAGCAGCTGCAGCCCATGCTGGACTTGTAGATGTAGCTGTATTGCTGTTATGCCGTGGAGCAGATCCTTCAGTGAATGACAACCAGGGGCAAACTGCACTGACGCTTGCTGCCAGACAAGGACATGCTGGTGTACTGCAGGTGTTGCTAGAGTGGGTGCAGGAGCAAGGGAGCAAGAGTCCTGCAGTACAGGCCCTGCTGGAGCATGTGGACAGTGAGGGATGGACTGCTCTTCGCTCTGCTGCATGGGGTGGCCACAAGGAAGCTGTGTGTCTACTTCTGGAAGCTGGGGCAGAGATTGATGGGTGCGATTCAGATGGCCGGACAGCCTTGCGAGCAGCAGCTTGGGGTGGACATGAGGAAATTTTATTGACCCTCCTTAAACATGGTGCTGAAGTAGACCGTTCAGACCGTGAGGGACGTACTCCACTAATAGCTGCAGCCTACATGGGTCACAAAGAGGCAGTGGAGATCCTTTTGGATGCTGGGGCTGATTTGAATCTTGCAGATGGGGATGGACGTACTGCTCTCTCCGTTGCTGCATTGTGTGTGCCGTCAGCAGCTGGAGGACGAGGTCATGGAGAGGTTGTAAATCTTCTTTTGGAGCGAGGTGCTGATCCAGAACATAAGGACAGAGATGGACTGACTCCTTTACTACTGGCCTCTTATGAAGGGCACGAGGAAGTGGTTGAACTCCTCCTGGAAGCTGGAGCTGATGTAGATGAAAGTTCTGGAGCTCATGCCTCTGCTGTCACTCCTCTTCTTGCGGCTGCAGCTATGGGACATGCTGGCACAGTTAATCGTATGCTGTTTTGGGGGGCAGCAGTGGATGGCATCGATGGAGAAGGCCGCACCGCTCTCTGCTTGGCTGCAGCAAAGGGTAGCGTTGAAGTTGTAAGAGCACTGCTGGACAGGGGTTTGGATGAGAATCACAAGGATGACCTAGGCTGGACTCCACTGCATGCTGCAGCCTGTGAAGGTCACAAAAGTGTGTGTGCAATATTGACAGAGCGAGGTAGCATGGCACGTGTGGGTGAGATTGACGTAGAGGGACGGAGCCCTCTAATTCTGGCAGCACAAGAAGGGCACTGCAGTACAGTCAGGCTGCTTCTAGACCGAAAGTCACCCATTGATCACCGTGCATATGATGGACACTCTGCACTCAGTGCGGCTGCTCTGCAGGGACATCGTGAGATTGTGGAGTTATTGATGCGTAGAGGGGCTGACACTGATGTCCGTGATGCTGAAGGAAGACCTCTTCTTTATTTGCTGGTCCTGGAGGGCCGTTTAGACATGGCCACCCTACTCATAGAAAAAGGTGGTGTCCCTCTGGAGTCAAAAGATGCAGAAGGGCGAACTGCACTCCATGTAGCAGCTTGGCAAGGAGACTTGGAAGGTATTGAACTGTTGCTGAAATATGGAGCTGACCCAAATGCAAGAGATCTTGATGGTCGGCCTCCTTTGCACTCTGTGGCATGGAGAGGTCATGCAGCTGCTGGCAGGCTGCTCCTTAGGGCTAAAGGTATCAATGTAGACCTGAGCTGCAAACAGCAGGGTGCCACAGCCCTTAGCATTGCTGCTCAGGAGGGGCATGCTGAAATTGTGGCCATGCTCTTAGAAAAAGGTGCAGAACCAGACAATGTGGACCGTTATGGTCGCAGCCCAGTAAAGGTAGCAGGAAAACAAGGTCATTTCACGATTGTGCGACTTCTGGAGAGCTATGGTGCAAAGCCCTTTTCAGGTCTCATACCATTTTCACCCAGTAGTGCTCCCAGCACCTCTTACCTTTCAGCCATATTCAAGACCCGTGCGTCCCTTAGTTCAGGCGAGGTGAACACATCTTCTCCATCCTCGACCTCAGTTTCTGCCTCCTGTTCCCCAGCTTCAACTGCAGAGCGTTTTCATTCCATACCTGCCTCACAGACATCCTCCTCCACCTGCCACTCCCATGCCACAGTACAGACCGTGCCTGCTGACAGCCTAAATTTCATCCAGCAGATCCAACAACATTCACTCCCTCGTTCACGCAGTCGGCCATCCACCTTGCCTCTTCCAGGCTCCAATCCTGCCAGTCTTCAGGGCAGAGCATCTAGGCATAATCAAAAGGCTGTACCCAAGAGCAGTCCCACACATGAACAGTGCACCTTTACTGAACTGCCTAACTCAGACAAACCCTTAAAAGGGCTTGGGTCATTGGGGGATGGTAACTACCTCTTAAAACCTAAAACTCCTTACATCATTGAGGATGTGATGGAGAAGAGCCACAAACAAGCTGGAGGAGTTGATCTGAAGTGGAACTCCGTTATGGCTTCCTTAGGGGTGATGCCAAACCAAGAGGGCCCAATTAGACAGACAAAAATTAGGGAAAGCCCTCCTTTGGGGTATCCACCTTTTCTCATCCAATCCCATGGACAAAATAATGACTGGGGGGCAATTCAGAAGACATCCATGTCTCCAATCATTGACCTTTCAGCTATTTCCCCACATAGTGCCTTACCTAATGAGTTTAACATGACAACTACAGACCCCCAGCTGAATCTCAAACAGGCAATTAAGCTGCAGTTTGAAGGGCCGACCAGTGCAGCACTTTACAAGCGGGAAACCCCTCTCTGAGGTGAGGCATTGACAAAAACATTACATTTGTCTTGTAATTTCTATTTTTCTAATAAATGTACATTTTATTAATTGATTTAATATCAGTCTATATATTTCTATGTAGTATGCCTTATCAGGCATTTTTCAGATATGCCAGATTGAAGTGAACCACACTGTACTTTAAACTGTAGTCTTTATGATTGTGACTTGGAATGTCTGGAATTCTAATGACAACTTTGTCTGTTGTAGGCAAACCTGGACATTTAGGAGTTCAAGGAGGTGAGGGTTGTGTGGGTAATCACTGTGTGTGGGAGATGTTAAGAGTAGAGGAGGAGTGAGAGTGTTATAATACACTGACCTCCAACCCATTAACCCCCCAAGCACAAAAGAAGAGGGAAAGACAGAGAGCCTAGAGGAACCTGAGTTAAAAGGCTCAATCTGTGTGCATTCCAGAGCTTTTCCTCCTCATACCGTCACAATGGAGAGCAGCTGGCACTCTCTCATACTCTGTCACACAATTACAGGAAAATGTATTTACGTTCAGAGGGACACTTATGAATATTTCCTCTGCTGGTGTTGTGCATTTACAAAAGTTGACATATGTACCCCAGGGATTTTTGTGCACATTATAACACTGCATTAATGAAAACTTTTCATAGACACATATTGTGCTCAGAAGTGCTACCTTCATTTTATGTTGGAAAAAATTGGAAGGTATCTTCATTCAAATTATTGTGATTTTTCTGTACATTGCTTAGACTCACTGGTTTACACCCAGGCTTGGACTTGCTGGGACAAAAAAAAAAGGGCTTTTCAAAGCGCAAAGATGCTTCAGGACATAGATATGTTACTACTTATTTACCTGAGTTTTTAATTTTCACATACTGTCATTATTGTCAACAGTAAACCAGCTGACCTATCAGCAAGGCAAATTAAAATTTTAAAGCTTCATTCCAATTTAATTATATAGAGATGGGAAAATGAAAGTGAGAAGTTATTAAAGCAGACAGAGGTAGTTGGGGAAGAAATAAGTGATCTCATATACGTGCTCAGAGGATGACTGTATTTGAATGGAAGGTCATAAAAACCTTAGTGTGACAGGAAGATAGAGTGATGTGAATTTTACACTTTGCCATAGGTAATTTATAATGTTTATACTGTTTTGTATGTTAAAATTTATTGAGATGCACTAATTAAAACAATGTATATGCTTTTGTGTGTGTGTGTGTGTGTGTGTGTGTGTGTGTGTGCGCAAATGTGCGGAAAGAAACAAGCAAAACTTTGGGTTGCATTCAGAAGATCAATTAGCATTTCTGTCCCTCACATTTATATAGTACTCATAGACACCGTCAAAAAGAGCACGTTTGTATACAAGTTTATTTGCCCCTCTGGAATTTTTTGCATTGTTAGCTATGATTGGTTATATTATAATGTCACCAAAATGAGATTAATAATAAAAGTCTAGTTCACCCCAAAATATTCATTCACCCTCATGTCTTTGGAAAGCGCTATGGTTTTCATTCTTACATGGAACACTTAAGGAAATATTTAGTCACAATTTTTTTTTACTGTAATGAAATATATCTGTGAACACAAGGAAGAATGAATGAGTGTGGAAGGAAAAAAAAAAAAAAAAAAAAAATTGTTTTCTGTTATTTTGAGTTGGTGTGGGGCCTATATTTCTCCCATGCTCTAAATGTGAAAATGTCACACATTCTTCAATGAGGTTTTCCTTATTTGTACATCCTCAGTAAGCTCGCTCTCTCTCTCTCTCTCTCTCTCTCTCTCTCTCTCTCTCTCTCTCTCTCTCTCTCTCTCTCTCTCTCTCTCACTCCTCACTCACACACACACACACACACACACACACACACACACACCACCTCCACCCCTGTGAGGGGTATTTTTTATTGCACCTCTAAAGTTTACTTGCTACTTCCATAAATCCCCTCAAAGCAAACAACTGTGGCTGTGTGTGCAACAAGCAAAATGCCACTCTTTTGGCATTTTGCCAGTTGTACACAGCCAAAAATTGTTCAAAGACTGCTCATACTGTAATATACACACAATAACCATAGGATTTAGCAAAAATAGCCACCCATATTCAAGAAACTGTTACACACAAACACGCACTGCAATAAAAGTTTTTTTTCTCTCTCTGTCTTACAAAGACAGACCAATGGTAAATTTCTATTTTCTGGTAAAAAAAAGACATGCATAACACAAAAACAGTGACAAACTCTTCATCTCAAGTTTGTCATCTAGATAAAAGCTTCATATTAATAATTATCCATAAGCACATTATTATAGGTTGCATGAGGATCTCAAATATGCAGCTGCACACTGAGACTTGTGGTAAAACTGTTACTGTTACAACAAGCTAGGCCTCATAAATGCAATATCAAAAGGTTCACTATGTCATTATCATCCATTTAAAATTCTCTTTGAGACATTTTAATTTCTCAGACGACTGAGACATTTTAAAGCATGTCATTTCCAATTTGAAAGTTAGTTATCGGTGTTCTTTAATTTTTTTTTTTTTTTTTTTCTCCAAGACAACTAGTCTTTGCCCTATTTTGGCTGATGTGGTTTGGGGTTGGCAAACTGCAAACTCAGGCATTCCTCTATAATGAAGGACAACCTGCACCCAGTTCTTTTATAGGTGGGATTTTTTTTCTTTCTTGTAGACACTGCAGGATACATTTTTATTTGAGACGCTTTAAGGACCATCTAACATTCCTTTCTAAATAACATTCTTTAATAGATGCCTTATTCATTGCAACCATTATATAGGATCGCTCAGACAAGATGGTGGTGTAAAACATTTTTCTATTAATCCTGTTACAGTAAGTCATAATAAAGCACACTAGAATATCCTTATCCTTAAAATTGATTCTATCACTTCAAAAAAATAAAAGAATCACAAGGGAAGTTCATCTATCCATGTTTTCTCAATTGTACATCCCACACTGATAAAAATAAACAGATTACCTGCTATGAAAGTGTGTCTTAAACCACTGTAAAAGGTCATTCATTGCACATGAGGGGGAAAGGGAGGTGTGGACTTATGATGAGAACCTTAGTTAATTCCGGCTTCAGTCACACACAAAGTTAAAGACAAGGCTCCGCTTCCTGACAAGGAGACACCACATCCTCTGAGAGCGTAAACAAGGGAGAGGAAAACATTTCTATTGAATAACAAACCATTTTTAGGGCACAGGAAGGATATCACAAAGCATGAAACATATTTCTATCTTTTTTTCTTTTTTTTTTTCCTGCATGAAATTAGGCGATAAACTGTCATTCTTATGTAGACCCTCCAGAAGTAAGCAGATGCCATTTTGATTGGAGTATAGCCATCCTGCTCTTTGTGAATAAGCCAAAAGAATGTGTTTAGCCTAAATTCAAACTGTAAGCAGATTGGGTGTGTTTGTTAGTCAACATGCCCTGTTGAGCTGCGAGAGGCTCTCATTCCTGCTGCGAGTCATTATAGAAATCTGAGGATTCTTAAACTAGCAGGAAAGAAGTCTTAAATAAAACATTCCAGTGGTTCTGGTTCACTTTTTAAGATTTCAGAGTCTTACCAAAAATATTTCACATTCATTAGTTACATTCCTGTTGCCATTCCAAGGGTAAACAGATTAATGATGAACAGAAATGCTCAAACAGAAAATCTTCTTTAATGTTATATTTTAAGAACAGTAAAAGACATTAACGCATGTGTAAATGTATATATTTTAGAAAGCATAGAATGTTTTCAGGAGCCTTGTCCATTATATGCATTTGTGCTGCGAATGGTTTAATTGACTTAAGTCAATTGACTTATTTTTAATTCCTTTCTTCATTCATGAAAGATCCTTTCCAAAGTATTAAAAATGCATAAACATGCTCACATATCATTACTGCCCCCTGCTGGAAAGTTTTCTCTGTGTCAATAGCATATAGTATTATCATATAGTATTATCATGTATTGTGAAAGAAATCACAATGTATAAGCAATAGAAGCAAACAGGGATTCAAAACAAATGTCAATGCACAAACACACACTCTATGAATATCTACATTTCGACATGCCAAGGTCAGTCAACCTACTGCATTTTATCTGAGATTTCATTTAAAGGGATAGTTCACACAAAAATTAAAATTATCCCATGATTTACTCACCCTCAAGCCATCCTAGGTGTATATGACTATCTTCTTTTTTTATACGAACAGAGATATATTTAAAATATCCTGGCTCGTCCATGTTTTATAACGGTAGTGAATGGGGGTCACGATTTTGAAGCCCCAAAAAAAATCCATCCATCCATCATAAAAGTAATCCATATGGCTCCAGGGGTTTAATAAAGTTCTTCTGAAGCGAAGTGATAGAGCTTTAAGTAAAAATATCTATATTTAAAACTTAAACTACAATAACTAGCTTTTGGCAGACGACCATACGCATACTGCGCAAGTCGACTTGCGCCACAAGAGTAACCCCGATAAATGGCGTAGGATGTAGGAGGATCATAACCTCAGATGCCTCTTGCGATTTAAACAAATAGGGCTCCTCTTCTCTTATATCGAAATCCTCCAACATTTCTCTTTAACATTTCTCATTTCAGAATTCTAATTGTGACCGGTATTTTGTTTCGCTCCATCCTCTGTGCTTGGATGCATTTTTTGGGCTTCAAAATCGTGACCCCCATTCACTACCATTATAAAGCTTGGAAGAGCCAGGATGTTTAAATACATCTCCGATTGTGTTTGTCTGAAAGAAGAATGGGTCAAATGGGTCGTGCTGCACAGTGCATGGTTAATTAGTATGTAGATATGATTGATTTCAACATTTAGTAAATAAACCGCTAACTAAATATAGTATTCATCTCTACTGTTATTGCTTATTGTAGGTTGTCTACCCCTGCTATATACCATGCAATATGATATTGCACTGGCAGCAAATAGTAAATTAAATACATGATGTCAAATACTCATCTCATTCAGTAACATCTTTCTTTTGAGTTTTGTGGTAACTATTCATTTGTACTGATAAATTTTAATGCAGTGGTGCATGCTATCTGACACAGCCAGGAGATCATGTGGTAAAAGCGCCAGTCCACGAGGGCTGCTCAGTCCATCAGACACAATCACTCGTCCTGCCCCTTCAGAAGTATAAAGAAGCACTCTATGTTTTTCTCCCCAGTCTGCCACCAACACAGACCCATCCTTATCAATGCAGAGGCCCCAGGGACAGGAGAGTACAGGACCTAAGCTGGAACACACACCCAGGATACGTACGGTGTCCCATCCGGGTCCTAATATCTTCACACAAGGCTCCTGCCCCATTTCACTTCCTCGTTCAGACACTGCTACCAGACCAGAATGCAGGCATGCCGCAACCAGATAAGGCCTGTGGAAACCAGTCACCACAGTGCGTTCCAATCTGGAACCGGTTTTAGGTTCAAGTTTCAGTGCAGTAAGAGTACCCTTTCGTATATCTGCAACTAGAAATTCATCTCTTTGGGTGACTGTCACTCCCCTTGGTGCTTCCAACTCATCTCGAGGCACTCCTGCAATGTAGGGTCCCCCTCCAAATGTTTGGAGGAGACGCCCATGCCGACTTAAGATCAGGAGAGCCCTCTCAGCTGCACAGCTCAGAGCAATCAGACCCTTGGCATTAACGGCCACATCAAAGTAATTACGGCAGCGTCGTGAGGAGCCTCCCAAGTCGTTACTCGGAGAAGTCACTTGTTGTAGGACATTGCCATGGGCATCAGTTACCTGGACACGAGCATTCCCACAATCCACAAGGAACAGCTGACCTTGTGGAGTTGCGTGGACACCACTCGGCAGCGTGAGATCAGCACGTCCTGAACCTTGTTTACCAAACTGCCGAACAAGGCGCACCTCCTCTGGTGCCAATGACTCTTCATCCTCCTCTAACACTAGGAGGGCTGGCTCACTCCTCTCTCCCCGCAGTCTGTTCTCATTTAGAGGATTCTGCCGTCCTGCTGTAAGGTGATTCAGTCTTTTCTGAGACGAGTTATCGATAACAGACATAGAAAGCGAACGAGACACTCTATTGGAGCAAGTAGCATGTTGTTGGGTGTTCTTTTGAGAGAAGTTACCATGACTGGGACAGGATGTAGTACGAGACACCTCGCTTCTTTTTTGGAAGGTGGAGCTTGAGGACATATGACTCTTAGAAACAGTCCATATGCTTGATTGCGGTGTTCTGGTTTCACTGAGGGGTCTGTTACAGTAGGAAAGGTCAGCAGCTGATCTGGAGAGGCGAGCAGTAGGACGCAGGGTGTTGGAGAAATCTCTGGGGGAGCTGACAATGAAAGTGTACCCAGAATCTACACTGTCTGCAGGGGATGGAGCACGGTTTTGTGGGTGGTCATCTGAGGATGCACTTAATTGGGAGCAAGACCTGCCACGAAAGAAGTTGTTGTTGCTGCCTTGACTAGAGATGATCTCTCTGGGGCTTTGTGGTGATGAGTGTGTGCCATACCGTGATGTTTCTCTTGAAGAGCCGGTCCTTCTGGCATGATTTTTAGGGTCAAATTGATTTGAGAACCAGCCACCTTGTTCTTGGTGACCTTGCTCTGAAGATGAAGAGAGATCTTTTTGCCTTCTTGATCTCTGTGAAACAAATTGTGTGATTGGTTCATTTTGTATACATGCAAAATCCTCACCCTCTAACTCACCATGACTAAGTGATGGTACAGCCAAAAAGAGCTCATCTCCTTTGCATTCAGATGAAGGTGATTCACACTCATCCTCCTGTGATGAATCACGTTCACATGGGACTTGCAGTTGTGGGGACTGGCGTTTTACCTCTTCTCCTGATTCATCGTCACTTCGGGCTGACAAACGGAGTTTTCGGACAACCCTCAGGTTCCCACTACTAGTTGACGACTGCCTTGGGTTTGTCCCAGGAGATAGGACTTGGTTCTGCCCAGGACTTGTTCCATCAGGTGTGCTCTGGCCTTCTCCACCAACATGAGCCCCACTGCGTGCTTCAGTGGCATGGAGGGAACACATTTGCCCCTGCTGTCCACAGCCTCCAACAGGAAAATGAACATTATGATCTTGCACTTTGACCTCACCAAAGGTTACAGCATTTGGTTGGGCACTTGGTTTAAAAGATACACGTTTGAGTGTAAGTGAGACTTCCCATGGCTGGACCAGTTCTGTAACGCCCTTCAGAAGCTGGTCCCGCTTCTGATCCCCCTCTCGATCTTTACTACCATCACCACCACAACGTTTCCTTATTAGCTCTCGAAGTTTAATTACTTTATATAATCGCTGGTCCACTAATCTTTGTCCAACCCTTATGGCTGCCCCATTCTCCCTCTGCACCTGCTCCAGTCGGAGCTGTAGATCCCGGTGATCCTGTTCTACCCTTTCCAGTAGACGTTGCTCCTCCCTTTGTGCTCCAAGCAGTGCACGCTCCACACCTCGACCTACTGTCTGTGCATCAGTCAATTGTTGCTCCCGCAGTCGCCTGAGGTCTGTTTCACATCTTGCCAAATCACATAGGGCCTGGGTAGCCCAACATGGTAAGGAAAACGAAGATCCTACGGAAGTAGGCTTTGAGTCCTCATTACCTTCTAAGTCTGACTGTGCTGATGGGCTTAGAGGGAGCTGTGGAGATGTACTACGGGAAGTCTTGTTGCTCACTGGAGAGCCAGCAGACATCTTTGCAGATAATTTGTAGAGGCTATTTGCAGAGGCTTGTATCAAGGCCTATTTTGGAACTGTTAAGGAAAAGAGGAATTAATATTGAGGCCATTAGAAAAATTTGTTTTACACTACTAAATTGTATTTATCATTTTTTTAAAGATTATCATGGTAATCACATTCATTCAATTTAATTTTTGAACAATTGTCTGTCTGTCTGTCTGTCTGTCTTTGAACAATAACATTCAAGCACAAAACAAAGGTCAATCAAACAATCTTCTCTCAGGTGAAAGATTTTATCTACATTTTTGGACATTCATTTGATCAATTCTACTGTCAAACAGTTTTCACATCAACACTCAAATTTTACAAACACTCAAATTAGCCGATCATTCTAAAACATTTAAGGGAAAAAGTGAAGAGAAAAAATCCAGCTTGTGACACAAAATCAACATTTCATGAAGCATGTCTCTAATATTTTAGTCTCAAAGTGAAAATTAAAATTCAGAGACCAGTGATCAAAATAAATAAATTCTCATTATTGATAATAGGAAAAAAGGAGATGTAGTTGCTCTGCTGCCACCTATGGCAACCACAGTCATGACAACAGCAACCATGAAAACATGAAGATAACTGTAACATTTTTATAATAATAAATACATTAATTAATCAAATGCATTAATTATAATTAGTGCAGGAAAGAATGTGCTGAAATACTTTAAAGAAAGATTATAGTTCACTGTGATACAACTATTATCTCAATTATTGCAATGTTATGCATTTAATTGTTAATGCTGTTGTTATGTCAAAATATCTATTAGTTCCAATAGTTCTGGATTATATCTTGAGAAATAGTAAAAACATTTAAACAAGCTAAGCAAATAAACAAAAGGCATTAGGAGAAATATAAATATTGTGTTTTTTTAAGTTTTCATCTTACCCTTTTTAGTTATAATTATCTAAGATGTTTCTTGGAGATAAAAACACAACACTCAGCCCATTGTTTCAGGCTCTTGTGGCTGAAAGCAGGAAGCCTTAAGCAGCTTACTTTGGGAATTTGATATGGTTTGCTATCTCGCGGAACAGTTGCTGAACACATTTGAGAGGGCAAACAGTGAACTAAAGGATGCACATTTTGTCTTCTCTGACTGTCTTTATATTACCGATGGAGCAGCTATATATGGAACATTTCGATGATTATGCTACTGATTATTTCTTTGCCATTTTTATAATTATTTATATTTTTTACTTTGCCTATTTAAGAGTTGCAAAGAAAATATTTCTTCCCCGCTGACTGTACTGATGTGCATGTGATAAAAAAATAAATTAAACCTTGACTGACAGATGGAAAGCTGAGAAACTCTGAGACAGAACTGAGGAATTGAGGGAACCAAGGAATGGCTAGAGAGAAAACACACAGAGAAAATGTGGCAGACAGACAAATGCGAGCAAAGGAGAGGGAGAGACAGTTAGAAGAAAGAGAGTCAGAATATTTCTAGCACTGAGGAGATAATTAGCATTTCAAATTCAGGAAGGCAGGCAGTGAACGATAGAGGACAGCATATATGTGGGAGGCAAAAGACTGACTAAAACGAGAAAAAAAAAATGTCATCACAAAACTGAGAAGTGCACTTGCTCTCCATTGCTCACTTGAATTCTCACTCAGCAGTCTTCTTTCTCTGCTCTTCAGGCCCAGTGTGACATCAGGCACAACGCTCTAATACTTAATTCATGATGAGGTATAAAGCAGTCGAGTCCGATGTGTGCATGTGTAGCGGGAGGAAGAGATACTGCAAGTAAAGAAAATTAGGTTATTATCAGAGGACATGAATATTCATGCTGTGAATACACCGATAGCAGTGTGTAGGCTACTTGAGATGCATGATAAACATAATGCAGTGGGATAAATGGGAATGAACTAAAGCAAAGTTTATCAACAAAATTTCCCCTTGTGTAATCTAGAACAATTGAAAATAGTTGAAAATGAAAGTTTCTTCTGTGTTGAACTAACTTTAACTGATACAATTAACTCTCTTTGAATGTTACTATGGCAACATTTTTTCAAAGAAAGCTACATGACTAGGCATTGGATTGGAATCAATAGCAAACACTAAATAGATGATCCAGAACAATATATCACATTTTTTTCACATTCAGGATTTGAGACCGAACCTACTTGATGATATTTGATACTGATGATATAATGATATTTTAATGGCCCTTTTCCTGATTGGACAAGGTAGAAATATAGATGTCAGCAAGAAATTCCAAGCAGGAAAATATCTAAAATAATGGCATAAGGGACTGTCACTCTATTTGCCAAATCAGCAAAGTCGTCTCTGTGTAGTTTTGTGTAAAAAAAAGAAATGGCCTCAAGTCTGACAAACAAAAGCTAAAGCTTTTTAAGCAGTGATGATGTTCAAGTGATTTATTTTATTTTTTACAATTTAGGTGGTGTAAATCTTTGAAAAAATAAGTTGTCTTAGGCTGCCACGGTCAAGGTGAATTTATGTCTTTATGTCTATAATTTAGCAAACTGGAGATTACACCAATGCATTACACAGTAATTTGCATAACTGTAACAATGCATGCAAAGTCATCTGATATGGTGCATGTGTTTGTGTGTTCTCCAGTGTCTTTTCTGTAGGTATCATCTCATATTACTTCTTACATTATCTATGAGGGGTTGCTGCAGATGAACTCTGCGCATTGGCTTTGCACGAGAATGACAGCAAACGCAACTATTTTTTAGTGCACAAATAACCGTTAACAAACTAAATCTATATCTTAAGGCAAAAGCAATCAAACTAGTGCACTAAACAAACTGCAAACTGCCAGTGCCAGATAACAATTTGAAAAATTTCCAACTTATTTATAACCAAATAAATGTAACATAAGGAACTCACAATTCTATTCTTTAACTGCACTTTAAAAGCATTGCGAAACATGTAATTCCATTGTATGTCTTTAAGACAATCCATTAAAGGAAAACAATTTTAAAAGCGCTGTTCAACCCAAAACTAACCAGAAAAAAAAACTTGGTATTTGACTGTTTTATTATTAATCAAAAAACTAAATGGTCTTCAATTCTAAAAATGGAATCAAAGTTAAAAGTCTTACCTGTGCGTCTTTCACCTACTCCTTTGCCACTGCCCTCCTGTCTCTCAAGCAGTTTTTTTTCCTCTTGCTCGTTGTCCCACTGTTGCTAGGAAACGGTACAAAGCTAATTCAATTAACTAGGCTACCATTAGTCTTGGTGTCTGAGATGAGTTAACCCAAAACACCTATTGAGAAGAATTAAGAGGAAAATTAAAAGTATATTCCAAATATAAAGGCATTTATTTATCACAACATGCAGTTAAAAGAATTTCAAGGACTTCATGGAATCTGCAAGGAATTTGAATGGCCATCATCACTTCGTTCATTTCAATACAGCAAACAATATTTTGCAAATGCAGTGCCAATCAAGCACCGTTATGAAATTGGAAATACTTGGAACTTTTCAACATCATAACTTTCTGCAGTTAATTCAATTGAAAGGTATACCTAACTTCTAAAGTATGGCAAGGCATTTATTTGATTATTATTCAAATTAAGTTGACTTTTTATATATTTTTACTTTATTAATTAATCATGTATTTACTTACATAAAAAAGAACAATGTAGCACTGGTCTTTGCTCATGGAAATTTCTGTTAACTGAACAGACTGATCTGACATGAGAAGAGAAAGTTCAGCTATTGGATAGCCAGCTCCATGAGTCACGTCTAATCAACAAAATGGCAATTATGTGCGAGTTTGAGGACCTTTGGCTGTATATCAATGTGTGCTCTTCACACTGTACATATATGAAGTGCATTTAACTAATCAAGACTTCTGATGCATAGTCCATAGTACAAATGGAAGAACTTGTTTCTTCTACAAGTAGTTGTTGAAATAAACAGAAATGTATCTGGCACCTCAGGAGACCAAAGATTATCATCTAACGTCAGGGTTCATTAGTGTCACTTGACAGTAACAAATATATAACATACTAGATTGATTAATACTTCAACATGAAATAATGGTGACAAGGTCAACAAGCTCATGAGATACAGCTGGAATCACATGTGAATAATGGTTCAACAACTATTAAACGTATGAAGTCTTATTAATGAACATGTATAAATAAATTGTCTCAATTACAAAGGGGCAAACCTTATGTCTTTGATGATATTTAATATAATTTAATTAAAGGGGGCAAATGCCTCCCACTGGATTGTCTGTGTGAATGTTAAGTGTAAGTGCAATCCAGCTCCATCCAATTATGTTCATTGTGAAACTGCAAATGTGTTCGAAGGGAAAAGTTGCAAAGGCGTGATGATTAAAATGGTTTAATTCACACATCTTTATTAAGTAACCCATTTGATCCATTTATCACTTAGTGATAATGAATACAATAACTATCATACATGTACTAATGTGTAGATAAATAAGGTGGTAATTATTAATGTGTGACTTCATAGCCATGATTTCAATAGATATTGATTAGTTTATGCTAATCATATAAGTATGAATCTATAATTGAACCTGTGTTCATGAATACATAAGAATTTTCATTTCATACACTGCTGTGCAAAAGTTTGAGGTATGTTTTATAAAGTTTTTGAAAGAAGTCTAGATTTTAAGATGATCTTCAGTCGCATGATCCTTCAGAAATCATTCTGATATGCCGATTGAAGAAACATCTGTTAATACTATCAAAGTTTAAAACAGCTGAACTGAGTATTTATTTAATGAAACGTGCAACACTTTTTTCTTTTTTCTGACCCCAAACTTTTGAACAGTAGTGCGCATCAATGAAAATCTAGTATGAAAAGTTAGATTTTACTACAAATGAGTAACAAAGTTTTGCTTCGTCCTGCACTTGTGTCTTTAAATGTAGTGGAAAGTCACACTGCATGACAATTTATGCAAAACAAAATACCTGAAAAACGTTGATGTAGACCAAATCTTGTGGGTAGAATCTTTGACAACAGGGATTTTGTGGTGTGACCCAATGCTTAAAACAGACATCAAGTCTTTCTTCCCTGTAGCAGCATCCTCTGTCTATAATCCTTTGTCCAGCGAAGATGAGCAAGACTTCTATCAGAAGATGTGGAAGAGACAATAAAAATATGGGAAGGAACAGAATCTCAATTATGAGCATGGAGGCTCAGAGTGAACTGGGTCAGGTTTCATCTAATCTGCAGCTTAAAACCAGTCTATGCACCAACCAAAGTGAACTTAATCAGACTCATTTATATTTAAAGACATGGGCCTGCATTCATGAAAAATCTTAATGCAAAGAGTAGCTCCTAGTGACAAAATTCAGTTTCCTCTTAAAATTAAAGAGCGTCTCTTTTTTTCCTTCTTGGACAACCAACCAGTCTTCAAAAGACTGTGTTATACGTAGCAACAGGGTCAGCCCCGCCTCCTCACTAAGATAAAAGTTTTTGTATTTTCTTTGCTCAGAGTTGCTCTCAGATCGGCCCTGAATCACTCTTAAGGTAAGACTCCTACATAGAAGTTTTTAAGGTAAATAGGAGCTTTCTGAGAGGATTCTTAGAAGCTTTAAGAATACAGGCCCAGATTTATCTAAGACAAAATATTCTGCTGAAGTCCAAGCAACAGATCAGAGAAAGGCTGTAGTGTATATTCAGGAAATGTGATAATTTTCTTCATATTTCACATACATTTTTGACTATTATATCTTTATGCATTTACAATCAACATCAGAGCATAAATAACAACAGAGGAGCTCACCTTTATGAGAAATAAAGACCAAGAAGCCAAAGGTATTGCCAGGTAAAACATTTATAAATTAATAAAAACATTCCCTTTTAGTGTTTGTTTGTCTTTGAAGGTTGATTTAAATCTCCATTCAGCTCCACTTTCCTCCTCCATTTTAAATATAGAAAAATATTTTGACAACATTCATTATTTTGCATGAGACTCCATACAGTCCAGTAGATTATTGAACAGATACGGGATTAGAGTCAATTATTGAAGTGGGGTTCCAGACAGATTGCAAATTTAGTTTGTGTTTGTCCCCAAAGGTTTAACCATCTTCACTTCGAAACACAGAAACCAGTTTGCATAGATAACAAGCCGCAGAAGTCCTTGCCAACATCGTTTCATTTAAACAAATGGACAGAGTGAAAAAAAGACGAAACCAATTACAAAAAAATAAAAATCAACTTACAAATTGTGCAATGTATATTGATCAAACAAACACCTTCCAATAACAAGCAATCACAATCAATGAGCTCCTGATTTTTAAAAAAAATCTAAATCATACACTTGAATACGAGAATGTATAAAAAGAAAAACATGCTATCTGCACCACATCAGGCATATAATTACATCCTCAAAACAATAGGCGTTTCTTGTGCATTGGTATCTTATGACACATAAATTGTACAGGCCTATTTGATTTCTAACTTAGAAACTGTGTAATATCCACTGTCTCCATAGAGATAACTGAACACTAACATATATGTACCGTTTTATCCTTCAACCTCTTGCTCTTTATCTTCCTTTTTTTCTTTTCTCACCCACACATACAGTTTTAAGCGATGTGAGCACAAATTATTTTTCTTGGCACTAACTCTGCCTAACATTATCCTTAAATATGGAATTTACATGCTAAACTTTTCAGATATCAACAAATGCAGAGAACCACCACGCTAATGTCCCACACAGACCTTCTGTGGATGGGTGGAGGGATAGGGGAAATGGATGGATTGAATTCAGCAGCTAGAAGCAACCAGAAAAAAAAAGAGACTTAATAAATTGTCTACTTCTACATCTATAAACTGACTGAAAAACATGCCTTAAATGATATTTGATTGAACAGAATCACTGAAACTAAGGATTACATTGGAACGAAAATTAAGTTGCCCAACTGAGGTAATGCGCATATGGCTTGTACATGATAAAAGAGCTCGAGTGGATGATTTTAGATCAGCATTTTTCTCTAACACACTTTTCCTAAGACACATTTTGAACGAGGGGCAAAATGATACTGTAAAAAAAACTACAAAAAAAAAACCACACACAAATGCACATGCATGTCCTTAACTTCCATTCTGAAAATTAAAGTGTCTAAAGTATTTTGGCAATAAACAAATTAAATCAAAAAGTTAAACGTCTTGTGGCAGTTTTCCCTCATACTCCATAACACTAGCAAAATCAAATAATGAACAGAAAAACAAAACAAAAAAAACACTTTGTTTCAACACTAAGATGGCTTATGATTCACATAACTTGGCTCACTCCTTAAAGGGACTGGTAACTATGCAAGCTTCTCTTTGCTCATACCAGTCAAAAACTTAAGACATTAGCACCTAGTCAGACGCCAAAAGGGACACTAACATCCAGGAGATCTTTGAGGGTTAAAAAAAAAAAAAAAAAAATTCAGTGCCTTTCCAGAAACTTAAGATGATATGTAATGTCATGGTGGGTGAATGTACCATATGCATTTCCCAAAAATGTCTAGAAACTCACCCTAAAATCTGTCCTAGACAAGTAGCCGCAACAACAGAGAATGAAAACTAAAACTTTAAAATACAAACTGTCCATCAATGCTAAATGTTATTTGGATAGATGCTAGGGAACCCTCTAGCCAATTTACAAACTTTAACGTCACTCCAGCTGCTGGACAAAAAGATGTGCTAGAGATTGGCAGGGTATTTTTGTCAATTGTTGATTTTTCAGAGATGTTTCCATTAAGAGGCAATTCCTGCTGCAACACTGAGACCTTATTGCCCAGCATGTGATTGGTAAACAGAATCTGGCATCTCATCCTTTAAAAAAGACCAGATGATTTTTTTATATATTCTGATGTGATCTTACAGACCTATACTCTATAAAAAACAAAATAACCACCTGGCATTGCTAAAATGTAAATGGCACTTCTGCACCCATAAAAGTTTAAAAGAACTGTGTAGTGAGTCTACTTTAGCTAGTCTCTGAAGTGACATACAAATGTTGGGAGTGCAAGTTTACGGCCAAATCCTCCAGCTTAAAGGATGCAAGTCTCTCTGAGTGTACAAAAATCATTATACACATAGATATTTTATATAGACTATATACAAGATTTATATGCACAATTTCCTAAAGCTTAATGGATAAATGGTCCTGTACAATTAAAAAAAATTACATTATGAACATGAGATTATTAACAAGAGATGACCTCTCTTCACCATTATGAGGAACTGATTTTCCTGTCTCTTTGAGTGCATCATGTCGCTTGGAAAAAAAAGACTGTTTGTTTGAAAAATCTCAGGGATATATTAGTCAACAGCTCAGTGCCAGGAACAGAGGAAATTTGGAAATACATTTTAGTTTAGCCTGGTGTTATTCCTCAGTGCCTTGACTGGGTGGGAAAGGTAGAGCTACGGCATGCTCCTGTGCAAGAGCTGCGAGCTCTTTGAGAAACTCTGAGAAAATGACAGCACAGTAGACTGCGTTTTTCACCCTTAGTGCCTCTGCCTGCTTCTCCAGGCCAGAGGCCCCACCGGCCGCAGCTCCCCTAAACAAAGCACTGTGCAGGGACTGCCCTCCATCTCTCACATGGGCCAAGGCCAACTGAGCTGCATGTCGAGCTCTCGTAGGACTGTTGGTGTGCCTCAAGATAAGATCGCCCAGAGATGGCTTGCGGCTTTTAACTGTGGGAGAGAAAGAGAGATGGAGAAAAGGAAAATTAGAAAGTTAAGATGCCTTATTGTTCCTCCTTCATATAGTTGAAAGGTATGTGAAACTTCTCCATTAAACTCACTGAATATAATAACAAAAATCCACAGGGTATCTTAAGGGCCCACACGAACCCTGAATTCAAAGGTTTATAGTGTAATAAATCACCAACTGACTGTACATTATCCTTTACAAAAGCAAATATCACAAAAACATCACATCAAACATCTTCTATTCAATTGATCTTTACAAGCAAAATTATCTCTCATTTTTGTTTCTGAGAGTTCTTATTTCAACTCATTCACCTACTTAATGAGTCTGATCGACGGAGGCTGGGCACTCCCATGGGTGAGTCGGACCAGTCTAACTTTCCTCTCGCAACCAGAAAGCGGCGAGCCTTTCTTAACATGGCAGGGAAGTCCTCGTGCGTTGCTGCAAATGCCTCAATACGATTTTTTACTGATCCCAGCACCTGAGGAGTGGAAAGAGAAAGGAGTCAAAGTAAAACCAACATCTTGGATATTCCTTTTGATGCAATGGATTTAAGTTTCGGTCAAATCAATAGTAAAATTAATTGCTTACTCAAACTTCACCTCAAAATATTATAATTATTTAATTATAAATGGGGAATGCCAGAGGCCTTTTGTTTTAAGTCAAAATAAAACAAGCAGTTATTGAGCTGTCAAAACAAATTTTCAGTCAACATAAAACAAATTGTGAGGTGGAGAAAGTTATGAAAAAAGGTTTTACTAAAAGTTTACTAAAACTTCTTTGGAATAATGTACACCAATGAACTATTTACAATAAAACCAGGATCATGTTTTAAGAGAGTAAATAAAATCAATTTTGATTTCATAGTTTTGATCAGACAGTCATACTGATAGAGTTGTTAATGCATTACCTGTATGAGTGATTTAACGCTGGGCTGAAACACCATGTTGGCGTTGAGGAGGAAAGAGCGCAGGAGTGGCTGAGGGTAACAGGCCAGCTGGAACACAACGCCCGTCAGCAAAATGTTCACATACAGGGAGTTCTGCATCATACTCTCCAGTTTACTGAACAGGACTGTTATAAATGGACCTACACAGAGGGAGAAGTGGAACCAGTGACTTATGGTTAGCTCTTGCTGAACTTGGACAAGTAACATAAGCACTCAAATCTTTAATTTGGTCATCTCTACATCGAGAACCTGTGTACGGTTGAGCAAGTGGTTGTCCGAAGGGTCGTGCGGGGCTAAATACCCCAGTGGTAGAGCTGTCAGGCTTCGTTTCACTGGAGCGCTGCTCAGTCTCCACTGGAAGACAGTCCTCATCTGTCAGGCTGGGAGCAGGAGCAGTGCGGGATTCCCGAGAGGATTCCTCAGAGTTGCGTGAAAGAACCCTCCTCTCTCTTACACGTTCCTCCAGCTCCCTCAGCTCCTGGTGGAAGGCCTCAATGCTGATTCCCTGGCATTTCGAGTCACCAGGCAGTGGCTCTGATGGAGCCCGCTCCAGCAACTCCTCAATAAGACGTTCAACGGACTCCGGACCCCTGCTTTCACGGGGCACTGTGGAGGTCTCTGCCAAGCCAAGAACAGGAGATAATCTCTGGCTTTCACTTTGCAGACACTCTTGGGAAGAGGAGGGCACAGAGGTTTGATGTTGCAGATGTGGCTTCAACTGCACCTGAGATGATTTCAGCGCCGATCCTACATGGAAATCATTGTAGTCAACTGGGCCCATACCCATCGACCCGTTCATCCCTGACTCAACTACGCCGCTATTTACATTCGACTCCCTCTTCACTTTCTTAACCTCCATTCTCTCATCCACACTGTCAGTGAACTCCACCTGCCCCATCCCATTGTAGAGTGCTGGATGAGGTGCCGAATGAGAGTGTTGGGACACAGTTTCCACAGCACCTGTTATTTCTGTAGAGACTGAGACAGAAGATGAAGATTGTAGGGGTACAGTGCTGGGAAGAAGGCTGCGTTTCTTACTGCGGGGTGTGAGACTGATACAGTTCTTGCTGATGGTAACATCCCACTCTCCACTGTCTCGATCTGAGCTGCTCCACTCAGCTCGAGCGGCAGCCACCACTGCTGCCCTCTGCAGAGCAGGGTCCATTACAGAGAAATGCTCTGGTACCATACTGATGGAGGGGTTGGACGTAGGAGGGGGAGGTGGAGAAGGAACTGAGTTTGGAGAGGGATTTTCTCCATCGTAAGGTGCCGACCAGTCTCGACAGGCCCAAGAGCAGAGCTCAATACCCTTCCGAGCATCACGCAGATACTCAAGGTAGCCAGTCTCTCCTTCTGAAGTGTCTGGGAGTTGGTGCATGGGGCTATCAGAAGAAAGAGGGGAAGAAACACTACCACGAGGAGAAGGGGGAGCATTCTCAGAGCCAGATGAGTTGGCTTGGCCTCCTGAGCTTTGTTGTCGAATAAAGAGAGCAAGACGAGAAGGAGTGCTGGGTCTGGGGTGAACTGGTGACTCTGAAGTAGGACTACCCAACACTATAGGCAAAAACAGAGAGAAAATACATTTTGTAGGAAGAACAGCAGCAGTGTTTTCCAGAAGTCTAAAAGCTATTATGGCCATAAATGTGCCTGACACATGCTTACTCTCACCCTTTCCCCAAAAGGCAGGTTCATCATCCCGCTCACTAGAGGGTGCTGAAGTGATTCGGCAGCATTCTGGTATGAGGGAAAGGAACTTGTCAGCTGATTTGCCATACAGGTCTGTTTCTCTGACTGCCCTCCGCTGACTCAGCATTACATGTGTGCATGGCAACAGATACCTGAGACACATGAAAAATCATAACATGATTTGAATGAATGAGCAACAGTGACACTTGCCTAAAAAAACACTAATAATACACTATCATATATTATATTATATTATATATAAAAAAATATTGTTGTACTACACTGTAATGTTGTAATATATGTGATACTGTATATGTAATATATACAGGTGCTGGTCATATATATAAACTTTATTACAGGCTCTAGGCCCAACAACAATACATACAACATTAAGTAAAAAAAAAAAAAAAAAAATTATATATATATATATATAATATATATAATTAGAATATCATCAAAAAAGTTGATTTATTTCACTAATTCCATTTAAAAAGTGAAACTTGTATATTATATTCATTCATTACACACAGACTGATACATTTCAAATGTTTATTTCTTTTCATTTTGATGATTATAACTGACAACTAAGGAAAATCCCAAATTCAGTATCTCAGAAAATTAGAATATTACTTAAGACCAATACAAAGAAAGGATTTTTAGAAATCTTGGCCAACTGAAAAGTGTGAACATGAAAAGTATGAGCATGTACAGCACTCAATACTTAGTTGGGGCTCCTTTTGCCTGAATTACTGCAGCAATGCGGTGTGGCATGGAGTCGATCAGTCTGTGGCACTGCTCAGGTGTTATGAGAGCCCAGGTTGCTCTGATAGTGGCCTTCAGCTCTTCTGCATTGTTGGGTCTGGCATATCGCATCTTCCATTTTCTATGGGGTTAAGGTCAGGCGAGTTTGCTGGCCAATTAAGAACAGGGATACCACGGTCCTTTAACCAGGTACTGGTTGCTTGGCACTATGTGCAGGTGCCAAGTCCTGTTGGAAAATGAAATCTGCATCTCCATAAAGTTGGTCAGCAGCAGGAAGCATGAAGTGCTCTAAAACTTCCTGGTATACGGCTGCGTTGACCTTGGACCTCAGAAAACAGTGGACCAATACCAGCAGATAACATGGCACTCCAAACCATCACTGACTGTGGAAACTTTACACTGGACCTCAAGCAATGCGGATTGTGTTCCTCTCCTCTCTTCCTCCAGACTCTGGGACCCTGATTTCCAAAGGAAATGCAAAATTTACTTTCATCAGAGAACATAACTTTGGACCACTCAGCAGCAGTCCAGTCCTTTTTTGTCTATAGCCCAGGCGAGATGCTTCTGACGCTGTCTGTTGTTCAAGAGTGGCTTGACAAGGAATGCGACAGCTGAAACCCATGTATTGCACACGTCTGTGTGTAGTGGTTCGTGAAGCACTGACTCCAGCTGCAGTCCACCCTTTGAAAATCTCCCCTGCATTTTTGAATGGATTTTGTTTCACAATCCTCTCCAGGGTGCGGTTATACCTATTGCTTGTACACTTTTTTTTCTACCACATCTTTTCCTTCCCTTCGCCTCTCTATTAATGTGCTTGGACACAGAGCTCTGTGAACAGCCAGCCTCTTTTGCAATGACCTTTTGTGTCTTGCCCTCCTTGTGCAAGGTGTCAGTGGTCTTCCCCATGATTGTGTAGCCTACAGAACTAGACTGAGAGCCCATTTAAAGGCCTTTGCAGGTGTTTTGTGTTCATTAGCTGATTAGAGTGTGGCACCAGGTGTCTTCAAAATTCAACCTTTTCACAATATTCTAATTTTCTGAGATACTGAATTTGGGATTTTCCTTAGTTGTCACTTATAATCATCAAAATTAAAAGAAATAAACATTTGAAATATATCAGTCTGTGTGCAATGAATGAATATAATATACAAGTTTCACTTTTTGAATGGAATTAGTGAAATAAATCAACTTTTTGATGATATTCTAATTATATGACCAGCACCTGTATATATACTGTTATACAAAACCTGATTCCAAAAAAGTTGGGACACTGTACAAATTGTGAATAAAAACAGAATGCAATGATGTGGAGGTTTCAAATTTTAATATTTTATTCAGAATACAACATAGATGACATATCAAATGTTTAAACTGAGAAAATGTATAATTTTAAGGGAAAAATAAGTTGATTTTAAATTTCATGGCATCAACACATCTCAAAAAAGTTGGGACAAGGCCATGTTTACCACTGTGTGGCATCCCCTCTACTTTTTATAACAGTCTGCAAACGTCTGGAGACTGAGGAGACAAGTTGCTCAAGTTTAGGAATAGGAATGTTGTCCCATTCTTGTCTAATACAGGCTTCTAGTTGCTCAACTTTCTTAGGTCTTCTTTGTCGCATCTTCCTCTTTATGATGCGCCAAATGTTTTCTATGGGTGAAAGATCTGGACTGCAGGCTGGCCATTTCAGTACCGGATCCTTCTTCTACGCAGCCATGATGTTGTAATTGATGCAGTATGTGGTCTGGCATTGTCATGTTGGAAAATGCAAGGTCTTCCCTGAAAGAGATAACGTCTGGATGGGAGCTTATGTTGTTCTAGAACTTTGATATACCTTTCAGCATTGATGGTGCCTTTCCAGATGTGTAAGCTGCCCATGCCACACGCACTCATGCAACCCCATACCATCAGAGATGCAGGCTTCTGAACTGAGTGCTGATAACAACTTGGGTTGTCCTTGTCCTCTTTAGTCCGGATGACATGGCGTCCCAATTTTCCAAAAAGAACTTCAAATTTTGATTCGTCTGACCACAGAACAGTTTTCCACTTTGACAGTCCATTTTAAATTAGCCTTGGCCCAGAGAAAATGCCTGCGCTTCTGGATCATGTTTAGATATGGCTTCTTTTTTTGACCTGTAGAGTTTTAGCCGGCAACGGCGAATGGCACGGTGGATTGTGCTCACTGACAATGTTTTCTGGAAGTATTCCTGAGCCCATGTTGTGATTTCCATTACAGTAGCATTCCTGTATGTGATGCAGTGCCGTCTAAGGGCCCGAAGATCACAGGCATCCAGTATGGTTTTCCGGCATTGACCCTTACGCACAGAGATTGTTCCAGATTCTCTGAATCTTTGGATGATATTATGCACTGTAGAAGATGAGAACTTCAAACTCTTTGCAATTTTTCTCTGAGAAACTCCTTTCTGATATTGCTCCACTATTTTTCACCGCAGCATTGGGGGAATTGGTGATCCTCTGCCCATCTTGACTTCTGAGAGACACTGCCACTCTGAGAGGCTCTTTTTATACCCAATCATGTTGCCAATTGACCTAATAAGTTGCAAATTGGTCCTCCAGCTGTTCCTTATATGTACATTTAACATTTCCGGCCTCTTATTGCTACTTGTCCCAACTCTCATGAAATCCAAAATGAGCCAATATTTGGCATGACATTTCAAAATGTCTCACTTTCAACATTTGATATGTTATCTATATTCTATTCTGAATAAAATATAAGTTTACGAGATTTGTACATTATTGCATTCTTTTTTATTCACAATTTGTACAGTGTCCCAACTTTTCGGGTTTGTATATGTAATGTTTTACTACACCATCACTAAAAATCTTATGACTACCATGGCTGAATTTATTTGATCAAAAACACAATATAAACAGCAATATTGTAAAACATTATTACAATTTTAAATAACTGTTTTCTATTTTAATATATTTTAAAATGTAATTTATTCCTGTGATGGCAAAAGCTTTTAGCAGTCTTGATGATTCAGAAATCATACTAATATGTAATAATAATTTTTAAAAATTATGATTCTGTGATGAATAGAAAGTTTAAAAGAAAAGCATTTATTTGAAATTGATATATTAAGTAGCATTATAACTGTTTTTACACTATCTACATAACAAGGATGCAATGCATCTATAAACACCCATGCTTATTTTGTAGGCTTTCTTGCTAAATGAGTGTCACACCCAAGCACACAAAATACCTGAGAACAAGCTGGAGCATGAGGTCTTCACAGTTGAGACTGAGCAATGTCTTGAACAGACTCAGAGAGACCATGCACAGCTTCAGACAGAGAGGGAGGAAAATGCAACTTTAGTTACATCGCTCCACATTCCCATAGCCAACAACACTGGCAAAATGGTGTCTTTTCCATCTATACATGCACCCTATATATAGCGTGTGCCAAACTGACCCGTGAATTGCTGCTGATGCGTGTGAGTAGTGTATCAAGGATGGTGTCGTTGTCATGGTGATGCAACAGAATGAAGCGCAGGAAGGTCTTAAGGAGGGAAGTTTCTGTGATACTGCGTAAAAACAAGTCCAGATATGCCGTGCTTGCTATCATCTCATCCACCGACGACTGACAGAGGAACCATAAGAGACAGAGACAAAAAAAATAAGTAAATAAATAAAAAAAAGAGGAAAACAAAATAAATTCCATTCAATAATCCATTCAAAACAATGTTGTATAGTGAATGAATATGGAAACAGCCATCTATGCCAAACAGGGTCCAGTTCATTGTGGTTCACCTTGTGCAGAGCAGGGCCCATGACTGGCACCAGGAAGCCGTTGTGGAGGTAGTCAAGGAGTTGGCAGCGCACAAGAGGGTGTGCCACCTGTACTACAGCGTTGCAGAATTCAAGACTGTTCATGAACAGTACTAGAGAGGAGACGCCCATCCAGTCCTCCCTCCGCAAGGCGTGCCAGTCGTCGCCCCGTACTTCAATCTTCCGTGGCAGGGATGAATATAGTGCACTCAGCCCTGTTGCTAGCACCTGGGGAAAAAACAAACAAAAAAAAAACACATTATTTCATAAAGTTCACAGAGCCTTTTAAACCTTTATCTGCTTTTTAAACATCAGTTGGTGATCGCTTTAAAAACCTGATTTGATATAAAAAACTGCTATTTGCTCAACTGAAGCCATGCAGCTAATGAAGCCTGGTATGGACCATATGGCATGGTCACGTAAACATAGCAACATTTTCTTCTGTCCATTGTCAATTGTGTAGCATTGTATGAATCACAGCTCACACAGAATTCACTTATAAACATACACATGACCTTAAACCTAATGTGAATTTCCAGACTGCGTAAATTCCTATTGAAATGGCTGGATTTCGAACATGAAAATTAGCTGAAACAATGGTAAATGTGACCACACCTTAATGCTCAAATATGTTGAAGAACATCATTCATGTCAGGGCTGGTTTTATATGTGGACCTTGGCCATGTCTTCTAGAGCCAAAAAACTAGAGCCAAACAATGGCCATCAAAGAAACTGCTGGCAAGACTTAATGCATCTCTGGCATAAAAATAGCTATATGTGACATACAGTGGAAAAACAAAGTAAGAGAGAGAAATGTGAAGAGACTAAGGCACTGCAGTAGCATGGAGTCCTAGATGAGACCTCCAGTCGAATGTGTTAAGTGGGTCAAATGAAGGCTCATATTTATTCTCATGAGGAAAGAGGACAGAGGAGAGGAAAGAGCACATCCACTGAACCCAACTGAGTCCAATACTGTAGTCACAGAGCACAACTACAGATGACAAATGGGTGGCCTTTGCATTCCACAGAAGCCAATAGAATGCAACCCAAAGAAAATACTACAGGACCTTATATCTCCATTAAAACAGCTCTAAGAGGTACATATGAAATGAACAAGCAACATTCTAAATGCATGGCACAGACAAAAAAAAACACGTTGTGACATGAACAGAAAGGAAATTCATAAAAGACATGCTAACAGTGAGAAAAGAGAAGAACAGAAGGAATATACAAATTGAAGACTACTTCTCTAACTCTTCTCTGCCCTTTAATCATAAATAATCTAGGATAAAAGCACATTTTCTAAAGCAAGAACAGAAAAGATCAGGTAAGCGCGCACGCACGCACACACACACAACAACAACAAACACACTCATGCTTACTGGGCAGAAGTAGGAGTTCTCAGCGATGTAGCGTGCAACAGCGTGGTTGCTGGCAGAGGTTGCCATGACGAGGAGCAGCGCGTCACGGGCCTGCTGCCCCAGAGCGCCGTCGCGATGGATAAATGGCACCAACAGGGAGAAGATCAGCAGGTTAGTGGGACCCTGCTGTACCGGCCCACACCTAAATAACAACTCCAAAACGGCAGTTTCTTTCGCCATGGACACACATACCTGACACAAACACAAATTATTTACAGTTATAAAACAAATTAATATCTAATTATGCATTATTTTGGCTCATATGAATTTTTTTTGGCCCATTTAATTCCATCGGCTTTTGTTTCTGTGCTGATTGTAGAGCTGCACGAACTTAACAAAAAAATTGTTATTTACTGGAGATTCTGACAAAATGTTAATTCCTGCAGTCTATTTAAAAATGTTTAATTAATCTGAATGAGAAATATATATATATATATATATATATATATATATATATTTTTTTTATTTATTTTTTTTTTTTTATGTTTGAATGAATGATTCAATTACTTATTTTTGAACTATTGAATTTTTCGTCACTTGTTGTCTACTGGTGTAACAGTGTAAATGATATAGTCCTTATGTGAAGCATCAAATGAAAAGACAGTGATTATGAAATTCAGTTGCAGGATATGACAAATAGATTTCAAAGCATTAACAAGTGCCACATTATTGCAAATGGAAAAAAAAAAAAAAAAAAAAATGAAAAAAAAAAAAAAAAAAAAAAAGAAGAGTGCAAATGTCCTTCAAATAACTCCAATCGTGTTTTCTTTTCGATGACTTCTAGTCAAGAGTCAACACAAATTAAATGTATTGTAAATTGGAATTGGGACATTATTGAAAGTGACAGCAAACTTAGGACTGTATTTCCAGAAATACCAATGGTTAGTTTTAGACATGCCCATACTACACAAAACAAGGTAATGCGTAGTTATTTTCCTGCCCCTGAAAATAAAACATGGCTTGATTCTTTAGTGGGTAATTTTAGATGTGGAGGGTGAAAGCTTTGCGATAACTTGGTAAAAACAAAAACGCTCTGATGTGTTTTCTGGAAAAGTGTATCCAATTGAATCCTTTATTAATTGTAATTCCTCTTATGTAATTTACAGGTTGGAATGTGAATATGGACATTTTTATATAGGTCAAACAAAAGGAAATTGAGATTGAAAGTGGCTGAATATAAATTTGCATTAAAAACTCCTTGTATCCTATGGCAAGGAATTATAATGAGGTGGGTCATGATAGTGACAGCGCCCTTAAAGTGAATGGAATTTAATCTATTGTTTGTATCATAAGAAGTGGGAAAAGACTGATGTTTTGGATCTATACACTTAAGGCTACAAATTTTACCTGGAGTTAATGCATTTCTTTTAGTAATTGTCTTGGAATTTTTATTGTCTCATCAAATAAGATGATTTACTCTAATCTGATCACAACTGTAGACATCAGTCCTTATATCCGAACTATAAACTTTTATTTCAGTACTTCTGTGATAATCTAAATTATTGTAACACAGAAATAATGATACCGTGTGGTTGAAAAGACTGTTTGGGAAACAGTTTCATATCTATAACACAGGACAAATTCCAGTAAGATTTTGTAAAAGGTTTAACAGACACATGCAAATCATTGTCATTTAGAAATAAGATTGTTTGGGTGTTTGAATCAAGATCACAATCTTTTAACAATTAATCGTGCAGCTCTAGCTGATTGTAACTGCATGTCCTAATTTTGCAGAATGTTTTGTTGGTCCTTGAAAGACAAAGTTGTCAGAAAAATAAGTTCTAATCCAATCCCTATCACAGCCGAAAACTTACCAATAACCAATATCATAAATTACATGGAAACTACAAGCTACTAACCCAGTTGAAAGCTCAACCCTAAAATCTGATTGGCTGTCAGGAATGTTGTTCAAGGACCAACAACTGCAAAATTCTACAAAATTAATTTACATGTAGGAATTCTGTAGAAATCTGCAGAGCAGATTGTGTGTAGGCCTGGTCATAACTAACAGATTCAGAATCTGTCTGTCAAACACCTGATTTAGCAGCAGTACGAGGCTGGACTCTAGGGCAGGAGGGCAGCCCAGCTGGGGATCCACACATGCTCCCAGGAGGCATAACAGCGGCTGCAGCACTGCACTGTGCAGGAGCAGGGGCTGATGTGACTGTCCGATCAGCATCTCAAACAGTTTTAACAGCTCTAGCTGGCTGTCTGGATCCAGACCATGGCGCACATGCCACTGTACCAACTCTTCCAGTATGTTCTCTGCCACCACCATCTCCAGAATAGGACCCATTGCTGCAGACATTCCACAATCCATTGTCACATAAAAAACATCATACATATTATGCTAAACAGTACAAATGTATACTTTTTAGTGTTTTAACCTGGTGATTCAATGTCTCCCCCAGCTGGTCTCTCTTCAGCTAGCAGGCACAGCATCTGATCTGTGTGATTGCGAACTGCTGTGAGATCATCAGCACAACCACCCACTGAAGACTCTCTCTTTTTCAACACACCCGACACCTGACAGGGAGATTAAATTCTATTTATGGTAAAGCCAAAGAGGAATATGTGTCCACATATTGATGTTAGGGCTGTGTTCGATACGATGATGTATTGTCACATATTACTTGTTGATACGAGTATGCTGAATCTGTGTGAGTGTGTGAGCTACAGTAAAGAAAGCGGATTAGTTTAGAACGCTTCAAATTTTAATAACTTTTCTTAAATGTAGAGAATTTACTGGACTGGAGCAACTTTAAGTTTACTTGATTTTCTAAAAAAATAAATTAAAAAAATGTTAGAAATCCAAATATCAAATATGAAAAACTGGCTTTGAGGAACGCTTATTTGATCTCTCAATCATTATTGTATTACATTTAATTTTATGTTTTGCCCCAACAATTAAAACCACAATTTGATGATAAAACTATGCATTTACATATCATCTTATTATTAGGCAATACAAAGTGACAACTGATATTTACATGCATTTTGTGCAATTTTTGCCATATAAATAACAGCAACTGCACATTTTGTGTATTTTTGCTCAGTTTGTCTCTAGTATGAAAAAATATGAAATATGAAAGAAAAAAACAGATGCAAACTTTTGATTTGATTTTTAATAATTTGTCTCAAGGTTCAATAAACTGTTCAATTAAAAAGATTTTTCTGACAGGGTGAAATTAGTATTTAAAAGAAAGGTTACAGAAGCAGTCAGCTCCTAAGACGTTCTGTTTTTTTGATTATACATGTTGTTGAGTCCATATTGCTAAACAGAGTAAGACGTTGTGGTTTTGCAAATAAAGAACATTTAAAAGTAACTTTAAAAGGATCCCTTATATGTCTTACTTGTGAAAAATAAAGATTACTATGTATTAACCATACCAATAATCTTGTACCAATAATTTAACACTAAAATGGAAATGTAATGTAACGAATAGTCCAAAAAGAGACAACTGCATACAGAGATAACTTGTAGTGTCAGTGCTTAAGATTCAAATTATACAAATTATACATCCGCAGTACTAAAAGAGATTATTTACACAATCAGTATGAGGGGAAAAAAGCCTATGTGATGTCTCACCTGTCTCCAGTGGTTCTCAAACACCATAAGACAGGTCTCAGGGTCGGCAGTGCATGGGCTGGACGGGGCTGCATGACGACCGGTCCGAGTGCCTGGACCCCTTGGATTTAAACGACTCAGCCAACTCATTTTAGCTTACAGGCGGATCCAAATTCGATCAAGAGGTCAACAGGGAAAAAATAAAGGGGGAGCGTGGGAGAGAAAAGGGAAAGGGGGGAGGGAGGGGGGTGAGGTGACTCACAAAAGGTGTCCAAAAACCAAGAAATTAAGAGTCCAGCTTGATGAAATAAGAGGTAAAAACATAAAGAGGACGGAATCCTGCTTATGTCTGCAGCAACAGTCACTGTACACCAGTGATCAGTGTGTGAGCATGTGCGGCTTGTCTGCACTCCCTGTCATCCAGTTTGCTATCGGCACTATACTCCATACCGATACATAGACTCCTCCACACACACCTGCAGGGACAGAGAAAGAGAGAGAGAGAGAGAGACAAAGAGGTCAATGATGACACATTAACACCTGCAGGTAAAACACAAACAATGCAGCCAGTCAGTGGAAAGGTTAGTTTCTGTGGGAGATCGAAAGGACAAGGCAGAAGACACAATATTCATGAAAAAAAAGCATCACCTTAGTAGGATTTATAAAAAAAAAAATCACCAACAAAGGAGCAGTGAGTTTCAGAGTGCTCCTACCAAAACTAATTCTTTAAAGTAGAAAGTAGTGAAAGTTTTAGTCATACATAAATGATTCAAGACACTAGTATATCTCCATTTCAGGATTCTCAGTCTAATCAATATAGAGTCTAGTAGGGGTGTAACGGTACACAAAACTGACGGTTCGGTACATACCTCGGTTTTGAAGTCACCGTTCGGTACGGGTTTGGTACACTTTTTATAAATTTTTATTCAGCAGTGGTTTACTAAAAAATTTGTGTCTGTCCTTAAATGAATTCAATTATAACAAAAAGTTTCTTAAAGATAATGCTGTAAACTATATAGGGAGCCTTTACTTGCATATCATAATATTAAAGGTTAACAATAGAGCCCAAACTATTTATATTTTAGATATAATCAACACCCATAAGCTTCACATAAGGCAGTTTTTGCATTAACTTCTAAATCTCATTATAATTTTTTTTTCTTATCTAATTCATTGTTGAAATAAAATCATTTAAACACTGTGTCGGTCATGTTCCTCTATGCATTCACTAGTTTCTCTAGCATTTCTGAAAATGTACCTGCAGACAACATCTTTATCAGTAGGCTTCCTGTGATGTTACACACTCCCACAACTCTGCCTGTGGTCTTTACTAATGCAACAACACTTCCTGTATTATGAGAACCAGTGACACTTCATATTGTCTTAGCATTCTTATGAGATGACTTTAATTTCTGTACAAACAAGTTCAGTACATGGGAGGGCAAAAAAACAAAAACACAGAAGCACAATAAAAACTGGATTAAAAGAAAAATGGATAATTTTATCGAGAACAATTACATCACAATAATTATCGTTTTAGCGCCCAGATCTATTTTTATGTTATATAAATAGGGCTGGACGATATGTCCAAAATTTATATTATCATAAATTTCTTAATTTCGGTCGATACGATATAATTCCCATAACGATATGAACAAAAAAACTGCCAAGAACAGCCACAACGGATGCCACCTACAAACTTCTGAAAAATGAATTTGCCAAGTCTATGAAACCTCCTCCTATAAAATTATATAATATTTTAGAAATAAAAATGGTACAAATAAATAAATTTTCACCTTTTATTTGTATTTGTATTTAGCCTTCATACAAACAATGTGAAATCACAGTCAAATAAGACTCTCAGACTCACCTTATTAATATTAATATCTTTAACTTTAAACTATAACATAGGCTGATTATATTATTCTTATAGATCGCCAACTTTGGCCCGCCAGCAATAATATCTGGCCTGCGTCTGCAGCCAGATTATTTTGATAGTGGCTGGTTCTGAAATATATGTCATGATAGTGTAACAGAGGCCAGCTAGTGACAGCTGTGCAGGTAAACTCTAATGGATAACGCAAAAGGTTGCATCTTTTAGCCTTATTGTTAGAGCGTCAGACTTCCATGCGGAAAGACCTGAGTTCGAGCACCGCATGAAGTAGTTAATCTTCAAGCACAACAGTTACTCAATCAATTTGTCTTTAGTGATTTTGCCTTCAAAAAAAGTACAAGAACGTTTTTGCAACAGTGTTTTATTTTAGGATGAATTGAGCTTTTAATTTGAAAAGTTCTGAAAGACATTCAAAAGAGTCTGTGGAATGGATCATTAGACACGCCTCTAAAATAGCCGTCATGAAATGTGTGGTATGGTAAAACGAACAATGAACCATTGAAACGTTAGCTTATAATGCGGGGCCTCAGCACAAATGCGTGAACAATAACAACTCAAATTCAGCTTCCTTTTTTATCAAAAATATTGACAAGACAACCAGCAAAAAAAGGTGCCATGCTTCATCTCGTGGTGCCACAACTTCGTTGCAGATAAGACACACCGGCTTTGCATTCACAAAACCAGGTAGGATGAACGCACAGTTGTCTTTCCATTCTTCTTTGTGCGCCCTACTTTCGAGGGCAGTAAAATAGAAAAATAAAAAAAATTCAAACACAAAATTCTAAAGCCTATTTAAGGAGGCTTGCACTGAACATACACTCCACCCTACCATTCATGAAAAACTTCCTTGCTCATGAATCAAGGCTTCCTTCCCTATGAGAACTCCCTCAACCCAAGAAAGACAGTTCACAATTCCAATGACATAATGCTATAGTCTCTTGAGGAAGGGCCCCTGTACAAGGGAGGAACCATGTGTCACAAACTCAAGGGGATACAAAGGCTTCTTGGTACTGTAGATTGGATACTATGAGTCACAGGCAATTTCAACTACAGCAGCTTTCCATGTTCCAGACCAAGTCCAAGAACTTCTACTTACGAGTGCATAGTTTCTAGCCAGCAAAGAGGCGGTACGATAGCTTGGAATTGTTTTTCCTTTAATTAGTTTAGTGCACACAGCCCAGCTGACCACTTCTGTGATACTCTGTCTCTTTCTCCCTCATAGTTTTAGCTTGAGTCGGTCACTCACGTCACTGCCAAATCATACTGTGCTGCAGCTGCAATGAATATGTTATCATCAACATGCATAACGACTGAATTGCTCCTCTATAGGCATATGCAAAAGACAGTACCGTGATGTGTATTGTCTATAAAATATAAACAATGTCCAGTTTGGATCAAGAGTTTCCTAGTAGTAGTAGGTTCTATAGTGTCAACAACAACAACAAAAAATATCATGAAGCAGTTTCACAATCAGAAACTTGAGGCTTCAGATATCATGCTAATAGCCTATGATCTGCCACACCAATGCAAAGAATAATATGTGCACTTCATCCTGGTCTTAGTTTATTGACATTGTTATGTATCTGCTTCACAAACCCCAAGATGAGTTTCTGATAACATAAGAAGACTATCAGAAAACAAGTTCATCTGCAAGTTTCCACTCTGAGATAAATAATTATGTAATGCTTTTACAAATGCTTTGCTGGCTACAACATTCCAGCATAATGGGAGTGTTCAACCTAACCAAGAAAGAAAACACCTCTGCACTCAATAGGATAGACCTACAACCAATCAGAGCAACGGAGTAAGTGACGTATTTTGAGCGACGTATAGTAGTGGGAAGTTTGGATCATTTTACGGACTCAGATCTTTGAATCTCGTTCAGCAAAATTAACAAATATTTTTTCAAGTCATTTCATTTATTTCAGCAGAATAAGATTAAAATGTCACGTTAAATTCCCCAGCACATGTAGTACTTGTGCAAACGTTGATCACATTTGGAATAAAAATTAATTATAATCTAATGCAGCCACGGCCAAACTTTAAGAAAGAAATGATTCGTTAATTACTTAGCTGGGTCTTCAGGCTATGCAGTCTGTTAGTTCACCTCACCTCTGAATCCGAGTCGTTCTCTCTTTTGTCACTTCACATTTATCACGTCTGTTCCCTGGAAAGAGTAACGTTTCACCTCTCCTGCCTTCGGGTTCGAGTCGTTAGTTCCGTCATCAGTGTCTGATCTGGGCCGTGACAGCCTCATATGCAATGCATGTAGTCCCGAAAACAGAATTGATTAGTTCACCTCTCGAGTCTTCGCATTCGAGTCATTCGTTCACCAACTCATAGCCCCATAGGGTGAATGCAGATCCTGTACAGAACTGATGGCATGTAGCGCATGCACGGTCAACACAAAATGAACGAATCACTCTCTGAGACAACTCGTTGTTCCCGAGTCATATCTAAGATTAGTTAAAAAAAGAACGTATCATTCAAGAACGACACATCACTAAAGCTGTCAACAGAACTCAACTGCACGCATGCTGGAAGAAGTAGAAGATGAGTGTAAACGATCTTTGCCGGTGTTGTAAAAAGAACACAATCACCATTTTTGAGAGAAATAGTAAAGGTGAATGCATATACGAACAAGTTCTCTGTTTAGGATTAGAATGAATTCAACCCAAGCGCCCTTTGGTGACGTGGATGATTGCGTTGCGTTATCTGTCAATCATCGTATAAAGCCTGTATCAAGAAGATGAAGATGATGAAGAAGAAGAAAAGCATTTGTAAAAACCTTACATAATTATTTATCTTAGAGTGGAAACTTGCAGATGAACTTATTTTCTGATAGTCTGATAAAAGAAGAAGGAAGAAGAAGAATATAGATATTTAATTTAATTTTATGTTTTTTTAATAAGCCAAACTGTAAATTACAAACAATGACAAAAACTGCTTTATTTTCAGCTACAGTAGCTCTAATTAACAGTAGCATTAAATAAAGAAATTAAATCATCAAATGTAAAAACAAAAATGCATAGTCTGCATAGTCACTCTGTAAATTATCTATATACTGATTCTTAATAAATACAAGTTATTCAGTCAAGCATGGGGTGATTTTATATTTTCTTTTGTTGTTTGATTAATTAAATCGCACAGAATATTAGGTCCGGCCCTTTAAGAGCTACACTGACCCAATACACTGTAACACATCCGAATTCCTCCTCCCTCTCTAACTCTGTATACGTTCACTAAAGACATACCCGACTGCGTTTACCTGAATACTCGTCAGGACGTGCGTTTTTACATATTTTTGACCATTCAATCCCAATAATCCGTGAAACTGACGTCGCAATCAATGAAAGGTACGCTGCGTACGCTTCAGGTCACACTCCGAAAGTGCGAGCACATCCCGGCCGTGCCGCTCTTTATTTTCTAAAGCAAGCATTTCTGTTGTTTAGTGAACGGTGGAAGCAGAGCTCACACACACGTCCTCACTCCTGCTGTCACACAGACGCAAATTAAGAAATACTGCTCTTATTAGAGTGCTGTCATTTTTAAAGTACCGGTACTAATAAAATTTCAGATCATACACAATTTACCCAGTCAATTAAAAATATTGATGTCGACTAAGTCGACTGAATCAACCAATCGCGACAGGCCTAATCGTATCGTGACATTGTTGGCGATACACAGCCCTACATTATATCGGAAAATGATATTGCCCAGACCTACTTTTATGTTGTTAATATGCTGTTAATCTGGTTAATCTTATAATGGATGCATTTGGCTGAGTTTATTAACCCGCTAACAAAGCGCTTCAGATTACTGGTGTTCATTAACTTTTCAGCATCAGCTCAAACAGCAATGCCCGACATTATTGACTATGATTGTACACTCATCTGTATACTGTTTACATGTGTGGCGGCGGCATCTTTTTACAGTTTTACATCATCAAATTGCGATCAGCTCATGAGATCAGCCAAAATTAGTACAAATCGAATCATAGATAGTTATTATCGTCCGATACTGATCTGTGGCAGTGTTATTTGTTTCTCATCATATTTTTTCAACAGTAGGCTATGTTTTAATTCAAATTGTTTCTCGTCATGAAAAATGCACAGGGATGTTTAGAATCACTTGACAAAGTAGATGCAAATATAGTTAAGGGCAAGATGTGCAGCGCCAATCTGCCATATACATAACATTATAATGAGAATATTTAGTTGCCCGTGTTTCAACGTGTTGTTCTGGGAAGAGCGCATCCACAACAGGAGTAACACTTGCTGGCTAGTATGTAACTTAGTTCAAGTTCACTTGCATTTGCATCCTTTTGTGCAGAGATACAAGTTGTAATGTTATGTTTAGGTTGTGTACCTAGGATATCTGATTAATCTCATATAGGATGTGTCATATAGGCTTCAGTTTACTGGTGCTCATTTACTCTTCAGCTTCACCTATTTTTCTAGTCATATTTTCATATTTTGATGTCATGTCATACACGCACAGCCACCACAAATTGGTTTGATTTCTATTTTAATTTTTTAAATGTATAAAAATATGCATGGTATTATAAAAACCCTTAACCTGCTGTAAAACGAAAACATAAAAACATCTTTAGCATGCAGAATAATGTAAGTGAAAATTTTTTAAATTGCGCCTATGAATGATTACGTAATTGTAGCATCCGTAATTGTAATCATGATTAGAAATTCGATTAATTGTGCAGCTCTACCTATCAGTACTCAAAATGAAAAAAAATTGTCAAAAATGCCCATCCCTAAATGGCAATAAACAGTGGAGCTTATCTGAGCAGTCCAGAGAGTCAGTCAGCTCTGCTTGCTTACTGACTGCTTAATGCCCCAGGGAGAACAGTCAGCTCCTTGTGTTTCACTGTGATTTCTTTATCGACCCTGCAACCACAAACACCACAGATGCACACTACTGGCGTATCAAAATTCAGATCTATATGTCTTAAAACATTAACAAACATAAACAGTTGTGACTCACCAACAGTCACATGCAAAGTTTTCAGAAATTGCTTTTTAGAAGTAACTGTAAGAATCAATACATCATTGGTGAGGACAACCGCAAGCATTTCCCAAGCATTAAGGTCACGTAGAGGAGACACCTGCATGTGCATAAACATGAACTCATAAGTCATTAATGCAAATGTGTACTGCTTTCTCTGACTCATAAACTCTAGGGATTGTCAGTAGGGAAAGAGGTTCAGGCCTTCCTTGTCAGATTGGGTCTGTAGCTGCGTTTACATGGACCCAAATAATCTGATCGTAACCGGACTAGCAGCACAATCGCAACAACAACAAAAAAAGTCACATAAATGTAACCACGTCAATCGGAATTAATTGGCCAGATCTGATTACAATTTAATTCGGACTGTAAGGGTTGGTTTATTCCTTTGGTAATCTGATTGAGAGGGCATGTAAACACTTGATCGGATTGAAAACCGAAACTGGAGAGTACTGCACATGTGCAATGACGTAGAAATAGCATAATGACGAATGGCACGTGGAACGAGCTGTTCTTCCCGTTGAATAAAGTGTCATAAATAATTGTCATTCTGAAATTCTCTTTCCACTCATCGTCTGTAAAGTGGAGCAGGACAACATCCCACCATTCCTTGCTTCAGACGGCTTGTTTTGGCAGGGGAATGGGCATTTTTACCGTTTGAGATATACAAGCTGCACGGCATAACGGTTCATGTGCTCGTCGCCTAATTAGGTCCTGAAATAGAAAAATATTAAGTCTGCTTTTTAAACAAAAGAAATGAGGATGGTTAGTATGCAATAACAGCAGGAAACTCTGTATATTAGCACATCAACCCGATCGCTTTATTTAGCATTCATGTAAACATTACGTTAGGATTCATCAATCAGAATGAATTAATTCAGATTGAAGCAAAAAGTGTCCATGTAAACGTAGCTACTGTTGCATGTATGCCGTGAATAAATGTGCTTTAGAATTTAAAAACAGCTAGATAATAGAATATGACAAAGCTTGACTGTTAAGTCATCTTATGACTGTAAAACAAACTTATGAAGTGAAATTGAAACTACAGGCATGTGGAAAATGCACTATAAATATTTTTGGGCATACCTCTCTCATTTGGCACAATAAAAATGTTTTTACGTTAATTGCATTAAATACATCGGTTTGGAATAAAAGCTGCAGCATGTTTCAATGATAAGAAAACAATTTATATTCCAGAAAAAAATACACTATTTGTTTCTACAATGCATATTTAGAGACACAAGCTTTGTAGCCCATTTTTTGGGAAAATCATTGTAATAGCAATGACTTTGCATGTTGACCTATAATCGTAGTGCAAGGCTGTTTGAGAAATCAACAGCAGGGAAAAAGGGGTGGAGAGAAAGAGAGATAAACAAATGAAGACGGCTCTCTCTCTCTCTCTTTATTTGTCCTGAGGTCAATGAATCATTAGCCAGGTGTCTGTCTTGGCAGCTCAGGTAAAGTCTTAATGGTAGGTTAGCAGATCAGGAGAAGGTAAACGAGCAAGTGTAATGACTAGAATCACATCAGTGCGTTCTTTTAGCTGAAAAGGTGATGGTTACCTAATGGGTTGGATCTGTGCTGCTACCACCAAGTAAAAAGGGGTTAATAAGATCACAGATCTTAAATCAAATAAAAGTCAACCTCGCACAAAAGACACTGCTCCTAAATATACTGTAGTACATACATTTCTGCTTAATATTAAACAAAACTGTATTTTCCAAGATTCGCATTACTCTCTAAATCTATGTTACTCAAAAGAAAGGACATTTGAAACGTTTCTTTACCACCAAATGTTTGCACTTCCTTATGATTCAATTTTTAGGTCACATATTTACTTCTCGGTTGGCATGGTTCATATTTATGCCAATGGAGGTTAAAACAAATAAAAGGAAAAAGTGAATCATAAGATATAAATGACTAACTGCATGGGAATCCAACTAGAGAGTTTTCACCACTGACGGTTGAGACTAAGAAGGAGAACAACAGAACAGAACAAGAATAAGAGAGAAGAAAGAACGAGAGCAAGTTTGTTTGCACTACAGGTCACATTCATTCCTTGGGTTTTAATCATCAAGAGTTCAAAGTTCTGTCATTCTGACACTAAAATGAGTTTAGGGCTGCTGTGGCATTTGCTGAAGGGGAATAAACCTAAACACAATGGGTCAAAATGACTCCAGCAAAAGTGTATGCAGGAAGAGAGTCTGAAGTACAATTTCACCACAGCACAAAAGTTGGTATGGATTTATAGAAATGTTGCTTTAGCAGCGATATGCTATAGACTTTATGGAGCAAACGTATGATTGAATCAGTGATATTGTAAATAACTAAAACAAAACCATAAAAAATAAAGTCATTACTTAAAACACCTCAACTGAAATATTTTTGTTTTTTTATTTTAAATGCATTTTACTTTTGTTGCCACGGTAGCATTTCTCATTTAATTTAGTTTAACATGATGTACTACAAATAACTCAAAATATATGGGCATATTTAAAATAATACATTTTATCCACACAACAAAATTACTACAACTTAAGATAAAAACACTTAAAACATTAATAAAAACTATAATAGCATCTCAATAATACTGATATAACACTATGTTGAGTTATAAACCACCAGCCTTTCCAAGTAAAAATGTTTGCAAAGATGGGCCTTAATACTTTGTTTAACAATTTGTTACAATAGAATGATGAATCTCATATATTGCCTGCAATAAAAGTAATAAATAATGGGTAGCTGAAAGCACCTACACCTAAAATAACCAAATACTAAGCTAACACCTGTTAAAAGTTAAACAATACAAAATAGATTCAAGGCAAGGCAATAGAGACAAGGCAAACCGACTTAACCATTATTAATTTTTTCTCTTAAATTTGACAAATACAGCAACATCTTGCACAACAGCTTAACAGGCTTTTATATGAATGACACATGCCAACAAAAAGACTCAAATGAGCAGCTTATATTGCTGCTGCCATAATCATATTCATAAGAGACTGTTGTCAACCATACATCACGTCTGTATTGCATAAACATTCATAAGAAGACTTTGACCACATGATTATATATGTTTTGGGCTGAAATTATGCACCATAATAGGCTCCTTACTAGCTCCAATAGCCAAGTTGAGTACTCGCGTTACACAACAACATAGTCATTTTAAAGTCTGGGGTTCATCACTTATGACAACAAAGATATTACCGGTTATGCTGTAACAGAGCAGGTAAAAAGCCACTTATAACAGTACAGCAAACAACAGCAGAAAAGAATCGTTTGACTAGCTCATACTAAGAAGATGACCTACAAATACCTAACCAGCTGTCAATCACATATTCAAGTTTATTTCAATGCAGCTCCCTCTTTCTCACTTTCAATATGAGTAACTTATGTGTCAGTGTCACAGCACACATTCCCACGCAGTGATGTGTCGTTTTAACACACACACACACACACACACACACACACACACACACACACACACACACACACTGGGCACTGAATGGTTAAGTGCACTAACCGTTATTCTAGGTGATTAATGTCAAGAGGGATAACACAAAATGAACCCCATTTTTGTCGCGTCCAACATAGTCGTGGTTAATAGGGTGTAACGTTACGTGTGTTTTTCTTTCACTGGCAGTTATATTTCTCGTCTCATCTGGTATGAGTTTCTCCGTTAACCGCACGGAGAGCTCGCAACGGGTCAGATTTGATTTGACGCCGTCCGTTAAGATCGCGAGCCGAGCGGCAAAAGAACGCTGACGTCGCCACACAGTGCGATTCGACCGATAAAAACTGAGGAAAAAATACTTACGCGAGCGAGCGCTGTTTTCCGCTTCGTCCTCCGCCGTAACCTGTCTATCCTCAAACAGCGAATCTGAGATTTGTCAACCTTTCCCTTCGTCCCGCAGCCATCTTTCTCCTCAGAACCCACGGACACACCCACGCGCACGGGACGCTGTGACGTTACATTGGAGGGTGGCGGCCACGGCGAGAAGTATGTTGTTTTGCTTGGAGCGCCGCCGCAGGTGAAAATGGGGAATTGACAAGTGAAGTATGAATAATAATTATATCACGTCGACGTTGCGTTTGTGTGCCAGACACGGCACGTAATGCCGGCACGCAATTTTACCTCCCTGATATATAGGCTAGTTAAAAAGCAAAAAACAAAACAAAAACAAGAATAATTCATTTTCAAAATACATTATTGATAGTAAAGTAGCCTATATACCATGACATATTTTACCTACACTATAGTTTATAGAACATAAAGATAGCTCATTGCCTATGTTTGTAAGCCCAAAATAGATAACGTTAGGCCTAATTGATATATTATTTTGGAAGTAGCCTACTTTTCCATTCAGTTACCCTATTCTTTCAGTTACCCTATTCTTATCCCTAGAGTTTTCAGAAATTGCTGAGCCAGGAGGAAACTGCTTACCTGGTTCCTCTGGAGAAATGTTGTCATGGCAATGAGCATCACATAGTACCTGTGTTATATGGGTGGGGTTGCTTGTTGTTATGACACGGCTATGTGGTCAAACAATGGTTGTGTTTCCTTCATCTGTCTTGTAAAGTTGTTATAAACTCACTTATCTTCATTTTTTTTTTTGTAAATACTAAACATGAACACAAATCGCTGGACAAGGCTTTTTGCATCTCAACGCAAGATCAAGAATGCTGACGAGGAAGAAAATAAGGGACAAGAATCAAGTAAGACGAAGAAAGAGGAGACTCCAAAAATAAAGTGAGTTTTAGTTCAAATATTTTACTGTCACGTTTGTTTAATGTTGTAATGGAAAAGCTTTATGAAGTTTAAGTCTGACTCAAACCATACTCCAACCTTACTGTTCTTTGTTATTTTAGTTTGGATTCAAAAAAAGTAGGCCATGCTATAAAGACACTAACACAACATGTTCTATATGTCTCTCTCAGCTGGAAGGAATGGGTAGTTGATCCATCTGAAGAGTTTTACTATACATGGTTGCAAATTATGATACTCCCTATCTGCTACAACTGGGTCATCATAATATGCAGGTAGGAAAACATTAAGTGAGGTTTGACTACTTTATGTGGATCTGTACCAATTTATGCAGTATACGCTTCAATCACTTATTTCATTTTTACATTTTGATAAGAACAATATATTTAAAGAGAGTTGTAATTGTGAAATGGCAGTGTCTGTGAAATGAAGACACTAAAAGTTTAGTTCTAAAGTTATTCCAAATATTTATTCCAAAGTCTTAACAGCAGTTAATTTGCTAAGAAATCACTATGCTTGTGTAAGTTAAACGATCTATATGTGTTGTTAAAAGGACATGTTTCTATACAATTGAAGAGACATATTTGGCAACATGGCTCACCTTGGATTATATCTGTGACTTGGTCTTTGTGCTTGACACAGTTATTGGGTTTCGCACAGGTAAGTGTGGATCTTGTCTCTTTATTTATTTGCTTGTTTATTTATTATCTTTGCATGTAGCTATCTTATTTAACTTTGAACTTAATTTTGAATTTTGCTTCGATACAGATTGATTTCGCCATTGATTAAAGGCACATTATGTAAGATTTTTAGATTAAAATACCTAAAAACCACTAGAACAATGTTATATATTTTGTTGACCTGAGTACATAATCCCAAATGAAAGCCAAAAAAAGAAATCGGCTATTTTAACCAGTGTTACGGACCGCACCCTTGCGTCGCCCATCAATGATGTCATATCCGCACTACCCTTGATTTCCATAGAAACCATGGAAACACCAAAGATGCATTAATATACTATGTATTTTATTTGACAGGCGAGCAACTGTTTGGGCATACATTTATCAACAGAAAACTAATCATTGTTATATAGCGCAACACGGTTAGTCTTATTGTTTGAATTGCTTGTTTTCTTGATTCACCACGAGTAGCGTTTTTACCATGCCTCAGAGACAATATTTTGTCAAGTGGCTAACATAGCATAATTAAATTTCTCCATCATACAATATATTTTAAAATTAATTGCATGTCATTTAGCAACAGTCATCCTGTTTTTATATTATATTCTAATATCGATCTGATATCGATCTAGATTTCTGCAAAGTGCAACAAGTCTCTCATACCAGCCACCGAGAGAACGCACAGAGTAATGTTATAACATAACTTTCAACACACTCAAATGTTAAGTTATATTAATGTTAATATTTAGTATGATTGTTTTAACAATGTAAAACAGCACAGCGTTACCCCACATACGCAATGAAAAGAGCGGAAGCGGCCGACAGCATAAGCATAATAAAAGCTCAGAGGCTGGTGTTTCGCACAGGTCTCTCTCATTAGCATCCGCTCCCATAGCCTCTCACGCGTCCTGCTTTATACCACCGCAACATTAATAAAACTTTAATACATTCATTCATGAACCAGATTTTTGTCCGTCAGATTCCTTTCCATTGGCTGTTGAAGAGTCAAGACTACAACTCCCATGATTCCACACTCATTCACAGTGTCCATCATCAAGCTACACTTTTGTTTTGAATAAGCGACCTCTAGCGACGAAACTTACATACTGTGCCTTTAATATAATACAAAATTTAAATATGAATACATTTTTGGTAATATTTTTAAATCATCAAATTGCTTGTTTTTTATTCTTCTTTTTTGTTGTCACTATATAAATGTTCCCATTCCCCGGATTGCCATAATGGTCCTCTGGAAACCTAGACACTCTTTTAAAAAAGGCTTTCTCTTTACAGGTTTTCTCGAGCAGGGTATCCTGGTGCGAGACTTGTCCCTTTTGAAAATGCGTTACCTACGCTCCTCTCGATTCAAATGGGACATTGCCTCTCTGTTGCCCACTGATCTGCTCTATCTGAAACTGGGGATCCACACGCCTCTAGTCCGGGTCAACCGCTTCATGCGCACGGGCCGTTTGAACGAGGCCTTGGACCGCATGGAAACGCGCACAGCCTATCCGAACACCTTCCGTGTCGCCAAACTCATGCTGTATATCTTCGTGCTCATCCACTGGAACGCCTGCATCTACTTCTCCCTGTCTAATTACATAGGCTTTGGTGCGGATCCCTGGGTCTATCCCAACATCTCCGACCCGGAGTTTGCTTCCACAAGACGCCAGTATTTCTACTGCTTCTGGTTTTCCACTCTCATCCTCACCACAGTGGGTGACACTCCGACGCCTGAACGCGAAGAAGAGTATCTGTTTCTGATCGCAGATATGTTAATCGCAGTGCTGGTGTTTGCATCCGTCGTGGGGAGCATGGGGGACGTGATATCAAGCTTGCGTGATCGTGACAACGTGTTTTTTCCCAATCACGAGCTGGTGAAGGGTTACCTGCGCAGCCGTCGCATCAGCAAAGAACTGCAGAAACGCGTCAATGACTGGTACCAGCATCTGCACATCAACAAGTGGGTCTTCCTATTATAGTCTGTGAGCTCAAAGAGCATAATACACCAAATCTACCAAATCTAAAGTTTAGGGTCAACAGGGCCGGATTTATGCACAGGATAGGCACGTGCCTATATGTTCACAAAACTATTATTTCACTCTAATGCTAAAACACTGTAAGACAATTACTATATAAATAAACACAATTTAAAATATATAGTTTAGTATGTAAACTACCGTAAAAAAAAATATATATATAATGCATCATTATCTGGATCACATTAAACCAATTTAGTAGTTTTGTTTGCTGTTTTGGGGTGGTAATAGTCTGACAAATACATATTGGCACCCTTGATGAATATGAGCAAAGACAGATGTCCAAATAAATCTGCATTGTTTATCCTTTTGATCTTTCATTCCAAAAATTCACAAAATTCTAACCTTTCATTGAAGTAAAACAATTGAAAGTGGGGGGGAAACTCACGTCATGCTTTTGTCCAATGCATGTTGGCCACAATTATTGGCACCCCTAGAAATTCTTATGAGTAAAATATATTACCATTCACACATCAGGTTGACTAGGAGAATGAAATTGTCCAACCATGACTTCCTGTTCCACCGGAGTGTAAATATGAGGAAACACAAAGGCCAAATTTGCTTAATCATTCATCACAATGAGTAAAACCAAAGAATATAGTTCTGATGTGCAGCAAAAGATTGTGGAGCTTCTCAAAATAGAAAGTGGCTGTAAGAAAATAGCTAAAGAATTGAAAATACCCATTTCCACCATCAGGGCAATAATTAAGAAGTTCCAATCAACTAAAGATGTTACGAATCTGCCTGGAAGAGGACATGTGTCTATATTCTCCTAATCAGGGCAATGATCCAAAACAACCAACAAAATCAATACAAAAATGTATCACTGAGCACAAAATGAAGCTTCTGCCATGGCCGTCCAAGTTCCCTGACCTGAACCCTATAGAAAATGAGTGGACTGAACTGAAGAGAAGAAGCACCAACATGGATCTGAAGGATCTAGAGATATTCTGTATGGAGGAATGGTCTATGATCTCTTGTCAGGTGTTCTCCAAACTCATCAAGCATTATAGAACAAGACTCAAAAGGACGTTGCAATAATTGTGTACCAATAATTGTTGCCAACGTGAACTAGAGAAAAACATTTATTTCATAATGAGATTTTCCCCACAATTCAATTTTTTTAAATGAAAGATCAAAATGATAAACAATGCAGATTTATTTTCACAGTATTTACCAAGGGTGCTAGTGGAGGGTAATGTACAGTTAATTTCAAAGAATAAAAATAGAAATGATAGTAAAAACTATAATAATAATAATGTTAATTAATGAATGACAATGACAACAATAATAGTAGTAGCAGTAGTACTTTTATTCAGCTTTTATTCAGATTTGCCATCACTGGAATAAAATACATTTTAAAATATATTAGAAAACGGTTCTTTTAAATTTTAATAATATCTCAGAATATTTCTGTTTTACTGTATTTTTGATCAAATAAATGCAGCCTTGGTGAGAATAAGAGACTTATATCAAAAACACAAAAAAAAATCTTATCGAACCTAGATTTTTGAGCAGTTGTATAAATATAAAAACATATTACAACAAAATTGCAAAAAAATATTATATCTGCAAAAACATTTAGATTTTCTCAGAATTAAATCTTAGCCATTTTGTACTTAATCATACTTTTACCCAATTGTTCCTAAGGTTTTATTATTATTATTTTTTAAATGTTTGTTTCCACCCAAATTATGTTTCTGGAACAGGAAGATCACACGGGAAAATGAGATTCTTCAACATCTTCCAATCACACTTCAGACAGCAACTGCCGTGAGCGTGCATCTGCCCACTCTGTCAAAAGTCACCATCTTTCAGAACTGTGAGAAAAGTCTGTTGGAGCAGCTGGTGCTTAAACTCACCCCACAGGTTAGAAAACAGGTGGCTCACCTAGGGGCCCGTTCTTCATACTTGGATTACTCACTTATCTGGATTTTACTGTTGACGTGTTGACATGATCCAGGATTGTTAGGTTCTTCGAAGCTCATTTGAATTGCCGTCATAGCAACAGGTAGATTGCATCTTTTTAAGTGGAGGTGATACTTAGTCTGTCGCAACCACTGCTACTTTCTTACAAAAGTACCTTATTGAACCAGGAACTAATAATGAATTAAAATTCCAAAGATGAACAATGGTCTTACAGATTTGGAACGACATGAGGGTGAGTAATTAATGACAGAAATTTCTTTTTGGGTGAACTAACTCTTTAATCCACACATTTTAATAAAATCCACAAATTCGTTTGAAGAACCAAATTATCAGAGAACAGCTATCACTATTAGAAATCTGGCATCTGTCAAATCATCTCAGATGAGGTATGAAGAATGGACCCCTGGACAAGAATAAGTCTAACATTAGAGTCAGTTAAACCGAGTCTTGCATGTTTTTCTTGACCTCAGCAATATGTTTTATGTTTGCAGTTATCATTATTGGGCTGTATACTTTGCTAGTAAATCTTACAGTATTATACCAGAATCTCCTCTATCCTCCTTAGGTGTATAGCCCAGGAGAGTACGTATGTAAGAAGGGTGATGTAGGTCATGAGATGTATATCATTAAAGAGGGAAAGCTGGCAGTGGTTGCAGATGATGGAGTCACTCAGTTTGCTGTTCTGGGGGATGGAAACTTCTTTGGAGAAATTAGTATCCTGAATATCAAAGGTATGAAATGCTAAAGACCAGAACAGTATTTGCTATATTCAGCATAATCATATTTCTTATCATTAATATTCACTACAATAACAACATATATCCATCAACATGGTGGTGGGTTCAATTTTGATCATTTCCTTCTACAACAACAACAACCACAAAATGAAGTGTTCTCACTTTCCTTTGAGGGCTTAGAAATAATAAAATAATTCCTTCTTCTATGGATGATAGTTGACCTGAGATTACACATTCTCCACAATGTTTAAATAGAATAATTGACCTAATATTTTTTTATATTTTTACTCACCCTTGTTATATATCTTTCTTCCATGAAACAAAAAGAGCAGAATGTCAAAGCTTCTGTTTTCCATACAAGAAATGTAGATAGTTTTTTATACAACATGTAGCGAAATCTAGCCCAAGGGAAATGGTGCGGGATTTATGCATGCGTTTAATCGTGTTACGATCAAACATACATAAATCGGCACAGAGGGGAATTTGGATATTAACAGTTGATTATAATGGATTATAACAATTATTAATATCTATGGCTTGATTCAGCTTGTAGAATTTTCTTTAATTCTAGAACTGAGTTCAAAGGACAGATAATTGTCCACCAACTATCTCCCTTATAAGAACTATTAGACAAGACTTCTTTGGCCAGAAGAAGTATCTTTCTTTTTAATTTGTAACAGGGTCGGTTCACCGTAAAAGGGACCTATGGACAAACATACACAAATTAACTGAAAGCAGGAAGGAGAGAGAGAGAGACAAAGAAAAGGTGGTATTACCGACAACAACCTATTGAGAACAAGCAAGAAATCAGACCAACTTATTGGTATAAGCTCAAAACTCAATAACGACTGGTAAGGGATACTTGCATATGCTTCCTTCGTGGCTGATCGCGGATTCGTGCGTGTGGGGAATTCCGCGATCCGGTCCGTGTTTTGAATCTTGCAAGGTGGGTCCGTTGGAGTCCGCGGAAAGTTCAAATTTGGTTCCTTTGTGTGGTAATGTCCTTTGGAAAATGGCGCGCTGGCAGTCCGAGAATCCGCGCAGAGGAAGAGTGGGAGGAGGGGTGAGAGTAAGAGAGTGGAGGGGTGAGAGTAAGAGAGTAGAGGCAAGAGGGCAAGAGCCAGGAAGGAGGTCAAAAGCAAGAGAGAGGAAAAGCAAGAGAGAGTGAGAGAGCCTGCAGGCCTTTCTTAAAGGCCATCACGGGGCACGCCTCTTTTGTCGGAACAGCCAATCAGAGCGAAGGCACTAAGAAGCGGGAAATCTCCCTTTGTCTTCGGGTCTCGTCTCATTAACATGTTTATGGCTTTCTTAAGTTTGCAGACTTTGGGGTTTTGGCATAAAAGAAGGAGTTTGATGCATCATAGTACCACAAAAACGCACATAGCCGGTCTACAAATTGAGAGACAAAGATTTCGAGACCAAGCATGGGGAGTTTAACTTATGAATTAAAGGAAAGGTGAGGATTGACGTCGTTCTTCATTAAGCATTCACTGGCTATAAGTTTCTAACCTATCAAACACATCTAGAATGGTTATAACAAAAAGCATGCATACATACAGGGAACACAGCACATCTAAAATGAAAAATAACTAAGTTAAAAGTCATATAGCCTATTTGGGTGTTCTTTGGTATGTGTGAGTGGGTGAGGGTAGGGGGCTTTTTATTTATGATGGTGTCCCGTGGACTGCAGGAGGCTGGTTTGTGTTCTTTAGAGCCATTAACCTGTCAGTCTGTAGACTTCACGGAGCCGGTCCTGTTGACTCATTTTGCATAATCAAAGTATTGGTCTGTTCGATCATTTATGAGCACCGTCCATACTCTACAAACAAAAATAATCCATAGGACTCATACACTATATACAAACCCGATTCCAAAAAAGTTGGGACACTGTACAAATTGTGAATAAAAACAGAATGCAATGATGTGGAAGTTTCAAATTTCAATATTTTATTCAGAATACAACATAGATGACATATCAAATGCTTAAACTAAGAAAATGTATAATTTTAAGGGAAAAATAAGTTGATTTTTTAATTTCATGGCATCAACACATCTCTGGGGACTGAGGAGACAAGTTGCTCACGTTTAGGAATAGGAATGTTGTCCCATTCTTGTCTAATACAGGCTTCTAGTTGCTCAACTTTCTTAGGTCTTCTTTGTCACATCTTCCTCTTTATGATGTGCCAAATGTTTTCTATGGGTGAAAGATCTGGACTGCAGGCTGGCCATTTCAGTACCGGATCCTTCTTCTACGCAGCCATGATGTTGTAATTGATGCAGTATGTGGTCTGGCATTGTCATGTTGGAAAATGCAAGGTCTTCCCTGGAAGAGATAACGTCTGGATGGGAGCATATGTTGTTCTAGAGCTTGGATATACCTTTCAGCATTGATGGTGCCTTTCCAGATGTGTAAGCTGCCCATGCCACACGCACTCATGCAACCCCATACCATCAGAGGTGCAGGCTTCTGAACTGAGCGCTGATAACAACTTGGGTTGTCCTTGTCCTCTTTAGTCCAGATGACATGGCGTCCCAGTTTTCCAAAAAGAACTTCAAATTTTGATTGGTCTGACCACAGAGCAGTTTTCCACTTTGCCACAGTCCATTTAAAATGAGCCTTGGCCCAGAGAAAACGCCTGCGCTTCTGGATCATGTTTAGATATGGCTTCTTTTTTGACATATAGAGTTTTATTTTTCTCTGAGAAACTCCTTTCTGATATTGCTCCACTATTTTTCACCGCAGCATTGGGGGAATTGGTGATCCTCTGCCCATCTTGACTTCTGAGAGACACTGCCACTCTGAGAGGCTCTTTTTATACCCAATCATGTTGCCAGTTGACCTAATAAGTTGCAAATTGGTCCTCCAGCTGTTCCTTATATGTACATTTAACTTTTCCGGCCTCTTATTGCTACTTGTCCCAATTTTTTTGGAATGTGTAGATCTCATGAAATCCAAAATGAGCCAATATTTGGCATGACATTTCAAAATGTCTCACTTTCAACATATGATATTTTATCTATATTCTATTGTGAATAAAATATACGTTTATGAGATTTGTAAATTATTGCATTCCTTTTTTTATTCACAATTTCTACAGTGTCCCAACTTTTTTGGAATCGGGTTTGTATTTACAATATATAGTCTTCTGAATCCATACAGTAACAATAAGATTTGTTTAACACCATAATAGTGAGTAAATTATTGAAAAGTATCATTTTTGAGTAAACTATTCCTTTAACTATGTCTACAAAAGAAAAGCAAATTTAGCTGTATTAAAACATAATGAATCACTATAAATAACAAATTCATCACAACTCAAATTAATGCACAGGTAACAAATCAGGAAACAGACGGACAGCCAACATTCGCAGCATTGGTTACTCAGATCTGTTCAGCCTATCGAAAGAGGACCTGACTGAAACACTTCTTGAGTACCCTGCTGCCAAGCGCCTGTTGGAGGAGAAGGGTCGCCAGATCCTGACAAAGATGGGGATGCTGGAAGAGACCAATGAAGTAGAGGGAGAGGTGGAGAAAACGGAGGACAAGGTGACCCGTTTAGAGGCCTGCCTAGAAACGCTGCAGACCAAACTGGCTCGGCTGATAGCTGAACTGGAGTCTAGTGCCCGCAAAATGGTGCAAAGAGTGGAACAATTGGAACTGCAGACAGAAGGATGGGAAGGCATCGTGGCCGAGGGGGCACAGGGAGAAATAGAAGAGTGGGGTAAAGTAAAAGAGAGGGAGATTGGGGATGGAGAAGGTGAAGGAGAGAAGGAAGAGGAGCTAGTGGTTGAAGGAGAGAGAGGAGAGGGTGATGGAGGAGAGGAGCACCTGGGAGAAAAGACGAATGCAGGAGGAAATGAGATAAGTGAAAAGAAGAAAGAAGAGACAAAGGAAGAGTTGATCAAAACAGAAATGCAACAGGATCAGAAAAGAGATGAAAAGTAGGTAGGAAATATATATAAAATATACACTATCGTTCAAAAGTATGGGGTCAGAAAGATAAAAAAAAAAACTTTTATTCAGCAAAGATGCCTTAAAAGTGATAATAAAGACATTTATAATGTTCTTTTGAACTTTATATTCCTTGAATCCTTTGTTACAGCTTTTAACAGAAATATTACACAGCAGCTGTTTTTAACATTGATAATAAGAAATATTTCTTGGGCACCAAATCAGCATATTAGAATGAATTCTGAAGAATGATATGACACTGAAGACTGGAGTAATGATGCTGAAAATTCAGCTTTACCATCACAGGGATAAATTACATTGTAAAATTATTAAAATAGAAAACAGTAATTTAACAATATTAGTAAAAGTAACAATATTACACAATATTATTATTTGTACTATATAAAAAATGTACCCCAAACCTTTAAATGGTAGTGAATATCATTGTACCATAATATGCATCTAATAAAATTATGGCATGTAGATACAAAATAATCTGTACCATTGTGTGTATATGTTTTATGATACATTAAAGGACAGTTTATTACAATTTGAGAGCATTGTTTTTGATTTAACAAAGAGAAATTAATATTTTTATATATATTATATAAAATCAGTTGTCAGTTGTTATTTTAATATATTAAACATAAATATAATACTTTAACTGCAGCAAACATCTGGAAATCGAAGCTACATTATATGATCCCATTAATAGCGTTGCTTAGCTCCATTCAGACGCTAGGTGGCAGCACATACTCCAGTTTCACAGTTACATTGATCAAAACACGAAACCAGAGGTCTTCAGTTTGGAAGTAAATGTCTCATACAGTTTTTAAAGGAATTGAGATCCATCTTAAATGCTTCAAAAAAGAGGATTTACTGGAGAAAAAAAAATTTGATTTTTTCCCCCATTAAATAACATGTCTGGTCGGTGGGAACTCCAGTAACTGTACGGCCCACCCAAAGAGTCCTATGGCCCACCTTACATGTCAGCCTGGTTCTCATGGTGTGAAATATTTTTCCATGCAGAGTTCATTGTTTGTTAGGTTCCTTGGTGAAGAAAATGATAAAAAATATAGGAAATCTGGTGTATTCAGTGTTGAACTGGGTTTGATGCTGTTTATCTTTGCTCGGTGTGCTTCTGGGATTGCGAACTCCATTGGAAAAGGGAAAGCTGCAGTCAGCAATCAACAGTGCACTTTATTATAATCGTTGCACCCTCTTAATTGAGTAAGTCTGATAATGGCTCTGATGATTGGCTCAAGCTAATTATTATGCATGCCTAAATATGTTGTATATTATCCATTTAAATTGTACTGATATGACTTTCAACTTGGTTCACTCTCGCACTCCTGTTCTGGGCTGACACACTGCAATGAAATCCTCAGAGAGTAAGTGTGTTTGTTTTGAACACATTGCAGAGCATGTGCATGTCTTATCTTGCTTAATAACAAATCAAGTGAAATCAAATACAGAAACAGCTTATTCTTCTCTCTCTTACCCTGTTTGTTTCTCTGTGCGGTGGTGGTGGTGTACCAGGGGCCTGTCTCAACTACACTCCTGCGCCGAGTCCTGCTGTGGTAGTAAATTACTGGCCCTACCACTGGGTGCATAGTGTTACCCACTAGTGCTGATCGCTGTTGTCCTCAGGTTAGTCTCTTAAAGATTGTGACTGCACAAACAGCAAAAACAGAGCTTTTAGTTCTCAAAAACAAAAAAAACAAAAAATTTAAATAAGAGGTCATTAAAGGCACAATATTTAAGATTTTTGGATTAAAATATCCAAAAACCACTAGAACAATGTTATATATTTTGTTGACTTGTGTACTTATATTATCCCAAATGTTTCCAAGAATGTTTAAATCCAGAGAAATAAGCTATTTTAACCAGGACACGGACAGTTTCCGTGCAATGCCTATCAAAGACATCATACCCACGTTACCCTCGATTTCCATTTTTATTTTGTAGAAATCATGGAAACACCAAAGACACTTTAATATATTATGTGTTTTATTAGCAGGTGAGAAACTGTTTGGATACATTCATCAACAGAAAACGAATCATTGTTATATAGCTCAACACAGTTAGTCGTATAGTGTTTAAATCTGTTTTTTATGATTTACCACGAGTACCATGTTTTACCATGCCTAATATCGATCTAGCTTACTCCAGTGTGCAACAAGTGTATCATAGTAGCCGCTGAGCGAACGCACAAAGTAGCATTATGACATAACTTTCAACACTCTCAAATAATGTATAATGTGATAAAACAGCCCAGCGTACGCATGAGCGGAAAGTCTTCTGCGGCGTAATGAAAGTTCTGCGAAATCCAGGCGTTTTGTTTTGAATAAGCGACCTCTAGCGATGAAAAATTACATATTGTGGCTTTAAAGTGATTAAGAGAAAATGTATAACAGCACTTAGCTATCCACCTTATTTTTAATGTAAGAGCAGGCACGGCTAACTTAAATGTGCAAGGCTTCTGATGTCATTAATTTCCAGTTATTTTACCTATTGCAAACTGGTATTTGTTATCATGTTATTTTGATTTATTATCGTAATCATAAACACAATGGTTTGTAGCTCAAATCGTTTTTACTGCACTTTGTTATTCTTCTTGTTATTTACCTATAGTGGCTAACGAATCAGAAGTCTCACATTCAAAGAAAATAGCTTACTTCTGTGTTACAGAATAAGGTGGATATGCTACACAGAGTGCATACTTAGTATTCCTAATAGAGTGGTGCAGGGATGGCATCAATACCTGGAAGAATTTGCCAGTGATTCCCTTAAGATTTTCAGTTAATAAGATCTGTGGTAAACAGGTTGACGATACTTTTGTTCTGCAACATATATTACACAAACCCATATCAAAAATGCATTTTGAAGCTGTTATGTCTAATTTAAGTCCCCTGTAGTCAATAATTGTATCCCTTAAAACTAATCTTTGATCACCAAAATGACATATGTAAATGTTTGTTCCTGTTCATTTTTATTTATATCTTAAAATAGCTTGAATGTAACTCTACACCCTTGCTTCATTTAGTATACACGGTAGCATGAATATGCAAATTAGCCCCCACTCACTCACACCATCTCAGAGATCCACCAACTTTACTGTAGTAAACGCTGCACAATTGCAAGTGGAAATACTGGTCTAATTCAGCCATAGATGTTTGAACCAGAAGCTGATTCACAAGAAGAAGTGGAATTATACAGGCTTGTATACAAGTCAATGTATCAGAATGTTAATGTGTTTTATGTATCGTTCTCTACAACGTCGGACACATAACGGAAAATTAATATGATTAGTCTTTTGCTTGACTACGTTATCAAACAGCTAATAATGTTTTGCTAATATTACAAAAACATGCTCCCGTTTGCCATCTCAGAGTCAGACAGCTGCCTTCTAAAAATCAGAAACGCTTTGAACAATTAAAACATCAGTGGAGAAAGGCATATAGTTCAAGGAATAATTGAGTCCGGCCGTTGAATTATTCGAAAAATAATACACACCCGAGGTGGTAATGCAGTCACGGTGTGAAGCGGAGTGGCCGTTACATCTCGGGTGTGCATTATTTTTCGAATAATTCAATGGCCTGGAGTTAATTATTCCGCGTATACTATGGTTACCGCACCTCAAAACATTGTTCAGATGATTTATTTCAAGACATTTGTCAGGTTTTGTCTTTAAAACGCTCTGGTGTGCAGGACTAATTTCTTACTCATCTAAACCCAAGCATCCGTTGCTAATTCCAAAACGTTTAGTAACGAGCTAGGCGTGAGCCACTAATAGCAGACTAATGCAGTTATTAATGCAGTGAGTTATTAGAGAGCCTCAGGCTCAGTCTGTGTGTCTCTTTCAACAGTGTTTCGGCAGCAGCGTCTACTAATACGGAAGTGTAAGAACATCATATACATAATTCACCCGTTATATTGCTAAATTTAGTCGATTTTTCATGTCAACAGAAAAATATACCAGGATAACTTCCGACTGAACTTCCGTTTTTGCTCTAGCTCTGTACATTTATGGCGTCGCTGTCGAAGAGTAATTAGCTGGTCAAGTGGATTTACTTATTGCAGAGTTAACAAAAGTTATCATGCATTGTAATGTTTGAAGTGGATGTCATAACAAAATTTTTAAAACGAAACATTCATTTATCCGTAAGATCTTAACTTCATGCTGTGGAAAAACAAACCGGAAGACAGAACGCGAGGAGTGCAGTTCTGAAAAGGGGCGGAGCTACATACACTACAGCTATATAATGACTGATTTTTGAACAACAACAACATTTATAATATAACACTAAGAATCGATTTGTACTTCTTCCCACACCAAAAAGGAAAAGAATTACGTATTCAAAAGAGATAAATTCAATATATTCATACATCTCAGTGAGATTTCGCAGGTGTTTGAGATACAAGTGTAAATGTTGCCATTATTGCTTTAGATGCCCAGATGTTCTCTGCCAAAGAGGCTTGATATCCAATAAAACTACAATTACATTGGAAGACGCAAAACCGTGGAAAAGAATATCAGGAAAGAACATCTGATGTTCCCTGTCTTGCATGGTAAATGAGCAAAAAATCCCAACCTGTCCATAGAATAGAAATAATTGGCACCGTCATATTACATCATGTTGTGTCCCCAACTTTGCAGTTTTGGCTGATGGTATGCTCTCCAGGTGTTCATTTTACTCTCTGGAAGTAACTGACCACTCGCTTTAGCCATATGATTAATTTTTCGCCCGTCAATCACAATCTGTCATGGATTATGTCAATTTAAAGCGCGTAATTCTACATCAACAACCCGAAAAACAAAGCGGCCCTGCGCAAAGCAGACTAGAGCAGATGGCACGTAATTGCCTTGAGGTGGAAACTGGGCGTCCATTTTACAGGTCTCGCGGGACTCGGTCGCTGCTCTCCTGTGAAAATACAGGTGCGTTTGTTTTTGTTTATCTTTCTCTCTAATCAAAGTATTGCCATGATCATTGGAAAACTGTCAGTTTAGAGTCTCATAATTCACACAGAGGGACGTCAATTCATGCGCCACTTATACTGGGGACTTGTGGGTAAACCAGGGAAGGTTAACCCTCTCCACAAACACCTCTCTGTGATAGATGCATCATCTGCTCCTCAGATTGGAGGAGGAGATATCTATAAATAGCCAATTGCAAGTTGTGATCATAACAGCAGCCAGAGCTACAATGGAGCAGGTGTGCAAATGCTTCAAAATGAATTTTACCCAGCATACACACAGCTTTAGAGGTGTAATATGTTCTATAATTCCATTTATAAATGTGTAGTTCTAAACTGATTGGCGTGTGGATGTGTGTCTGCTGCTAAGACAGATAGGAGGAAATAACTTTTTTGGACTTGGTCTCACTAAATTCAGGTACAGTGTTTTACCATATGGTGGTGTATGAACGTTCTCATATTAGATATTTGTCTGCTTGTTTACCATTTGTAGTGAATTGTAAGTTTTGTTATGTATAACTGGTTCCACGGCATTTCCCAGTAATTAATTATCTAAGCAGGGACACGCAACTGACACTCAGGGGAGGATGACAGAAGCTTTTAAACAAATCCCTGCGCTTCTCTGCTTGGCTGTCTATCACCTTCAACACTCACGGACTGTGCATCTGTGCACCTTTCCAAATGCCAGAGTATGTGTCTTTCTGGCATTTCATAACTATACTGCTTCCAGATCCCTGGCACACTTTCACGGAGCATCCACACATACAGCGATTTGTGACCAGAAGTCATTCATTTTCAATGAAAGTTGGCGATTTATGGCGACATGAACGACAGCAACTCTTGGTGATGCAATATGAATTCCAAAGTCCCTATTAAGGCAAGTCAGTTCACTCGGCAGCCATTTTGGCAATAACCGTGATGTTTTTGTTTTTTCTTTCTTGGTGAGTACAGCTTCCCTTTATGGAAGCATATTTCCGCCACATATAGGCGGGGCAAAAAATCATGCTTTGGTAAATCATAATTATGACATAAAAAGTTGGAATTGTGATATACCAAGTCAATTATGAGACAAAAGTCCTAATTCTGACATAAAATGTCAAAAGTATGAGATAAAGTACTTAAAATGTAGCAGTTGAAATAAAAAGACAAAATTATGACAGTCGAAATGATGTGATAAAAGTAAAATGTATAATATAAATGTCATAAAAATCTTTACTTATGTCATACTTTCAACTTTTCATGTCATAATTATAACTTTTATGTCATAATTATGATTTACCAAAGCATGATTTTTATTTAATGTGGCAGAAATTGGCTTCCACACCTCTCTACTTGAATGGGGAACGTTCAAAATCAATCAAATCATGCTAAAAAAAAAAATATTTTAGACACATTAGATATTTTATTGTGAGTACATGATTTTAGAAAATCAGCTTAACAAATTGCCATATTTAATAAAACTTGCTTTACTGTGCAATGTCGTCTGAAATTCAAATTCTGAATTTGAAGCTTGGTATGGTGTAGTATAGACAATCCAGTCCAACAATCCAGATTTGCTTCATAAATGAATTCAAATCTGCTTCATAAATCCTAATAAAATTAATCAATTTTTGCTTCATGAATCCTTTTAAATATACCTAATTCCATTAAGCTACAGCACATGTTGAATCTAGAGGGCTGGCTATGGCCATCCAAGCCTAGTGTGTTTCTTTCCAACTGAATATGCAGAATCCTGGCTCAGGTGGTCAATTTAAAGATGAATGGCTCAGAGATGCCGCAAGGAATGCACCGGAAATAGGATAGGGCATGAATTCCAAACAAGCTCTGTGGAGATTGGCGGCGCTGTATAATACCTTTCTCTTTTTTATCAAACTAATAAATTACAGCCCATCTCTCTGATAACTAGGAAGAGAAAGTGCTCGATTTAGACCCCAGATGTGACCCAGGGTTACCTGGCAACTGGACAAACTCAGGAAGAGGAAGAAGAATAAAAAAAATAAAACATTGAGAAATCATTGGCTGGTTAGAGAGAAAAAAAAAGACACCGAGTGGGAGACAGAAAAGTAAGCACACAGAAATGACCTTTCTGTTTCATGATAACCTTCTCTTGCTGACATTTCTTTATATCAAATGAGGCGGATTTAAATATCCGTGTTGCATGTGCGGTTTTTCACATACCAGTATTGTTGTTTATGTTGTCTAACACTTTATTGCCAAGGTGCACTGCAAATCATCCTATCCCATCTTATTTAACATGTCAATACTCAACATGAGCATGTGTAAATGTGTCGGTTTTTTACATTCCTTTCCTCTTCCCCATGTTTCTACCCTCTTAAAAAGGCAATACAGTGTTTAGTGCTGTTCATATCCACTGGTGCATGTTTAGTTATGCTAGAAATTGCAGCTTCTTTGTTAGGTACACATGTTGCCTGAAGCCTCAGAGAATAGAAAAGCTTTCCACACACAAGCTGAGGTCCACTGCTATTTTTTTATATTTATCTCAACATATATAGAAACACTTTAAAAGATTAAAAATTATTCAGACACCAGATATAATTTTTTACTAGAGGGTGCAGGACACTATAGTTCATTTATGTAAGTGAGGATAGCAAAATAAAGTAAACTGTGACATATTGTACCCACAGATTTTTCCTACAGTGGACTACCAGTAAAATTGATAAAGATTTGGGACCAAAATTCTTCAGACACTTTGACCTGACCATGTTTTCCTTAAGTGTTTTTCTTTAACTGCTAATGCGACCTTTTACACCACAGATTGAACAAAATGAAGCATTGCTTGGTAATTGGTTGACCTAAATTGGTATTCTCTAATTGTAACTCTTAAATGTAACCGCTGACAGCTGATTGGTTGATTGTAATCCATTACTTGCCTTTCTATCAAAGTTATTTGACATTATCAAGATGAATTTTTCATCTTCTTGTCATATTGTTGAGTTCCTGTCATATTTTATTACCATTTTCAAAACTATAGTGAATAAACTGTGATAATGTAAGAAAATGTTGAATGTGTCTGAATAAATTTTGGTTTGACTGTATTTAAATATTATATATATAATATACGTACATGGAAAACCTGCCATTTAGTTAAATTATACAGTTTATTGGCATTTATTAAACTATATAGCACATTTTGTGGTCATTTAAAGTGTTTTATGCAGGGAAAAAAAAACAAACATTATCTGGTATATGTTCGGTCATATTTTGTATTTTTATATTTCTATTTACAGTAAGCTTTTTTTTTTTCTGAGCGAATAAGTATAAATCCAAGTGAGGGTGTTTTTCCAATTAACCAGCAACCATGATCTCAAGAGAGAGCCAATTAAGATTATGGACTTTGAGCAGTCATGTCCAGACATGCCATATAGTCTGACTGTATCATAGACACACATACACACTCACACAACAAACACAGGCCCTGTTTTCTCTTTCATCTGGGAAATTCAGCATCTTAGACCCTACGAGCCTTCAGGACATGACCCCTCTCTTTCTTTCACTCGATCTGTCTCTCTTACTCAGACTCCCGTGGCACATTGCAGATTTCACTTTACATTCTGTGATGATCACCCAATTTACATCTTACCCCTCTCCCTTAGGCATCATTACCACGGCAACCTGTCCCCTCAGAGACAAAAGAAAACAAGACTCATATATTTCCATCATAAATACACACCACACACATTCACACAGTGTTTCAGTTATGGCGCATCCCTTGAGGGTGTCTAAACTACAGGGAAATAGCTATGTAAAAGTAGAAAAGATACTCTAGGCCAGTGCAAACCAATCACGTGACAGCTCATCCATATTATATCGCAAAAAAGAAAGCAACACCCAATCAAAACACCCAGTCACCTGTATAAAAAAGTGGACAGACAGTAAAATTGGGGTTGAGGGAGAGAAAGAGCGAGAGATGGGGGGGAAGGGCCTTCATCATAGGGATTGCCATTCTTCATTAGAGGGATGATTATGGTCGTAGAGGAAAGGCCCAAGGGAAATAGTGTGATTTTTTTTTTTTTTTAGGTGAAAGAGGCAAATGAATTGAGATAAAAGAAGGAAAAATTGATGGATGATAGACATAGAAATCTATAAAAAGAAGGAAAGATGGATGGATACTAAGAAAGAATGAGAAAGAAAAGGATGGATGGATGGATAGAGACAGATCTATCTATAAAAAGAAACATTGATGAATACTACAGATAGAAAGAGTTCTGTATCTATCTATAGGAAAAGATAGAAAGAAAGAAAGAAAGAAAAAGAAAGAAAGAAAGAAAGAAAGAAAGAAAGAAAGAAAGAAAGAAAGAAAGAAAGAAAGAAAGAAAGAAATCGATGGAAAGATAGAGAGATCTATCTATAAGAAAGAAAGAATGGATGGATGGATGGATGGATGGATGGATGGATGGATGGATGGATGGATGGATGGATGGATGGATGGATACTAAGAAAGAAAGAAAGAAAAGGATGGATGAGGAATGGATAGAGACAGATCTATCTATAAAAATTAAAAATAAATGAATACCACAGCTAGAAAGAGAGAGACAGTTCTGTCTAGATCTATCTATCTATAGGAAGAAAAAGAAAGTGTAGATAGATAGATAGATAGATAGATAGATAGATAGATAGATAGATAGATAGATAGATAGATAGATAGATAGATAGATAGATAGATAGATAGATAGATAGATAGATATAGATAGATAGATAGATAGATAGATAGAGAGTCACACGGGCAGCTGTTATTACAGCTCTCCTCAGGCAAGATACCAGTTCCTCATATCCATGTGTCCACTCCACTCCCATCATCCACAAACACACACGGCCGCACAGACATGACAGAGACGAAACATGATGTGAATGCAGAGGGAAAACTAACAGTCTCTTGGACAAAGCAGATGAGGTCGAGTCCACATCAAACACTCAACGATAACACAGGTATTGAGGCACAGGCACATCAGTACAAGTTTATGTATGTGCCTGTAGGAATCTGTCACTTTGCCTTAAAATAACAAGGATCTGTCCTTGAGCCTTTCACTTGTGATCTGTCTGTTCTCACTATAACCACTGCAGCTGTTTTTCCTTCAGTTCACTTTTTTGCAAGCATATATTCTCTCTCCCTTGCCTAGTCACCGTGACACCACATCTGATCGATAGGATGCAGTCATAGGCTATTTCAAACTCAAGGAAGAATATTGCAGTCGATGCCTGGCAGTTTGTGCTTGATTGAATATAGCCCAGCATGCAACCTTAACAAATATGTATTTTACCATTGAAAAGTTTGGGGTCAGTCACATGTTGTGAAATAAAATTTAAATATATTTTAATATATTTTAAAATGTAATTTATTGACAAAGCTGAAGTTTCAACAGCAATTATTCCATTCTTTAGTGTCATATAATCCTTCAGAAATTATTTTAATATGCTGATTTGCTGCTCAAGAAACATTTCTTATTATCAATGTTGAAAACAGTTGTGCTGCTTTATGTTGTGGAATCCATTATATATTTTTAGGATTCTTTGGGTTTCCCATGACAGTGTCAGAGTTAAAACAACTTTCTTGTTTACAACCAGTTATTTTCAATTTGCTACTGACTCGCTCATAAAGACAGTCTTTGTTGCCCTCTAATGGCGTAATAATGTAACTTCACTGAAATCCACATCACGAGCACTAACGGACCCTTTCTCAATATATACAGCTCTGGAAAAAAGAGAGACCACTTAACATTGATTTATAAGCTATAAATAGGCCTGTAAAGTTATGAAACTTAATTTTCCCCTAAACCCAAATCGATTTGCTTTGGAACAAGTAATAGATTAATATGAAAAAAAGATTGTCTGTTTGATATCCTACACTAAATGAATATTTATCTCATGCTTACCACTATCTACATAAGAGCCAGCGGCAAATTCCCGAAGGACTGGCCGAGATAAAGCTGTTCTCGGCGGGTACATAAGCGCTGAATGGCCGCTGACGGTCTGGAGCTCCAACACAATCACATGAGAATGCGTATCAATAGTACGAGTGTGCAATGTCATGTAAAGTAGGCGCTGTTTATATATGAGTTACATATTTGAGGTCTAAATAACTAAATTATCGTCTAAAAACTAATAAAAAATGTGTTGTATTTGCTCGACCGCCATAGTCGCAGCAAGCGGAGTGTTGCAAACGGTGAAACGATTCCAGTGATGATACTGGCTGGAAACGGCTCTCAGCCAATCAGATTCGAGAATCAGAACGAACTGTTGTATAGGCTACTGTATCAAAGAGAGGAATCCAAATGTTGGCCTATGTATGTGTGCTAAGCATATTCACAATATTATTTAATGTTAAGTTGGGTGAAGAAGCTTTTATTAATAAGAGGAACTACATTTTTTATTAATATAATCACACTGCACATTTTATCAGACACAATTCAAATGCTTTTGTCAATTTCCCAAACCCTCTAGCAGCTTTGAAGCTAATAAATTATTCAATTGAATAAATATCATTTAATAGAAAATAATTAGCATTTGCCACAAGGGTTAGAAATGAACTGCAGAAATTCTTCATGGCTTTACACCTTTTTAATTGAACAGGATTTATGCCTAACTTAAAGTTCTATGAAATCTGAAACTGTCTTTTGTGCTCGTATGAAATTCAGCATATGCATACAGACTTAAAAATAATAATTATTATTATTTAATTATGGCAATGCCTGTGGATATGGCTCTCCAGCACTGTCCATGGTACTGAATTTTCCACGTTTCTCATAACCTTAGAGGCCTAAAACACTTTAATTTTGATCACACAAAGACTTTAAACAAATAAAATGCAAAGAAACACAGCTAAAATAACAAAGAGAAAAAGAGAAAGCTTGTTAGAGAAAAACAGATGGTCTTTAAATTCAACAAAGGACCCAAGGGAAAAAATTCTGGGTGCAGACATGACCCACGCACCTTTAGTGCACATGTACTAGTGTGTGTGTCTGTATACAAGTCCATATATTTACAGAAACAAATTTTTGTATTTAAAAAAAAACAAAAAAAAAACAGATAATAGCTCACTTCTCATGTGCACACAAACAAACACACACACTTACAAAGCAGAATTAAATGAAAGTATTTGGGGGTTCCATTCTGTCACATTATAGCAGATGGTGTCCAGTTCAAGCCAGGCTGGTACAGTCCCTGGAGACGAAGTGGGAGGGAAAAAGAGAGAGACAGAGAAAAGCAAAAAGGAAGAAAGATGTTGGGTACTCTCTTAACTCCCTCTTTGTCTCAGTTATTTACACCTCAAAGATTGTTCTCAGGGGGAAAGGGCTGACCAATTCGTTCTTTCCGCCCAGGAGTGCATCCTCACATACACATGCAACACACTCACAGAGATCATGCATTGGGCTTCTTGGATGTATCATAAAAGCCAAAGTTAGGTTGTTGGGGGATTGTTTTATTTTTTTCTTCATTTCTGGGCTTGTCAAACTCTTCAATCGCCTCTGTGCAGGTGCTAAGATGGACCTTTCCAATCATATCCATGCTTCTACACCCAGATTTGCCTCCAGGATCTCTCACAGGTGCAACATTGGCCCCCGGCCGGCCTGGCATCCTACCCTCCTGCTCATCAGCACCACTACCAAAACACACACACATAAACCCTTTGCCCCCCTTCTCGAAGGTCCAGCTGATCCCCACCTGATCCCAATTCATGGGGGAGGAGGAGGTGTTCTGATCTGAGCTCACCCTGGAGAGGTGAGAGAGAAGAAAATATATGCCATCGCTCATCTTTCTCGTCTCGCTCGCTCTCTCGCTCTCTCTCTGTTTCGTGAAAGGATAGTAATTCTTTGTGTTCCTGTCAGATTAACGCCAACAATAACATCCAAAACCACATTAGATAGTGTCCTTGAGAATCGTATGCATGCATGCGTATATATACGTATAGCATTGTGCATCTGTGTGCATGAGTTTTATTGTGTGTAAAGGGCAGTATGTCCAACCAGGGCTGAGCTCAGGTGTCTTGTGCTGATGAGCTGCAGCTGGCTCTCATTGGGGCTGTAATGGGTGCTATCCAGTGCCTGGGTCAGTCACGCAGCTGAGTTTAGACTACCCTCAGTTTAACAATCCATGTTCGAACTCGTTCATCCTCCCAAAAGTATAGAAGTTATGTACTGTACTTAATGAGGCAAGTCATTAAAACCCATGAGACTAAAATTGTCAATTTTCAAAACACAAATTAAGATATTTTTAATGAAACCTATAAGATTGAAAGTCTGGGCAACCAAAACTTAACAGATTCGAGAAGGTTATAATGGCATTGTAAAATAAATCATGCTCTCATGTGGATAAGTAAATGAAGGCAGAATTTACATTTTTGTGTGAACTATCCCATTAAATCATTTTCTGAATGGATTTGTCCTCCATGACAAGTTATTGTGATTACTAAAATTATATGAATAGGCATGTATAATAATTTGCTTAATTAGCTGTAGGATTCCCACACTCTAAAAAATGCTGGGTTAAAAACAACCCAAGTTGGGTTGAAAATGGACTAACCCAGCGATTGGGTTGTTTTTAACCCAGCATTTTGTAGGGTGCAATGAATGGCAAAACCAAAAAAAATACTCCCACATTATACAAGTTAGGTCTAGTTCTCAAATGCGATTGGCTGAGCAAAATATGCTATTCAGAATTCAGTTATACAGTCCAACATCAAATGAGACTCTTCACTGTTTGTATCACTCTGCTTGTCCGTGTTTGTGCGTTCAGCAGGCTGTCAGTCTGCGCATTAGTGGTGATGACTCTTTCTGCAGGTTATATCAATAAGCCAATGGTGGTGACAACAAGAGACTGTTTTTATGAGTGAGTCATGGAATCAGTGATTCAACCGGGTCATTTAAAAATACTGATTAATCAAGGAATGACGCACCTGTGTGTTGTTTATAGTCGCATAGATAGATATAGACAGAACTGTCTATCTCTGTGTATATTTTTTTATAGATAGATCTGTCTGTCTATCCATCCATCTTTCCTTCTTTTTCTTTCTGCCCTTTTTACACTAAAAAAATGCTGAGTTAAAAACAAAAATGTTTGGGTTGAAAATGGACAAACCCAGCAACTGGGTTGTTTTACCCAGCGATTGGGTTGTTTTAAGCAAACATTTAACCCAACCGCTGGGTTAAAACAACCCATTTACTGGGTTAAAACAACCCAATTGCTAGGTTTGTCCATTTTCAACCCAAAATTTTTTAGAGTCTATATATCTATCTATCTATCTATCTATCTATCTATCTATCTATCTATCTATCTATCTATCTATCTATCTATCTATCTATCTATCTATCTATCTATCTATCTATCTATCTATCTATCTATCTATCTATCTATCTATCTATCTATCTAGGCTATAAGCCTCCAAACATCAAAGGTTTTTAAACTTTTTCCCAAGACTTTCTACTTTTCTATCTTAAAACTAGTTATTTGAAATTCATTTTAATTCTATTCTTCCTTACGTTCATGCATGCCACCTTAATTCAGGAATTGGAATTCTCAGTTCAGTTCTAAATGGCATGATACATACACATGCATATCTTTAAGACTAAACAGAAATTAGGCCAAACAACAGTTTATCCCCTGGTTTCACAGACGAGGTTTAAGCTAGTCCCAGACTAAAATGCATGTCTGAGCTGTTTTAAATGAAAGAAACTTGCACTGACATATCTTAAAATATGTCAAGATGTGCACCACCAATATTTTTTTTTTTTTTTTTTATAAGACACATTTATAAAAGCTACTTAAATGTCCTAATTGAACTAAGGTCTAATCCTGGCTTAATCTAAACCCTGTCTGTGAAACCGGGCCTATGTCAGCTATACCTGGTACTCTCTGCAGTCTATTGGGGGTTTTTTTGTCAAGAATTTTGTAAACATAAAATCTGAAGATGAAGTGGATGACATAGGGAAAATTTTATACTACACATCATAATAAAGAATTGAAAATTGGTGATTTAAATGAATAGGCATCAAAGCCTGGCCCGGCAGAAGGTATTCTTATTGACCGCGTACTTGGACTGAATTAAGCCGTGAAATGAGCTGCAATCCATTGTTCTTTCACCATGAACAACAGAGATCAATACTTATGATCTCCACCATAGCCTTCCTAAAACTAAGCACACAGGACAACATATGTTCCCTTCAGAGTTGGCATAATCTGACTAAACCAAATTATACAAAATACAAAGCCTTTACAGATTCATGCCCACACATAACCAATAATATTGTCCAAAAGACATATGATCTTCACTTGTCTCTTTCCAGTCAAAATACTTCATCCCATTGTCTTTTCCCTCTTTATGCCCAGTTCTCTTCTGCCTCCATGTCCTCCCCTCTATTGTTTTTCTCTCTCTGGGTCTTACTATTTTCATACCCTCCACTGGCCCTGGGTCAGACATTCTGCCTCCATCCATCTCTCCATCCACCCATCCATCTTTCCATCCTTCCAGCAACATCAGCCAGCTGCCCCAACACACACACACACACACACACACACACACACACACACACATACCCTTAATTCAGTCAGTGAGGTCCTTGCCCCTTCCCAAAGCAATGCCCAGATCTGAACACATGCACCAGGCAAAAAAGGGCAGCAGAGGGGGGATGGGTGACTCTGGAAGCCATATGCCTCTTTCTCACATTTGACTCTGTGTATTTATGTGTGTATGTGTGAGGAGGAGAGGGGTGTTTTGCAGGAAATAGCGGACCAGCTGACTTTGTTCACAAACAGAGGACAGAAATAAGAGGGTTTTAATGGAATCTAACACATCTCATCAGCCATGATCAATAACAGTCTAAAACATAATCAGTCTGAGGATGATATGTGGATCCCGAAGAATTCCAATGATTTCATGTTATATTAAAGACCTTTTTTCTCATCAAACTTGGTATCGAACTATACATTCATTTTACTGATTATATTACAACTGTCTTTTTAAATCATTTGCACGGACTGGGAAGATCTATTTGTCATCGACATGTCTATTAAAGGTCCTCTATGGGAACTTTTTTTACCACCCCTGTCCCTTTTATCTTTTATTAGAAATTTCCTATTAAAATTCTGTCTCTCGTTGAGAAGAGCAAACCTTTCCAAGGCCTCTTTATAATCACACAAGCAGAATCTTGCATTTTACAACAAATCATTACTAACTGGATTTTTTTATTTTTTATTTTTTATTTGCTGGATAATAAGGATTGATCTTTGCAAGATCATGGGTTGATGAATACTCACATAATAATTTCTTACATACTAGTCCTATCAATACTCGTGGTAAATCATTATTGTGACTTTTGGCAAGCTTAGATTTAGTAAAAGTTTTTAAAATGTATAGAATGAACTTATACGTATACGTATATATCATATAAGTACATTATACAAGGAAAACAAAAGGAATAAGTAACTGTCATTTGGAGCTGAAAATCTAGATTTTTAGATTTAGATTAAAATGTAGGCTATGTATACGGAGTCTGTATGATGTATAAGAAGTGTTAATTCAGTTAGGCTACCATTGCCTTTCAACTTTACACAATTGTAACGATCTTTTAGCTGTTTTCCTGTTCACTTCCAATAGCCCTGATGTATTGCAGTGAATTTTGTTTAGCATTTTGTCAAATATTCCTCTCAATATCGTTAAAAAACGTTATATAGCCTATATCCTATTATTTTTTTTAGAGAGGCTTCGTTACGATGCAGGTCATCCAAAACGTCATATAAAAGGGATTTTCTTCAGATATCATAACCGAACGTTTAATATAGTTGTAATTTAGTTAATTTAGCTGAAATTTTACAAACAATTGCACCACTTTATCACAGGCGTACAACCCATGCGTTACTGCCAAACGCTAGCCTCAGGCGCTCCTTTCAATCTGGTCAAGAAAGAACTCGCTGAGTGGAAGGAGGGAGAAAAGAGGGGGTGGGACGGAGGTGTGACTGTCGTGGATAAGTGCATAAAGTGAATGATTTGTAAGAGAGAGAGAGAGAGAGAGAGAGAGAGAGAGAGAGAGAGAGAGAGAGAGAGAGAGAGAGAGAGAGAGAGAGAGAGAGAGAGAGAGAGAGACTTTATAGGGAGCCAGCGGAATGTTATCTCTCAAATCATCAGAGGCTCGAGGACAAGCGCGCGTGGTTGTAAGGATGGCTGGAGCAATATTATCCTAATCCACGGGAAGCAGAAAGGAGGACAGCCGGAGACGACACTTTCTTATCTCATCGATCTCATCCGAGGACGCGTGTCCATTGTTATCCGCACACGGGTCAGAGGGCAACACATCTCTGAGCGTGCGTTACCGGTCCTGTTATTATAATATCCATTTTAAAGACTGCTCACGGAAATTTCATCAAACAACAACACGAATCTACGATACCGGCTACGTTAGAAGTGGAATTAGTTGCGAGGAAAATATTAGGCTGAGAAATGCTGTTGCTGATGTCAAAATAAAATAAAAAATAAAAATAAGAAAGCACAATGGACAGATGAACATGAAACACTAAAACAGATTCGATAAAGGGAATTTGGGGGAGTAAACTGATTCTCGTCCTATTCATCATCAACAGAGGTGAGTTTCAAATCAATTTCATAAAATGTTGGTAGCTCATACTTTCCACTCATCTTCATGTTGTGGTCAAACAGTTTACAGAGCAGTGTTCATGTTGCATGCATTAAATTGCACTGTTAAATTGTTAGCTTTATGGCAACAGTCTATAATTATATTTTCATAATTTTATCATAACAACATGTTAGTTTTAATGTCTACTTATACCAAATTTCTACTTTATGAGTTTGCAGAATTTCATCAGTAATTAAAGTCAGTGTTTGTAAAAGTGCAGTGAACTAATCTGCAGGCTGTCACTTTGGCACAGCTTTGATTTTTCTTTTTTTTTTTTTTTTTTTTTTTTTTTTTGACAGCAATTAAAAGTACGCTTTCAGTTGAAGGCTAATAGATGTGATTTGTTACCGTGTTAGTTCATTTGCATCACTCAGTATAGGTGCATGCAAATAAAAGTAACATTTCACTGTACAGCGTGCTCAGACAAATCTACGTGCCGTTAACATTCAACCGTATTATAACGAAAAAGAAAAGGAAAAAGCTGTGTCATCTGGATCTCTAGGCTTTTCATTTGCGACAGATGGTCAACTATGACTTTGGTTTTGTGACACTAATTGATTTCCATTAACTTTAGCATGGAACCAGTGAACAGTCCATCTACTGATGATCATGTTCGCTGAATAAGATAAATTGCAAAATGCACACGACAACCATTTAAAAACATTTACTGAACTGTTTTTAAAGTAGCCTAACGCAAACGAATAGCCTGCACGAAGCCGCATTCAAACACTGAGTGTACCTGAAAATAGAGGTGAAATACCAGCATTGGGTTTATTTTAATATGTACAGCTTACTATTAATATGTGGAAAAACATGATTCCTTTGTGTCTAATTCACCAGGGCGGTTAACAATTAGTGCACTTTTGAAGCTTTTCTCGAACGGATCTGAAAATGATGCTGAGCCCCGATCAGACGGACCCTGACCTCAC